>JAJKFI010000022.1:12454699-12489462 GCA_029204185.1 Lerista edwardsae
ATATATATATATATGAGCCTCCCCATGTGCTCCTCAAATCAGGGCTGCGTGGCCTGGGGATAGAGGCTTGGATGCGCCCTAACGCCTTTAGGTGCCACAGGGCTGTTTGTCACAATGGGCAGAAAAGAGAAATCTCAACTGCACACACTACTTTGTAGAAAGATTTTAATTCTGCTTCTGTAACCACATGGTCATATTTTCAGCAACATTTCTTCTTCCAGGTATAGTAATGTGCCACTATGAGACTGGGGTGGTGGTGGTGGTGGGGTGAGTTTCACATGCCCTGCAAGGGAGCTGGGGATTTCCAGCAGAGTTCTCGGCCCCCCCACAAGACTGGACTCAGAGTTCCTTGGGGCACGCCCTTATCTTTAAACCCGCTCAAAATGGGCAAACGATGAGCCCCAAATTTGCTTATTTAGAAACAGATGATGGGAACAGAATGACAAAAATCCGCTTCTCAGTGGCGCTCTCTGGTGGCAGCTGCACCTCAAACTGGGATGCTGTAAGCCTCATGTTTCCTCTCTAGTAAGCTGCTATGCCAGTCGTTGCCTCCCATGGATTTAATCATCCGCGGATTTCTATCTGCGAGGAGTCTTAGAACAGCAGGCCCACTGCACACGTGTAAGCATGAACTAACGTTCGGCCTCTGGGTCCTCCAGCCTCAGAGGGATTTGCCAGACCAAAGGACCTCTGAGACAGAGACCAGCCCACCTCCACCTTCGGCCCCTGCTGCTGGAACCCGGGACACCTGAAATCCTTGCCGCCGCGGGAGCAAGGGCAGTCTTTGCTCTGCCCACAACTCCATCCCATCTCAGAGGTGCTCAGGGCAGATTTATCGGTGCAGGTTTTCCCTGGAGGTGTCGATCGAGAGCCTGCTCCCCCTGCACGAGCCCTCTTGCAGCCCCAGCCATTTCTTCTCATCAAGGACGGGCGCCGGGGCTGCTGCTGCAGGGGCACAGCCCTGCGGGGGCACCGATCCCAGGAAGTAGACGCTGAAGGCCATCCACTCGCCGAGGCCCATGCCCAGGACGTCTCTGATCTCGTTTCTGTCGCTGTAGACCAAGGCCCGTCCACTCAGGTTGTGCTCCCTCACCCGCTCCTTGTACCTCTGGACGTTTTCCTCTTTCAAACCGAGTTTGTCCATCTGGAAACGAGGCAAAACCAAACACACACATGAGCACCTGCAGCGCTGAACACCCCTAGACCACAGTCCTTTCATCACACGGCGAGCCAGTAGCCGGCAGGCGCCTACCAAGTCGCGAGTCTCGCATTGCAGCCATTCCGCAACCCTTCGGAAAGGCGGGAGCAGGACAGTGCTCAGCTGCGACCACGTGGCCGGCGGGCCAGAGAAGGTCCATAGCTGGAGAGTGAGTTGATGAGAAGCCAAGTGGCAAGCCGAGAAGCCCGGGAGCCATGCCAGGAAGCAGGACATCAACGCAGCAAGCAAAGCCAGCTTCACACATGCAAGGGAGAGGTGGAAAAGCAAGGCAAGGAACCAAGAGGGCTAAAGACCCGAAACGTTGGCAGGCCCTGGAAGCAGTGATGTCATGCAGGGGGTACGCGGGGGTACGCGAGTACCGGTTTCTAGGATTACAGCTGGCCCCGTCCATTCGCCCGCCCACTCGTCGACTCCGCCCTCTGCAACATTTGAATTTCCTGCATGTTTGAGTTGCCTGCACGTTCTCAGAGCCAGGCAGGCAGGCAGGCAGCGAGCGGAGCCTTTCCTTTCCTTGCCACTGAAAAATGAGTTGCTCTGGGGTTTTAACATGATGCCAGGCCTCCTTAACATGTTCTGGTTAAAGCCCTCAAAGAGGGCTTTTTTCATGTCACTTCCTGCCACGACCTCACTTCCGGCTTATGATGTCACTTCCGGTGGGCGGGTCCCGACAGGTGCCAATCAAAAGAGAGTACCTGTTCTAAAATCATTTAGATGACACCACTGCCTGGAAGGCAGCTAAGACTGACCCATTGGGGCTTGTCAATGGGAGTACAGACAGAGGGTGGCACAGTAAAGACAGCAGATGCCTCAATGCACCATTTAAGCAGCCGACGGCTGGCTCTGACAACCGGTGGGAGGGGCTGCTGACACGCTGCCTCCCCCCGGCTACCTGTCAGTAGCAGTCAGCAGCACAGTCCAGCCCAAGCAGCGGGCAAACGAGGAGGCCCTGCAGGGCAGCCCACCCCCTCCCCTGTTGACCGCCCCCCCCCCAAAGGCCTGACTCACGGACCTCACTGCAGACCTCATCCACCGACATCCGGAGCAGGGCGCACTTGGAGAGCCCGGGCGACTTCTTGGGGCGCTTCAGGCTGCGGCTGCCCCGGAGCAGCTCCATGTGCCTCTTCAGAGAGGAGTCCAGGTTGACCGTGAACGGCAGGAAGAAGTTGGCGTCCTGCACCCGGAACCTCCCGCAGAGGAAGCTGTGGAAGAGCTCGGGGTCTCCGTCCAGCTCCAGCAGCTTCTCCAGCTGGGCCTTGATCATGTCGAGCTCCTCCATGTACTTCTCGTACACCTCCCACAGGGGGAGGTCCGGGGCGAGCCGGTCCCCTTGGCCCATGCCCAGGCGGCTCATCTGCTCGTCGTCCTCGATGCACTGCAGGATCCAGCTCAGCCGGCAGGGCCACTGGTTGGCCAGCAGCACCCAGGCCGCCACCTTCGCCGGGCACAACTTCTCCTGCGGCACCTCCGTGGCCATCAGCCGGACGGTGACCGAGATGCTGTTGACGATCCGCTTCATCTGCACCAGGTTCTCCGTCATGTACTCCTTCATGGTCTCGTGCAGGAGGGAGTCGAAGGCTTCCTGGATGAGGTCTTTGGCCTTGAAGCCTTTCGGGCACCTCGCCTTCACGGGCTCGTCCCTCCCGAGCACCACTAACGGCACCTCGGCATCGTCTGTGGGTCGGGTGGGAGAGCTCTGGTTGGCCGAGCCGCAGCAGAGGCGGCTTCCTCTCCCAGTGGGTCCAGGAGAAGCCCCCGCTTGGCTTCCCCGCTGGACGGCCTCCTCGGCAAGGCTCTTCTCCAGCGCCAGCTTGCAGTCCACGATGCTCTTCATCAGCTGCCTCTTGGTGTCGTTGTCCATCCTGGGGGCCGAGAAGGGCAAGGTGATGGTGCGGTTCAAGAACTCGTAGCCGTTGTTGGCCATGCCTTTCATGTACAGGGAGCTCTCCACGCAGTCCACTATCACGCTGGGGTCCACCGCCAGGATGGAGACGAAGGGGGCCTCGTAGTCCGAGAGGAGGATGTTCATGGCGTCCAGGACGCCCACCACTTTGTCCGGGCTGCAGCGGTCCAGGCTGGTGATCTCCAGCACCACCCGGAGCTTCCGCCGCTGGAAGATCTCCATGAACTGGAGGAACCCGGCGATGGTCCTGACCTCCCTCTTGACGTTGCTCATGAAGCCCAGCTGGGCGCTGAGGTCCGTGCGGTTCATCTGCCGCTCCAGCTGGGCCTTCTGGGTGACGACCACGTTCCGGGCCACCGTGACCACCGTCCTGATGGCCACCGCCGCCGTGATCCCGACTGCTGTGGCGCCGAGGCCCTCCACAATGGCGATGGCGTCCCCCGGGGCGTTGCCGATCGGGATGCCGAAGAGGAAGATCAGGACGGCCACCCCGATGCCCACGGCCGTCACCAGCAGCACGGCCACCCACAGCGGGAGGCAGAAGTACCTCTTGCTGACCCACTCCTGCCTGAGCGGCGCCACGAGGACTCCGCACTTCCTGCCCACCGCCCTGTAGACGCTCATGGGGACGAGGCCGAACTCCCGCTCGACGCCGTCGCACAAGGCGGTGATGAGGCCGGCCCAGAGCTGGTCGCTCCCCGCGTACTCCCAGGCGCTGAAGTGGATGAAGACGTGCCGCACGTTCCTCCTGCTCCGGTGCTGCGGGGTCAGGACAGGGCGGAAGAAGACCATGAGGAGGAGGACGCGGAGCAGGTCCCAGCCGGAGGCCTCTCGCGGCCTCACCCCCGTCCGCTGAAACTCCTGCTGGTCTTTTTTCCACGACTGGAGGTGCATGTAGCCTGAGGCGGGAAGAGCGGAGGAGGTTCAGCCTGGTGGTCCTGTCTGTGCCTGGAGCCTGCCTATGTCTGGCCCATCTCCCCCTCCCCCCTCCACGTCTCCGTCCCATCTTCATTCAGAAAAACCACTCTGGTCTAGCAGCCACTGTCTCCTCCAGTGGGAACGTGTTCCGTAGGTCACGGGAAACGTTTTTGTTGGCTGCTGCCGTCCAGAATAAGAACGACGCCTCCTCACCTTGAATCCTTCTCAAGAGGTAGCTCTTGCAGTGGCCCCACGGCGCGTAAAACCCCACCGTCACCGGGGTGGCGACACAATAGAGAGCCTTGGCCAAGGAAAAGCAGTAGGCGTCATCCTTGTTCTGGAATTCTGCAAGAGAGAGAGACCATATCAGGCCCGTTCTGCCGCCCACCTCCCCTTCCGGGTGAGACTCCTAACCAACTTAGGCAGTGGGTTCATCGGGACAACCCTCCTCCTCCTCCTCCCACCTGGATTTTGAAAATGAAAAGCAGAACACAGTGGAAGAGGGGGAATTTCCCAGGGGAAAGGGGGAATTAACAAATTAACGTGGTGTCTAGGACGGAAGAGGAAAGGGGGACCAAAGGGGCCCCTCTGGCCGCCAAAGGGGGACTCTCTGGCCATTTTTTTCTGCTCTGGATGACTGAAGTAACTGGTCTGCTCTATGGGATCCCTGCTTCATTTTCTACCTTGCCAAGAGCTCAGTGGTGCAAGGACCACCCTTTTTTTCCCCCTCCACCAGCCTCTTTCCTTGCGCCAAAGGACAATTATGGGAAGAGCTTCTTCGTGCTGACGGGGCTCCATCAAGCAGCCTCGTTCCCTGGTTGTGTCATCAGCAGTGACCAGCCTGGGCAGCAACTCTGAGCCTTGACTGGGGAGACAAAACAGCCCCCCCCCACTTACCTCTGGTCAGGGAGACCATGGCTGCTGCTGCGGACTGCTAGGGGTCAAAGGCTGAAGGAGGCCCCCCCAATGCTGGTAGCTGAGGAGAGAAAGAACACGGCAGAGTCTTCAAGCTGCCACACAAAGCCCAGGATTTTTTTTAAGCCGGCACTTGTGTGCGGCTGGCTGGGGCGGTTGCCTCAGGCAGGCGCTTGGTGGGGTGCCCCAACCCCAGGCCCTTCTGGTTATATGAATGCGAAAAAAGTGAAGCTAGTGGGCGGGGTTAGCGGTGACGTAAATATACCCAAAACAATGCTGATTCCAAGCATTTCAAATGGGTTTTCGCATGATGTTTAGGGCTGAATCGTTTACTCCTGAAGTAAAAACTTACCAAAATAACAACGTGTGATCGTGGAGAAACGTCATTGGTAACCTAATTATGAGTTAATATGCAATTCCAAGGTTTAATTCCGCGTAATTATATTACTGAACACACCGGACGAAATGCCGCTTGCTGTCTATTTAAACTCAGATTGCACTGCTTTGACAGACTTATTTTGACGCAGGCATGATTAGAGACGTTGAGATTAACTTTACCACACGGGCAGGGAGATTTTTGTTCGTGACCTTCGCGGCAATGATCTGAGATATACCCATGGCTTCAAGTCTGTGACGTCATGGCCAATCCAGTGTATCTAACATCCTTGGGGTGCCCCCACTCCTGTGCATCCCTTGGCTTGGCCCTCAGTGGGCTCCTCCGCCCACTTCCTGGAGTGGAAAAGGAAGAGGTGACAGAGCACAAGAGGGAGCGCCAGGAGCGGAGAGGGGAGTGTGCTTGTGTGTCCGGAATGGAACCCCAGCAGGCATCAGGGCACGCCAGGAGTGGGGAGCAGTTGGAAGAGCAAAGCGATGGAAGTCAAGTCGGCGAATGCCAAGGCGTGCCTCTAACCCTCTTTGCTGCCAAGCCCTGCCCTGCCCTGCCCTCCCCGTCCCTGCAGCACTCAGCCTCCAGCCGTCGGGCGCATGGCACCTCTCCGCATGTCGCCGCAGCCTCTGGGCTCGTCACTCGAAGCGCTCCTCCCTCTTCGTTCCCAAGCCGGGACTCTCCCGCTCGGCGCCTGCGTTGCCAGCTCTTTGCCTCCGACTTCCCCACTGACTTCGCATCCTTTCCCACGGATTTGTTTCGAGCCGGACCTTACAGGAAAGGGCTTTTCCCACGATCAGAGTCTGGGCTCTTACAGAAGAGACACCCTGCTTCGAATCCCAGCATTCCCATTCATTCCCCTGTGAGGAGATGGGGGGGACCCACTCCCGTGACACGTGGTTCCGTCTGTTCCCCGTTACCTGGGATTATTGTCCCTGGAGATGCCTGGAACTGCAAGTGGCTCCGACTCCCGGCCCCGGGGCTCCCTGACCTGCCTGCTTCTCACTCCTCCAGCAGCTCATCCACTTCTTCACCCCAGAGGACAATCAGCTGCTCAAGACAGGCAGAGGAGGAAGGCGGGCAGTTGCCCTCCCTGTGCCAGCCAACCCCTCCGGTGCCCTCTGCTTCTCTCCTCTGGGCTCTGACATAAAAGGAAGCCGTAACCCTCTTCCGAGACGGCTTCCCTTCGGGTGCAGGGAAGGACAGCCTGCGTGAAGGCCCCCCCCCAGCAACAAGCAACAAACCAGCTCTCGCGTTGCAGGTAGAAGGCGGAGGTGCCCCAGGAAAGGGCTTGGCCTCTCCTCCCTGGGTGCACGGAGTCGTTTGCAGGAGCCTGCACACGTTTGCCTTTTGCCCGCCTGCACGCACCCCCCGTCCCGCCCACAGTCTGAGGTGGGGCAGGCCGAGATAAGCGTCAGCATTTGCTCAGCTGAGCAGTCCTGGGGAAAACCGTTCTAGCGCAAACAAGGGAAACTGAGGCAGGGATATGCTGGAGCCCTTCGCTTCGACCCTCAGTCCTGCAGGCGCCAGCGAGCGGCACCTGCCTCAGCACCCCAAAGACCGCAGCCCCACGCATGCTTCCTTGGGAACCGTTCCCCCCTGGAGTTCACCTCGGAGCAAGCGGGCAGCAGGCCGACCTGCCCACCAATGTCAGCAAGACTTACGTCGGAGCAAAACCGTCTCAGGTGTGCAGGCCGCACTTCGCCCACGAGCAGGCTTGGCAGCTCACCAGCATCACCGGCTCCCACAAGCGCCACCGGGAAAGGACAGGGGCTCGGCTCAACGGCCTTCCCTGCCCGCGAGCACCAGGGCTGCCGCGAGAGGCCACGTTCTCCCAGCCCGGCCAAGCAGAACCCGCACTTGGGCACACAAGGAAAGGGAGGGCACAGCGGCGGCGGAGCTCAGTTCCGGCTGAGGCAGGGCCTCGCTGCGCAAACTTTGCCCTCTTCCTTCCCAGATAGTGTTATCAAGCCCCAGGACGGCTTCGCAGGCTTAAGGTGGTGGATTTCTCAGGCGAGACTACGGGAGGTGAAGGTGGCCTGGGCTGCATAAAGCAAAACCACCACCCCATCGCTTCCAGTTATTTGGACGCCCCAGCCACCACACGCAGGCGGGAACAGTGAGTTGGAGTTCATTATTATTATTAGAAACATTTATATCCCACCTTTCCCATGCCAAAGCAAATACCCAAGGCAGCTTATGGAGCTCCACAAGAAATCTACAATGCATCACAATAATTCAGGGAGGGGGGAAAGATAAAAAAAAATTACAGGATCAGGTTTACGATTATGGGCTGTCTGACTGGAGAACCCTAAGGGAGCACCTAGTCTATTTACCATCTTATAAGCCAGTTTCACGACACAAAAAAATACCCAAGGATTTTGCTCTTCAAACAAAAATAAGCCCCGCAGTCAACTCATCTTTGTTTTCCTTTTTGGAAGAAGGAATTACTCTGGTTTTCCTTCTCTCTCTCTCTCTCTCTCTCTCTCTCTCTCTCTCTCTCTCTCTCTCTTATATTTGCTACTGCCAATGACAGACAAGAGGCCATATTCTGGAAATGAATTTAATCAACTTTCTGTGCCACAAAAATACTGTTATCCTTCAGATGCCACAGGGCTGTTTGTCACAATGGGCAAAAAAAGGGGGGGGGCAAAATCTCAACTGCACACACTACATAGCAGAATGATTTTGATTCAAGTTCTGTAAGCACATGATTCTGGTTTTATCAACATTCCCTCTTTCAGATACAGTAATACGCCATTTTCCTCTGAGATGGGGGGTGAGTTTCACATGCCATGCAAGGGAGCCGGGGATGTCCAGAAGAGTCCTCAGCACCCACACAAGACTGGACCTTGGAGCAGGTCCAGTTTTGAGTTCCTTGAGGCAGGCTGCAATAATAAAGCCTGCTCAAAACGATGCACCCTGAATTTGCTTGTATGGAAACATAACAGATGATGGGAACAGAATGACGAAAATCCGCTTCTCAGTGGCGCTCTCTGGTGGCAGCTGCACCTCAAACTGGGATGCTATAACTGCAAATCTCAGATTTCCTCTAGTCAGCTAGGCTGATAGTCCACCACAAAAGCTGTCTGGCAACCGGGAGAGGAATGACCGGCCTGTATACACTGTATGCTCTTTAAAAAGCAAAAGTTCCCTATAATAAGTCACCAATCCTCCAAGTCCGTCTTGACAAAGGCCCCCATCTGTTTGGTGTGCGCATGTCGGAGTTGTTCCAGCTGCCTCTGCCCGCGGCGGACGAGGTATTCTACGTACATGACGTCCGTCCGGGGGATCTGGGCGTTCTTCCGGAACTCGGCCCGTATCTGGGGCAGGAAACCGGGCTTGTCCTTGCTGGCACGCAAGAAATTTCTGTACAAGGCGAGTACTTGTTTCTGGAGCTTGCTGTGGCGTGCCATGGGGGAGCTTTCAGACCGACCCTTCTGGCTTACCAGAGAGGACTGGCTTGGTGGGGTGCTGGGGAAGCAAGAGAAGGCACTTTAGATGGAGGGTGACAGAAAACACTCAACTTTAAATGCAAAACTTTTTTTCGCTTTGTAAACAAAGGACACTAGAAGTGTCCTGCTGGATGAGAACAAAGTGGGAATCAGAATGTTGGGACCTCAGAGGTCATCTAGTCCAGCCCCCTGCAAGTACTGCAGGCAGGAAGCCTGGCCTGGCTAGCGTGACCCACGGCCAGTGATTTAGAGTTGTCTCATCCCTTTCTGAAGCCACATCAGCTAGCGACTCCTGGGCACATCCCGTGGCAGGAAGGCCTGTCACTCAAAACTTCCAAGGTTCAAAACAACCCGCAGAGGGAGAGGTGAGGGGGCTTTGGATGGAGAATGTAGGGAGACTCTGGGGGAGACTGCAGAGAGGGGCGGCCCTGGGAGCTGGGACGCAGCGAGATCTGGCCCTGTACTGGGGTCTTGGGCTGCTAGCTCTCGCTCTGCACAGGCAACCTTGAACGAGCCCCTGATTTTAAAACGTTCTCCCCGTTGCGCATTTTTTTCTCCCTTGGGGTGGGCGTATTGTTTGCCAACACACGGTTAAGCTGCCTCAGTTTCCCGGTCTCTAAAATAGGAAGAGCCTCGCTGGGTTGTTGCAAGGAGTGAGGGGGGGGGATCTTCGTCCGGGCTGGAAGGGATCAGCAGGCGGGCTGGATGCCCACGGACAAGCTGCCTCCCTGCAGCGGGGGGGGGGGCGCTTCCAGGGGCGCAGGAGAGGGGGCCACCGGCGCCCCCGTTCATCGCTCTCACACTTGCCTGGGCTTGTCAGTGCAGCGCCGAGCGCAGATCCAACGGAGGCGGGGAAGGGAGTCCCTGGAGCGACCCTGGCGGGACACACCCTCGTCTCTGGCGCCGGGGCCTGGCCTGGCCTCTGCCCCCGCCCCCCGTGTCCGGGAAAGGGGCGACCGGGACGGCCGCAGCCCTCGGGAAGGGCAGGAGCTCCACGTGATCCTGCAGGGAGGCAGCAACAGGCGGTGGAACGTTGGAGACCCGTCTGAACGTTCCACTCGCCTGCCATTGGCTGGTCCTAGGGAAGGGGGCGTGCCCCACGGAGGTCGACGTGGGCAGGGGCCAGCTCGTGCGTCTGCGCAGGCGCGGCCCCCAGCTGGGCAACGAAGCGGGCGCTTTGCAATGTAATGCGAGGAGGAGCGGCTGCGCTTTGCTTTGGCAACTGATAAGCAGGCAAACGGCTTCCCGCCGGGGCCAGCGCCCGAGCCCTGCCCTCGCGTTCCCCCTCCCCATGCCAGCCCAGCCAGGAGTGCACGCTGTGGGTCCCACCGCACCGCTCTGGAGACCGCCACAGACGCGGTAGGGCCGGCTGCATCAGGCGAGCCCTAGGGCGAGGCGTCACCCGCCCGCCAGAACTGAGCTGGACAATGTACGCGGCCCTCTTTCTTTTGCTCAGCAAATCTGGGAGTGCTCGAAATGTAGCTGTTTGTTGTTGTTGTTGTTGTCACCTACACTAAGGGGATCAGGGCTTAAATGGACCACCGGACTGCCTCTTGTAACTCATAAGGCCAAGTCTCAGTTATGACAACCCCTGCTAGTTCGTAAGATAAAAACAAACTCATACACGCAAACACTCGTATCTGGAATGCATTGCTTCCCCCAAAAATTTAATTTGTAATTATCACATAGCATCAGACAGCAGCCAAAAAAAAAAAAATTATTCACAATGGAAAAAAAATGCACGGTCATAGAAATGTCTTTGTTTGCAAAGCAAAACGATTCTTGTATGCATCTGCTTCCAGGTTCTTCTTTTGACCAGTAACCAGTTATGGTTTCCGTAACCAGCAAGGCTGCTCTGGAGGATACAGGAGTGATCTTGCCCCTGCCCCCCCCCACTCAAGGACTCCCACTACAAAAACACTCTGGCATTCTCTACGTTACCCTACTGGCACAGAGAGGGGCTTAGGTGAGAAGGTTCAAAGGGAATGTAGCGTCTCCACGGAACAAAACAAGGACAACTGACCAGGGGAAAACAACCAGAACACAAGTTAAAGAACACACAGCGGCTTCTACGTCTTCTCCCCGCCGCTCGCCCCCGTGACCTCCGGCGCAGGATCAGAACGCGGCAGCAAACCACAGAAACAGCGGCAACCGGGGAGGCCGAGCACAGGGAGATCGTGGCGATCCTCTCCAGTTCTTTTGGCCACCCCCACCAGCTCCTCCTCGTCCCATCACATCTCGTCCTCCAGCCCAAAGTCCTCCTCCGGGAAATCCCCCACTGTGACGTGCTGAGGCTTCACAAAGGCGCCATACTTGGCTTGGCACTCAAAGTATCGCTTGCCGCCGACACTGTCGAGGAAAGGGGAGCAGAAGAGAAGGTGATCGGAGGGGGGCAACTGTTGTACATGGAGGGAAAATGCAGTTGGAACAATGCTTCTCAGGGGATTAAATGAGACATGTGCAAGCCTGTGTAGTCTACGTCCAGAAAGTAAGATTCTGCACTGTCAAACAGCATTCTGGGTCCTGCAGACATTATGAAACCCAAGCAAATTTGCACAGTCTCTTATCTGCATAATATATTCCAAACCTGGACTAATTGGCATCACTTATTCTGATTTGGGGCCACAGATGCTCAGCACGAGTGTGACTCTTTCTGAGGCTTTTGCTCTTCGAACGCTGTAAACGAGGCTGGACTCTCGCTTCAGCAACGTGACACTGTTCGACCCAGATCTGAGGTGGTTGGAGATGTGTCAGAAATGAAGGCAGTCACACCTCCAAGTGAGAAGTGAGGAGGCTGCCACAAACACACAGATCGCCCCACCCAAGAGAGGACTTCTGGGTGTGACACGAGCCAGTTAGGGGGAGGGATTTACCTGCCGTCGTGCTTCCCCAAAGGCTCATCGTACTTGATGCCGATCCAGTAGCCAGGCTTGAAGTCTGCTAAGCCTAAGAAACAGAAGGGGAAGGCACCTTAGATGAGACCCAGAATTCCCGCCCAGGCCCCGAGAGGCAGGGAGCTCCCACCAATTGCCGAGTCCGTTCTCAACAACCCCCAAGGAAGCAGGAACCTCCTCACACTCACCCACATACATGACTGTCCCCCGTTTGCTGGGCTGCCCGGCAGACCGCACCTCGCACCTGGCCCCCACCGAGATGGCCTCGGCCAGGGCCTTCTCCTCTGCCAACCTCTGCTCCTGCTCCGCAGCCTTCTTTGACATTTCTTCCTGGTTGTACTGCCCCAGTTTATTGCGCTTCAGGAAGGAGCGGGCCGTGTCTGTGGGCAGAGAGGAGACAGACTGAAACACGGCCAACTGACCTGGCCCGGGCCACTGCCGCAGCTCCAGTCCTGCCCCCCCCCGCACAAGAGGAGCGGCCACCCCTCCTTACCTGTCCTCTTCTCATAGTCAGAGTCCGGTATCTGGAATTTCTCCACTTGCGACACGTCTTCGTATTCGCCAAGCCTCGCTCCACTCTGGTCGATCACCTGCAGGCCCACACAAGGCAGCTGCCTGGCATCACTGCCCATCTCCCTCTGGCAGCTGCACAAGCAAAGCTGCCGCCCGCTTGCTCAGCGGGAGGGAAAGCGGGGCCAAGCCCAACCCGTTCAGAAGGGGCTCTTCCAAGTTCTGATTCCTACCAGGCCTGACTCCTGCTCTGTGTCAGCTGTGACACAGGTCGTTGGTCTCTTTCTGGGTGCAGCTCCAACTGCCGAGCTACACCTCTGAATGGCTTAGGATCGCTGAAGACCCACTGAAGCCACCCATGTGCCCTGCCCCACCCACCACCCACCTGAGGCAAGAAAGTGGGAATATGAGAGGGTCTGCTCCAGTGATGTCATGCAGGGGGAACGCGGGGGAACTCAGTTCCACTAGTTAAAATTAGGGCTGACTCCGCCCACTTCACTCTCCCTCCTCCCCCCTCCCAATTCCTCTGCAAAGAGCTTTTCTTCTTGGTTGGCCGGCACTCAGAGGGTTAAAGGGAGCGACTCCGGATTCCTAGGGGGGCGAAGGCAGTGATGCCATTCAGGGGGAACGGACCAGAACGGGCGTTGCGGATCCTAACGGGCTCCGTGGCTGGTTCCGGGTTCCCGACAAGTGCCAATCAAAAGTGAGCTCCTGTTCCTAAATCATTTGAATGACACCACTGGTCTTCTCCATTGCAGCACCCAGCCTTAGGAACTCCCTAACTCAGGAGATCCTCCTCTCCAAAGGCACCCATTGTCCACTAAAAGCGGGGCTCTTCTTATATTCTCCAGACCCGGCACTCCAGCCAAATGCAGCAGGATACACCCCAGGCCGCCTGGGGGCAGAGAACTGCAGCGGGTCTTGCACTGCCCCAGGGAATGACCAGCTCGACACACTCACGTGGATCCTGCACCCGTCGTCGACGGGGTAAGAGCCCAGCAAGGCCTCGTCGCTGTCCAGCTTCATCACAAATTTGTCGTCCGGGGTATAGAGCTCCAGGTCCATGCATGATGCTGGGCTGCCCACGACCAGTTCCAACTTACACTGTTGACAGACAAGCAGACCGGCCCAATCAGAAGGAGTGGGGTGGAGCACAGGGCGGGACTTTTCTCTCAGCTTGCAGGCTTACAGGTCTGCAGCCAAAATTTATTAGGAAACTCCCACTGCTTGAGCCCACGGCAGCAGTGACACATTCTGCAGTCAAGTGTTGTCAAAGGGCCCTCAACAGTGAATACCAGCTGGGAGTTGGCAAGGTTGGCAGTCTCCTTGAACCCAATCTGGTCACCTGAGGGGTGCTGCCTCACCCTCCAGTAGCAAAGCTGAAAGCAGGACAAGGGGTTCCAGCAGCAGCAGAATTCGTAGGCATGGCAGTGCAGAGAAAGGGGGTTGGGAGAACTGGCCCACAGCACCCTTGGGTGGCTTCTCAGTGGCCCCACTGTTAGTGGCTGGCTGGCTGGCTGTATGCCCCCTGGGCAAGAAGCTGGTCACTCAAAACACTTGTGTAGGTCCCTGGTTTTGCTTGCCCAAGAGAAAATAGCAGTATATCCCCTCCTTAAAAATTCCACGCTAGCTTCTCTCCGCCAGAAGGTAAAAAGGGGTGGGCTGGAAACAAAAATCCCAGCTCTGGCACAAAGCCACTTGCCGCTGCCGGGGTAGAGTGGGGGGGGCACAGAGAGAGAGAAAAAGAGAGAGTGGGCACTGCTGGTTGGCTCCCCCAGCTGGGCACTGGCCACCAGCTGCCAAGCCGCAGTGATGCATGGCACACAAAAGGATTTTCTGTTGACAGAAGCCCATTTGCAGGGGCTGCGGCTCAAAATAGGGGCCTCCCCCCTCTGCCTAGCACGGGGGAAGGGGCAGATGCAAATGCCAAACCAGCCAAGGGAATCGGCAGAGCCCTACGGAGCTGGGAAGGCAGAGAAGCGGGAGCAGGCACAACTGTCAGCCAGAGATGGATGGACTGCAGAAAACAGCATCCGAGTCGAGCAGAGGACGCGCTGTGCAAAATGCCGCATGACCAGGAGCATGCCACGCAGTTTCGCCCTGCCGCCGCTGATGCCCTCCAAAACCCACAGTGGCTTTTAGCATCACAAGAGACCACATGCCCTGGACACTGGTGTCCTTACACGGTCAGGCACACCTGCAGCAGCCTGGCAACCACCACAGGGCTCTTAAGGGTGGCCAAGGGGCTGTGCCACCCACTGTGCAATTTGGGAACAAGTCACACTCCAGCAAAAGGGCTCACAACAACATCCTGGCTCCAAGGAAGCTGCAGCTGTTGGCAAGGGAGTGTATCGTGGCTTTTGGGAGAGGCAACGAGGCAGACTTGAGTAGGTCCAAGTCAGTGGAATAACCCCATCCAGATTTTCCAGGGAGTAAGTTCCACTGGACACAGTGGAACTCCTTACTTCCGAGCAGACGCACATAGGATTGTGCTGTCCGCTTTTGGGTCTTGTCCTCGTACCCCATATTCTGTTGTAATGGTTTTTGTTGTGCCACCTCCCTACAACTGCTTTTTTTTGGGGGGGGGGGAAGCACCGTTTCCTGCCTCTGTACTGTACGCTGCCTGCTTGGAGGGAAAAGGCACAATACCATAATAGTTGCAAATACATTGTACAGGTGTGCCCCTCGGACTAGGTAATAATAATAATAATAATAATAATAATAATAATAATAATAATAATAATAATAATAATAATAATAATAATAATAATAATACTTGGATTTATATACCACCTTTCTTAGGTCACCAGATGGAGGCCCACGGTAGGTAGCCACGGTTTCCATTATCTACAGATACCCTCGATACTGGGACGCGTGAAGATAGGGGAACATTAAACAAATCTCTTTTCTTAACCTCGTTGCAGCAAAACCACTGGCGTTCCCCTGTCTTTAACAAGGCGTCCCCCGTATCCACGGTTTCAGGCATCCGCGGGACGGGGGTTTCCTGGAACAGAACCCCAGCGGATACGGGGCACGCCCCCAACAATACATTATGCAGGCAGTAAGTAAACCGGGGGGGGGAGCAAGGAAGGGCCCCCCGGCCCCCCAACCAGCAGCACACAAAGCAGCTCTAAGCAGGAAAGAGGCACGAATCGGCGGGGGGGGGCACCAAGAAGAGGGGGGTCCCGGGGGGGG
The DNA here is from genome assembly GCA_029204185.1 of Lerista edwardsae. Classification (NCBI taxonomy): domain Eukaryota; kingdom Metazoa; phylum Chordata; class Lepidosauria; order Squamata; family Scincidae; genus Lerista; species Lerista edwardsae. The sequence continues at coordinate 12,470,091 of JAJKFI010000022.1, forward strand.
CTGGGCGAGCCCGGTGGGGTGGGGGAGGGGCGCCGCGCCTGCCCCTCCCCCAGGGGGCGCCCACCTTGAACTCGGCGAGGGTGAGGCCGCGGGAGTAGCGCTTCAAGGCCCGGAAGGAGTTGAGGCTGCTGCTGATGGACACCGTCACCACCGCGGGGCTCCCGGACAGGCTCATCGCCGCCGCCGCCGCCTCAGCCGGGCCTCCGCCTGGTCTTCGCACTCCCGTTTCGGGCCGCTTCCCTGCGCCCAGCCAATCGCCTCGCGCCTCGCCCCCGTCAGCCCGCCTCCGATAGCTTCCCCGCCAATCGCGCCGAGGCTCCCTGCTCACGCAGCCCCACCCCCCCCGCCCTGCGGCACCCAACGGGTTTCTTGGCTGGTTCTTTCCATAGAGTGAGGCTCTTGAGAGATCTCAGCCAACAGGAGACGGGGACACATCGGCGGCAAGGCGGTTGATCCAATAGGCGCACGCTATGTAGGGGGAAGGGAAGGGCGTGAAGCCAAGGGGCGGATAGGGCAAGGATGCTCTCAGAGGCGGCGCGCGGGTGTGGGTTCGCCCGGGGCGGGAGGAGGCAAAGGTCCGCTGTAGGCGTGCGGGCGCGTGCCTCGTTCTCAGTGCCGGTGTTTGCGTCCAGCAGGGGGCGATCAGTGTGGAAAGCACTGTGGGGTAAGCAGCCGAAGGGTCCGTCCAGTCCAGGAGCCCGTTTCCCGCAGTGGCCCCACTCTGGGGCGCCCACAAGCAGGAGGAGGGAAGCAGGGCACCCTTCTCTCCCGTCACTGCACCCGCCAACCGTCACAGAGACCACGCGCACTTTCCTGGGAGTAAATCTCATTGAACGCAATAGGACTAACTTCAGAATAGACGTCTGAGGCTTGCACTCACAGTTCCATTTGGGAGAAGGGCAAAAGGGGGAGTGGAAGGATAGAAGCAGCCCCCCAGGGCTGCTGTCAGAGACGACCACATCCAAACCACCTCCAGCCAAGAGAGCCGCCCACTGAAAAGCCCACGGTTTCAACCTGGGGCCCTTGTGCGCCACTGTTTCGTATGGGGCTGGATTTTTTTTTCCAATCTGAGACGGGACACACACACCCCTGATCTCATTACGGGGTGAAAAGCGGGCTAAACCAAATGCAGCCAAGAAATCCACGTATTGTGACCCGGAAGCTGGAGTCTCGCGTGTGAGTCTGGACAAATACTAAGTCTATATATGTGACAAAGGACTTCGGTGCTTCGGAGAGAACCATGGAGAGAACCAAGGATGTTAGCTGTGGCCAAAGGCATAGACTCATATAAGCTAGACCATGGAGTTATTATATAGGCAGGGCCATAGCTTGATAGAGATAGAATTCTATCTCCATGGGCCAAAGGCGTAGACTCATTAAAGCTAGACTCATGCACCCGCGGCCCCACTTCCGGTCTCTGAAGAACTTTTCCCCGCAGGCGGAAGTGAGAGAGGCCCATAGCACTCATTGAAGCTCTGGGAGGGTCACTTTAGTTGTGACTGATCGGCAGTGCGCCTCCCTCCCTCCCTCCCCAGGGAAACACAAGCCACTAGGAGAGAGAGGGGCTCGTGGTCTCTCTTCCCTCGCCTACACTGGGGAGTTTGAAAGTGCAGCAGATCTGCGTGGAAGTCAGTGGAGGGCGAGGGGTCTGCAAGCAACTGAGCGCTGCATGTGGGCTCAGAGTGGGGCTACAATCCTGTCCACACTTACGTGGGAGGGGAGTAAGCCCCATTGACTACAAGGGGATTTACTTCTGAATAGACACGCATAGGCTGGGCCATGGGACGTGTAAAGGATGCGTAAAAAATTATGGATCTTTGCTGCAATCTGAAGGATGTGGGCTTCGGAAGTACTTAAATAATCCCACCCACCCATAACCTGGACTATTAACAGTGCAGAGTGTTATGCTATTTTTTTTTCCCCTCAAAGCCCAATCCTACGCATGTCTACTCAAAAGTAAGCCCCAGTATAGTCAATGGAGTGTGGTAAGTGTGGATAGGATTGTGTCCTCAGTCGCCCCCCGCCATGTTAATATAATACTACTGGAGCATGTTGCATTGACTAGACTTTAAAAAAATTAAAAATGTTTTAAATTCACAACAATTGCATTTTGCATGCGAAAGTAGACAAAGAGAAACAGTATACACTTCGATCTACCTTTGCTATTATTACCGTAAGGTGCAAGGAAGGGGGGAGGAGTGCAGCTGCCGCTACAGGAATATTTTGGATTTCTTCATTGATTTCCATGGGATGCGGTCACACCCCGAGGACATTTAAAAATGGGTTTTCCAGTAAGAATTCGGAAGTGCTCAGGCAATGAGATCTGCCTCTCCATTTTCCGTGGTTTTAAAAAGGATCGCTCTGTCGCCAAAAGAGAGAGAGAGAGAGAGAGAGAGAGAGAGAGAGAGAGAGATCAGGCTCTGCAGTAGATCTTTCCGATCTTTGGGCAGTTGCCAAACTCAAGTTGAGCACAGCGGTTTTATACGAAGGCTTTCCTGTCCTGCTGCAGAAGCCTTCCGTACTCGTCCCAGGGGCTAGCGGGGCTGCTACAAGGTGATTAAAAAAGAAAAAAAAGATGGGGGGGGGGGGACAGACGGACGTGTGTTGCCGCTTGACTGCAACCTTTCCACAATCAAGAGGCAGAATCGCCAAGTTGAAAGGCATCAACAGCAGAGGAATGGAGAGGCTTTAGGCTCTGAAGTGTCTCGAATATCACTGATTGCCTATTATATTGAAGCTGTGCTTCCCTCTGGCTAGCGCAGCCCAAAAATAAAAAGCCAGATACTGTACGTGGATTGGGTGTTGCTTCTTTTAACGAGCTGGAAACGTAAATCTGAGTCCTGTCCCCAAATGGATTCGTATTACATGCATTTTGAAGGGCAGCCTGTTTCCATGCATAATTTCAGTGCATATTAAACTTGGGTGAATGCCACCTACGAATACGTGAGGGTGTCAAATCCAGTGGGATTAACGTGGTACTGTGTAGTCTGTAGTTAGCTATATGCACCTACCCAGGAGGAAGTCTCATTGAAGGCAATGGGATTCCTGTCAGTAGGTACATATAAATGTGTGTTAGGGACCCCCGTTAGGCACCCCCCTCCATGAAAACAAGACTCGGACCTTGCCAAAAGTTTAAGAAGCTTTTATTTCAGCTAGCGTTTAGCTGGGTGTCTGAAAGGGAGTGTTCTCTCAAAGCTTTCAGAGACAAGTTTACAGTTTATTAGTTCTTCCTTCTAAAAGCCTAACTTCCTGGAGTTGCCTCCCACGAGTGATGATTATCTTTAGCATTTTACCACATACTTTGCAAAGTACAGTTCAGCATTTTGCATTCCATGTTACACTTGTTACTGCTTCAGCAAAAGTCTGGGCCAGACTTGGCTGGGTCTGCGGTCTATGATTTAGCTTCCTCTAGCAAAGGTCATTTGTTCAGTCAGCAGTCTAAAATTGTTATTGCATGTGCTAAGTTCAAGGGGTGACAGAAAGGACGAGAGACAAGGTTCCTGATCTTTTATGGATTTGATACTGAGCACATTTCTGTAATCATAAAACCCAAAAGCACAGAAGCGCCGCTCTCATGTGTTTTAGTCTTTTAATTGATTATTTTGAACCCGGTACCTTCTGCATGCAAAGTGTATATCTAAGTCATTTGACGCCCGGGGCCCATACGTTTTTGACACACCCCATATATGACCATATGTATTCATTTCGCATTTTTATATCACTCTCTTCCTCCAAGGAGTTCAGGGCGGTGTGTATGGCCCCTCCCTTTCTTTTGTCTTCACAACAATCCTGTGAGGTAGGTAAGGCTGAGCGATAGTAATAGTCATAGCATGAAATGAATAATAATAGTAATGGCCAGAGAATAAACGCAGTGAATATTTGCGAATAAGCAATGGACGAATGCCAGTGCCCTCCCCTGCTATTGCTCCCCTTGCACACAGTACTCAATGACGTACAGCCCCTGCACCTGGAGGTTCAATGGAGCCAACCTGGTTCATAATCACGGATAGACTGCATCAGACAGACAGACTACAGTCTGCCATGCATGGTTTGAATCCACTTTAAAAGTCTCACAATCCTACCTTATGCCAGCGAGGGAGGTGCAGCGGGGCTGACGCCGGGAAGGCCCAATCCTAAGGAGTGGTAGCTCTGTATCCAAAGGGCCTGCCGGTGCTGGGGGACACATGTGGGACGGGAAGGAGGCAATGGTGCAGACAGAGGAGCCAGCGCTACACGGGCAGTGCATGCATGTGCAGGCCCCCTTCCACCAGGCTCCGGGGCAGCGGCAGGGCATCCATGGCCACGGGCACACAGGGGGGATGGCGCACGTCTGTATGCTGGCCTCTAACTCTGAGGAGTCCAACCGTACTTTACGGTGGCCCTTGTGCCAGCCAAACGTTGCTGGCCTGACTGGGCCAGCCTAACTCCAGGTGAGGATTGCACTCTTTTTCAGTGAATAGACCCAAACATTTTAAGCGACGTGGATCAAAGTCACTCCTGGGGCTTCTCTGGGATTAGGAGCCCTGAAGTCAAAGAGGGACAGGGTTGTAATCATGGGGGGCTTCAATTATCCCCATATCGACTGGGCCAACTGGTGCTCTGGTCAAGAAAGAGAGACCGGATTCCTTGGCGTCCTGAATGACTGTGCCTTAGAGCAGCCAGTCATGGAGCCGACCAGAGGACAGGCGACTCTGGCTTTAATACGGTGTGGTACTCGGGACCTGGTTAGGGACGTCAATGTTACTGGCTGGTACAGGAACTGAGACACCCATCTTCAGTGTACAGCTGCCACTTGCTGGCCACATGCCTTGCTGCATTCACTACCCATCTCTGGCAATAGCTATAAGGCGCAATTCCCCAGGCTGCATTCTTGTCTGTCTGCATGGGGTGGCTCAAGGCACAATTGTACTTGTCTAAACTTATACCACATGGTGGCGCTGTGGGTTGAACCGCTGTTCTGCTGAACTTTCTGACCAGAAGGTTGGGAGTTCAAGACCACGCAACGGAGTGCGCTCCCGTTGCTTGTCCCAGCTCCTGCCAACCTCACAGTTCAAAAGCACGTACAAATGTGAGTAGATAAATAGGGACCACTTTGGTGGGAAGGTAACGGCGTTCAGAGCGCTACGGCATATAGTCATGCCGGCCATTTGACCACGGAAGCTTGTCCTCAGGACAAACTCTCAAGCTATCATCATCATCATCATCATCATCATCATCATCTTATCAGGCTGTTGGGCTTAGAAATAGAGATGAGCACCACCCCCTAGAGTCGGTCACGACTAGACCATTTGGTCGTGGGGAAACCTTTACCTTTATACTTATACCAGGAAATATATGCATGTATGAATCTAGCACACCTGTTATCCTAACAGGTAGGCACAAGAAGAATGTGGCGCCATCTCTAATTTTAAAATTAGATGTAGAAGTATTATTCCATTTATTCCTAATCCACTTTTGCAAATATAATCAAAGCGGCACACAATATTAAAGATGAATATTGCCCCTTCAGTATGAAATGCCCTTATCCCTTTGAAACACCAGATCCATGAACGTCCGAAGGGCCCTGCTGGATCAGACACAAGCTTCACCTAGTCCAGTGGCCAACCAGGTTCTTCTTATCTAGCTGGCAGGAGACGAAGGCATCAGTTTCTCATTGCTCTTGCTCCCCAGCAACTGGTGTCCAGTTGCTGGTGTCCAGTGGCAGACTGCTACTGAGCATGAAGTTTCCAAATACAGTAGCTGTCCTGGCTAACAGCCAAGGAAATGTACATCCTCTAGGCACCTGTCTAATTGCCTTTTCAAGCCATTTGGCCTCAGTGAGAGATTTTTTTCCAGGCAAATAACACTTTCAGGGCACCCAATGCAGATTGCGGTCGTGGCAGGGACAGAGAATTAAACCCTGCTCTCCCCACCCCATTGCCCCTGCTGGGACCAAATCTAGCTGCCATTTCCTGAACAAAAAGCAAGCGGGCTAACCCCAGTCACGTGCTTAAGGGCAATACTTGGCTTGATCCTTGCCGTATCTAGTGACACTGCATTTCACTGCATTTAGTTGTGCTTTGCATGCAGAAATGTCTGTCCTCAATAATCTACTACCAATCCATTTTACCAGATGACCCAGCCCACCTCCTACTCCAAGTTCTAGCATTATGAGAGCAGGAGAAAAGCATCTCTACGTTCACTCCAAGCACACCTTCCAATCCTCACAAAAGCATGCTCTTAGTCAATTCTCACCTGAGAACACGAGCGGAGAAAAATCTGCTTTCCTTCCAAGAGGGTCCTTCCTGCTCTTTTCACTTGTGTTCCTGCTTCAGAATCAGCAAGGAGCACCCAAGTTTTAGAGGTGCTCAGAAATAATTGATACTCAGCCTCTTAGAATCAAAGGAACCAGGGAATGGGAGGGAAGTTGGTGTCACTTGTCAGTGGTGACAAACATTTGTCATCAGCACCATCCAGTAGGTGCCTGGGATAATGCCACAAGCCCATTGTTACATAGAGCAACGGAGGCACTAGCTGGGGTGAGAAGTCACATTTTACTAGCAACCCAGTTCTGCTATTTTTTCACCCTGGGTTTGTGGTTTTTCCACACCATCAGTGCCTCCTTGAGAGATTCCACTTGAGAGATTCCACTGTGCATTCATTACTCAAAAATGTGATTGTGAGGACCAATTCTGAAGACAATTTTTTTTTTTTTGCAGAAAGCTAATCATATGTCTCCGTTTGGGAGTGGGCTCTCTTTCCTGACCATCTTGCGGAAATGTTGAGCAAGATCCTGGACGAGCGGCCTGAAATAATTGAGAACATTGGCAAGGATGTCAAGTGTGCTCGGTTCCAAAAGCAATGGGATACCCTTCGAGAGGAATATGAGAAACACCCAACATTTGAGCTGGCTGAAATGTATAAGACTTTGTTCCAGAAGGGTGGAGGAGGAGAAGGAACAGATCAAGAACTGGAAGAGGAAACGGTAAGCACTCTGCCACACCATGTATGCCGGAAAATGCATTGGCAGATCTCCCTTTCGAACTCTACTACTTCCCTGCTACTTTAGTAGGGTGGTTATAGTTGTTGGTACAATGTGCCTCTTTGACAGAGGATAGAAAGGAAGAGATGGGGCACTACCTTTATTAGACCGAGGGACAATAAGAAGTAAATGTAGTAGTAGTTGTTACAGGGGGAAGGGAGCCTAATCAATGATCCTCCATCCTTCTGCTCCCTCTTCCAGCCCAAAAACAGCTTTAAAACGCCACGTTGGTTAATGACTATGCCCATCCAGGATTTGATTTTTGATGAGGGTGCCAACCTGACATGTGTGATTGAGTCTCGACGGGATGAAATGAGATTGGGTTGTGCTTCCCAGCTCTGTCTGCTGGACTTCCACATATTGCAGCGTTTTGAGGCCTGCTCCATGAGGATGGCGTACTTCTCTGCAATTGCATGGACAGGGAGTTGTCCAGTGGACAGCTTCTTCAGGTGGTGCAGGGTCTATTACACCTGGACACACACAAGGGGTGGAGGATGCCTCGGTCCCCTGCAGCAACCAGTTTGCTAGCTGCTGATTAAAATCACTGTCATCTGTTACCAGTTAGATTCTGACTTAACCGAGCCATTTGATGTACCTTTTGCATCTGCTTGTCCTGTTATTATGAATAATTTTCAGACTGTGCAGCCTGAGAAATGTGGACAGGATTCTTGGAAATGTAAAACTATCCCTTTCCCATCTTGGCTGATGAGATCTTCCCAGGATAGGCTGGCCAAGGGGCAGAGGACATCTGCCCTTAAGATGGTGGTAGAGCACCTCTCCCTTGACTCCACTGTATTGACGTTGTACTCAGATCCGGCGAAGACAGAGGTGCTGTCGGTGAGGAAATCTGTGAAATCTGTTCTGGAAGGGGTTGCATTCCCTTTTTGAAAAGCATGTTTGCAACTTGGGAGTACTTCTCGATCCAGCCTTGTTCCTGGCTACCGAGCCAGCTGTGCTCTTCCCTGCACCAGTCAGAGCTAACCATGCTTGAGGGCGACTGGAGCTGTTTCCCCGGGTGGTTTAAGATGCCCACCTCCATTGCTCCTTCTTTCTCCTCCTCCCCTGGATTGGAAATAAAAAGCAAAAAGGAGATGGAGCAGAAGAGGAAGTATAGAGGAGACAAGAACAGAGACTGGCACACCATTAGGGCCACAGTTGGCACCTAGCTCTAGGTACCAGGAGACCTTAGGTCATCGAGAACATAGCATGCCTATGCTGTATCATCTGCACTAGTTGCCTGTATGTTTTCAAGTGCCATTTAGGGTGCTGGTAGTAATCTTCCAGGCCCTAAATAATTAGGGGCCAGAGCATCCAAAGGACTATTTGTCCTCCTCATGAAACTGCCCTTCCCCTGAGATAGCCCTTCTATGTGTTCCAGCACTGATGGCGGTACCTTGGGCAGTGACATAGGTAGGGGCCTTCACCATGGTGGCACTCCGGGTCTTGAGTCAGCACCTTCCCTGTTTCAAGTACTGTACAGCACTGGCTAAACATCTTTTTGCTCCATTCCGCTTTATGTTTTACTGATGCCTGGATTTTGTTGTTGTTGTTGTTGTTGCTTTATTCTGTTGTTTTTAATGAAGTTTATCTTTTTATTGCAAAGCTGCCTTGGGCACCTCCTTTAAAGGGGGTGGGGAATGGGAAATGCAGAATAGAAATCTCTTAAATTAAATAGTAGCAGTAGTTTGCCCCAAAAGAAGGGCACACACTGAAGTGTGTTGGGCATATTGTATTGCAAAATAAATTCGTTCAGAATTCCATTCCATTTCCATGTCCATACCTTTATTGGCATTAAAAACATGCATACAGAAATCAGGGCGACTACTGATGCAGGGGGGAGAAAGAAGGAGAGAGGGGAGGCAATCCGCCTATTGGCTTAGGGTTTTTCTCATAACCTCAAAAAGAAAGTCAGCGACCTGTTCAGTTATGGCCGTATTATTGTCACCAAGGAGACTGCGCACCTGGGCATCGGAAGAAGTTGAGGAAATTGAGGAGGAGGAAAACAGAGGATCAAGGTACGTGCTACGGAGGGATTGGTGTGCAGGACAGTGACAGAGGATATGGACTATTGAGTCGGGTTCAAGGGAGCAGAAGTGGCAATGTCTGTTGTCGCGGGGGATGTTGTGATATCTGCCATATAAGACAGAAGATGGAAAAATGTTAAGTCGCGCCAACATGAAAGCTCTCCTTTTAGAGTGATTTATTAATTCAGTAAAGTAATTGTGGGGGCGACCCAAGGAAAGGGGCAAATCAAAATGAGAGGGAGAACAGGTAGGATTGATACTTGCAAAGAGCAATTGGGATTCCAGATCCCAAAGCTTAGATGTAATTATAAGATGGGCACTATTAAGATTGGAATCAGCTAAGGATTCGAGTGAATCAATTCAAAGATTGTAGTTTGGATTCTATGAGCGTGAATCATTTAATGGCATGATAATATTGGCTGTTTTATTCTCAACCCCCTTTTTAATTACCCCAAGCATGGAATTGGCCTTCTTAATTGTTGCCGCACACTGGGTCGATACCTTCATGGAACTGTCCACCAGCACCCCAAGATCTCTCTCCTGAGCTGTCACAGACAGCTCAGAACCCATTAGCCTATAGGTGAAGTTTTGGTTTTTGTCCCCAATGTTTACACTTGTCTACGTTGAAACGCATCTGCCATTTGGCTGCCCATTCCCCCAACGTGGAGAGGTTCTTCTGGAGCTCTTCCCAATCCCCTCTGGTCTTCACGGCCCGGAAAAGTTTTGTGTCATCCGCAAACTTGGCCACCTCGCTGCTTATCCCTGTCTCCAGGTCATTTATGAACACGTTGAAAAGCACGGGCCCCAAGACAGATCCCTGGGGCACTCCGCTTTTCACCTCTCTCCATTGTGAACATTGCCCATTGACCCCCACTCTCTGCTTCCTGGCCCTCAACCAATTCTGGATCCCTAAGAGGACCTGCCCGCTTATTCCCTGGCTGTGAAGTTTCCTCAGCAGCCTTTGGTGGGGCACCGTGTCAAACGCCTCCTGAAAATCCAGGTATTTGACATTCTCAGGTTCACCCACATCCACGTGCCTGTTGACCTTTTCAAAGAATTCTAACAGCTTTGTGAAGCAAGAACCATAATGTGGTTCTCTTCTCTGTCTGTGTGCCATTGAGCTTCAGCAGGCAATGGCAAGTCAAGCCTGTACAGGTTCTTGCATTTTGTCCTCTTGCCTTCTGGCCTTCTTGCACACTCCCTGCAACTCTCACTTGAAGTCTCTAATCAGCTCATCAGCAACTCCATCCTGCCACAACAGGCACGGCAGCTTGTCCCCGCCTGACAGTCCATCTCCCATCCAAAAATAAGACAATAGATTCTCCTGCTTAGTATTAGGCAATACCAGCAGCAGAGGCGTTTCTAGGGTGTAGCGGGGGGGGGGTGGCGGGAGCAATGGGCACTGGCAGCGGAGAGGCGCCGCAGCACGGAAGAACCCATGTGCTTTCCGGCCCGCCCGCCCTCCCTCCCTCTCTTCCGTTCCACTCCGAAATGGAGCTCTTCCGGGCGCAGGGAGGCATGGCTGGGCGCGGTGACGTCGCCCTGCCCCGGGCGCGCTCGGAGCCTCGTTCGTCTCTGACCGGCAGCTCAACTATCAGTCCACACCTCCTGCCCTGCAATACTTACTGTGCCACTGCCCCCTCTAGCTAATGCTACTTTTCCTCTTCCTTAGAAGGAGAGGAGGAGGAGGACTGCTATGGCGGCAGAGTTTTCTTGTTCCAACCCCTGTGTTGCTGGCACCAAATCCTGGCACCAAAGTTCATTGGTCTTTCAATAATATGTAACTATGTGACATCACCAGGCTCCATGCTGTGACATCACTCCCTCAGTCTCAAGTTTGGGGGCACATCCACCTGGCAACCCTGTAGCTGAATGTTTACCCCTTCTCTGGCTCTGTTGATGTATGTCTTCTTGTGGCTCCTTGTTTGTTTGTTTGTTTGTTTGTTTTTTGCTGCTCTTAATATGTTTTTGACATTATGGTATTTTACTGTATTTTACCAGCACTTCATTTTCTAAAAATTAAATACTTTTCATATACTAAACACATGCTGCCTAAATCTCACTGACATCAAAGGCATTTAAATAAGCGACTTGTGTGCAGAATTGCACCTATTGCTTTCTCCTATTAAGTTTGACAAGTGTGCCAAGGAAGATACTTCGTAACGATTAAATTCAGTGACAAAACTAAATAAGCATTTCCGTTTCTGTGATGAGCTAGATCTAAGCCAGCTAGCTGTGGGCAGAGGAGGGTCCTTCATTACTAAGCTAATGAGACAGACCCAATTTCTGATAGTCTTCTTCACTTCAAATACAGCCTTTACTTTCTCATAACTGACTGTTGAAATTGACGTTATTTGAAGATAATGCCAGCGCTAAGCTGCTTAGGAGCCCTGGGGAACAGTCACCATGTCCATGCCCCTCACCTGCGTCCTGTTGGTGCCTGAGTGCTACCCTTATCGCCAGTCTGGCCAAGCCTGGTGTGTCACCTGATGGCCCAGTGGTGGGTGAGGTCCTTGCCCGAACCTTGCCTGGCTGTCTTCTGACTCCAATATTGCTGAAGAGTTATTGCTGAAGAGTTATTGCTGAAGAGTTATTGCTGGTTCAGTGCAGTGGTGGAAGAATCCCCCCCTTTATTTTCGCTTCCTGCAGGAGTAATTGAGCAGAAAATTTGGCCCCAATTTTATTTGTGATATAGAGCCAATGTTTATGGTCGGAGGAGTGTGTTAAGGTTTGTGCCCTCTTCGGAATGGGAGAGTTACTGGTGGCTGCCCTTTACGGAGCTCAACGAAGCTAGGCCTCAAACCAGGGTGGCCCAGGACTCTGCTCCAAGCCACCATGCGGCGCACGCGGCCGACTCACCCAGCAGGTGAAGGCTAATTAATGAGGCTGATGCCCCTAGACACGGGGGCGCGTAACCCCCTAGTAACGGGCATCTGTTGGTGCACACTAGAATCAAAGAAAAGGGCTACCTGCACACGCTGTTGTGTCCGAAGCCAGCTTGCTGTGGAGCATGCTGCCCGTGGGAGTAATACCTTACTAAGTGCTTTAGAGACTTAGCTGGCTCATCTCCTTCTGTGGGACTTGGTTATTTTTTCTGTGCAGCTATTTTTTTGTCTCTGTCTTTGCACGGCCCTGTACAATACACCTGTGAGAAGCCTTGAAGCCGGTGTTTGTGCAATTCCTTTGTTGTCGTCTCCGAGTTCTGGGCGCACAGCCAGCGGTTCCCTGGGAGAGGTGCCAGACCGATAGAGACTCCAGCGCCCAAATTTTTCTTTCCTTCTCTACATGAAGAGCCTCTGCTCTTCTGCTGCGCAGCCCGGCCCCCTAACTGACCCACGGGGGCAGCCCAGATTTTCCTCTCTGCCTCAGAGGGGTGGCAAAATGCAGTGGGAAAGTGCAGGAAGAAGGGAAGGCTGTGCACACTTTTTACACTAAAACCAGAAGTGTGTTTCTGAGACCTCTGGCAGGCTTTTGGGCGGCTGAATCTTGAACTGCCCCGCCACCCCAGAGAGCCACGGCAACCAGGCGGCGACTGCTGCATCCTGGAGCAGCCAGGCAGCCGCAGGAGCCTTTGCGGGCGAAGAGGACACTTGCCCCCTTTTCTGGCAGTAAGGGTCATCGCGGGGGGGTGGTCTTCCTGCCTCTGCACTGCTGTTTAGCCAGCACAGAGGCGAGGGCTTCGTGATGGGCCACGCAGCCCAACACAGAGGCTGGGAAGTGGCGGCAGGATGCGCTGCCAGTCACACCCCACCTCCACCCCTCCCCCTGCCCAGGAATGCCCTCCCACACTACCCAAAAAGGACGCTAAGCTGGCAAACGGTGCACTCGCCGCCAGCCGGCTATCTTTGCCACCTCCGAGCGGGGCAGACGTTAGCTGGGCGATTGCCCAGCGCTGGCGGTGATAGCTTTCCGACAGTGCTAGAGGTGCCTTGCGACACAGGCGCAGGTGGTACACTTGTGCTGCCTGCGCTATTCCCGATAGGATCGGGCCCCGAGTCCTTCTGAGGCTCAGGGAAGCCGCACGTGGCCTACCTGGGTCTCAGAAAGGCACCCCATGATGCCTACCCAAGCGTAGTGCGCGGGGCAATTGCCCTTGCACCCAAGCTGTGTGCTGTGATCCTATCCTTGATTTTCAAATCTGGAAAACTTCCTCCTTGACAACAAGCAAATGGTCGTGTCATATAATGAGAAAGTGTGCGTGTGTGTGTGTGGGGGGGAACCCTTCAAACGCCTTCCTTTATCACACAACGGCAATATATCATTACGAATAAAGGACATATGGCAAGGATCCATCTCATATATCATATATATTTGTTCATATATGTGTGGTACACCTGCATGAACTCCCAGGTATGGTATTGGACTCGGCATCTGAAAACAAACCTGCCCTAAATCCTATGGAGTTGGCGGATGGTAAGGAAGCCAGCCAACATATGAAATAAAGAAAAGAAATGAAACAAAAGGTCCACTGTGTCATTAGCTCACTTAAAAATCAGGGGGTAATAACTTCCAGGCTATTGAAAAGTCAAAACCTCTTTATCCCACTGCCTAGCTAGGAATTTCTTATTCCCCTACCACCTACCATGGACTGTTTTCACAAAGGTCATCATGTTGGAGGCACCCGTACAGCTCCTTAATGGAAATTCCAGGCCGGATTTTGCTTTAATCCATCAAATATATCAGAAGGCATGATGATATGTGTGTATGCATAGTTTTTGCAATTCTGTGCAGTGGTGAAGACACAGAGTCCAGTTGTGCTCATAATAAAGAACTGAACGGAACAGAACGGAACCTTGTTTTCGGACAGCGCATTACAGTTTTACTTTTCACTTTCCTAACCCCACCTAATTGTGAACATTACCAAACTAACATGTAATGCAGAAAGCTAAGCAATTTAATATGACCTTTGGTTCAGATCATTACTGGGCCCCTAATTTTGGAGCTTGTAGGACAACAAGTTCCCATCCTTCCTGAGCAAAATCGCTTTTCCCTTATACATTGGTATTTGGCACATAATATGTGTGTGGTTTTTTCCTCCTTTCACCCAGGTAACCTGGAGAAAAGACATATTCCCCTGCTAGGTAATACCGACTCCAAGCCTATGCATGCATACTTAGAAGTAAGTCCCATTATAGTCAATGGCGCTTACTCCCAGGTATGTGGGGATAGGATTGCAGCCACACTCTGTTTACAATCAGGGAACATTAAATGCAAGTAAATGTCTAAACTTACCTAATGAGTCTGTGTTGTTTTCATTCAGTCATACTCTTGCTTTCCCCTCCCTCTTAACTAATGGAAAATGTTTCCTGTATCATCATGGTCCTAACAGCCATAATGGACAACCCCCAATCACATATCTCAGCTGCACAGCAATAAGCCAGTTCTAAAGGCTGTCGCCTTTATAAACTCCATTAAAAACTGGGGATTGTATAAGAACTATGCTTTTGTAGAATGTCAGTTCAGTTCCATTGGGAACAGAGGAGCCCTCTGGAAGATTCTGCCTCAGACCTAAAACTTCATGATCTTTTGACCTCATAGTATGTAGTTCAAAGAACATTTTTGCTGTATTACTTTCAGCCACTCATTAGTAAAATGCAAATCTTCACAAAAATATGCACATTTGTCACATCTTCTTTTTCTAACTCCTCCACATGAGCATGGAGATAAATAAATAGATCTCTCAGTATACTCTTCTGGGTATTAGGATAATATCATCAACTTTGGATCAACTGGACAGAAATACGAATGCAAGGATCACCCAAGTTCAGTTTATGTACATGAGTGAGTATATATGCGTAGCTGATCTCCTATCCTAGGAGTGACATCACATGCTGGGCCAGGTTAGGCACATCTGTGCCCAAGCACACCCCACCTGTCTGCTGGAGCGTCTGCTTCCATACATACATTTCTGCGGGTTCTGGTGAATCGAGATGGTTTTGCAATGTTGTAGGTTTTGCTGTGGGACAGACTCTTGAATTCACATCACGTAAGGCCCCCTCTACCTCTGACGTTTCAGATTCAAAGCACAACCCTAGCCTGGAGTTAAGCCAGCACAGTTAGGCCAGCAAAATTTGACTGGCACAAGGGCCGTTGTAAAGTGTGTTTGGACCACTCTCTGAGTCAGGGAGGAGGGCGCACGTCTGTGTGTTGGCCACTCTGACTCCAAGATGTCCAAACATACTTTATGGTGTTCCTTGTGCCGGCCAAACTTTGCTGGTCTGTGCCAGCCTAACTCTAGGTTAGGATTGTGTGGTCAGTGGAAAACTGATGTTCAGTCTTTTATGGTGTGGTTCCACCATGACTGGAGCCACAGATTTGCTGCTGAATACTGCTCAAGGCAGAACCCAATACAAATCTGAACTTCTTTCAATGCTGACGCCGGCAATTTGAGTCTCTCCAAATCTAAGGCAGAGTGTCATACCTCATCAAGATGGCTCATGTTAGGTTCCTTTCATTAAACCCCTGTTTGGAAACCAAAGTAATGTCTCTGCCCCATGACAAGAATGTTTGAATAGTTGCTTTGAATACACGAGTGACATCACCAAAACACCACATAGTGCCATTCAAATGTCAAGGGCTTCCATGTTTCCTCTGCATTGAAAATATATATCAAAGTAGTAGTATGAACATGAAATTGGGCGAACTCCGGAGGCTGGTGGAGGACAGGGAGGCCTGGTGTGCTGTGGTCCAGGGGGTCGCGAAGAGTCGGACACGACTTGGCGACTGAACAACAACAAGTGGTAGAATATAGCTTTTTTTCTCCCTCCATGGAATATATTGATAAAAACGAAGTTTTAACTTGATTGGCATTCTGGAACGCGTCCAAGTCTGAGCCGAGAACTTGTGGGCACAGCTATTTAAAAAAGAGGGAGGGGGAAGAAGAGCCCCGAGCGCACAAAATGACTTCAGACTATTTTGGCCTGTCTCCTAGAACTCATCTCCTGCTGATCACACACTGGGACTGGGCTCATACAGAGAGATAAACATGCCTGCCCCCAAACAGTTTCCCCAACCACACAAGTCTTCTGAGTAATTTGGAAATCAATTTGATATTTGACAAACAGCCAATGCAAACAGCCCTGAAGACTCGCATGAGATGCTGAGGCGGCTTGCCTTTAAGTTCTGACAGCAGCATTTTCTACATATCGGATACAACGCAGCCACATTTTCTCAGAAAAGGCATCAAACGAAGCAGTACAATAGCCTGCCTTAGAGATTGTGAACAGGTGTACTGCGTTTGAATCTTTTGGCTTGATTCCAGGGCTGGTCTGTGGCTCAGATAGGTTGAATCAAATAGGCGGCACCGTTTGCCATACTAAAAAGCAAAAATAACTGACAGACTGGATACCATTGGATACTCTCTCTCTCTCTCTCTCTCTCTCTCTCTCTCTCTCTCACACACACACACACACACACACACACACACGAGAGAGAGAGAGAGAGAGAGAGAGAGAGAGAGAGAGAGAGAGAACAATTCAGGAGGCACTGAGAATCTTGGCTGGTGAAGTATCGGGGGGGGGGGTGCTGGCACTGTCCATAAGCAGGCCGACACAGCTCCTGTGAAGGGATTGTTGAATCTGCTTAGCACCCTCTGATAGTCCCAGATGTATATGCAGCTGCTCAGGAAATCTACAGTAAATCTACAACCTGCAAATCTACAGTATTTGCAGCAGAATGAAGTGATAAGAAAGAAACCCAAAAGAACTGCCTGCAAGTAGAAAATTAGCATGAGATTTAAGAATGCTGTTTCATTTTAAGTACAGTGCAAATAATGCATTACAGGAAATGGAAGAGTCAAAATGTACATGATGTATCCCTATTTTGTGTGCATATGTACCGTATCAGTTAACTGAAAATACTGTGAGCACCTGAGTTGTCTATGCATCCATCAAACTGCAGGTCTGATTATCCCAACAAATTAAGTGTAAATTAAACAGAAAACTATTTTGTCATTCTCTCCAGTAGACTACAGCCTTATTTTTTTTTCTTTCGGCACGTTTTCTGAAGAATAACTTTCTGCCTTTTCCCCTTCTCAATTGGATGTGACATTTATTTGGTTGAAAAGGAAAGGCTTCATGTTGTATCTACTGACATGCATCCTGCCATGGAGCTGTGATGTTTCATCATGTTAGTTGACCTCTCTGCAAATATTTCCTGTGTTAGTTTCAAGAGTGCAAAAGACACCCCCCCCCGTTTGCTTCCTTGCTGTTACCTTGCTTTTATAAGCAGCTGTCAGTTTAGCAGCTACCTGAGTCCTCTTGTTC
Organism: Lerista edwardsae; assembly: GCA_029204185.1. NCBI lineage: Eukaryota > Metazoa > Chordata > Lepidosauria > Squamata > Scincidae > Lerista > Lerista edwardsae. Next base: position 12,487,400 of record JAJKFI010000022.1, read on the forward strand.
TTTTATTTCTCTTAAGGTAATGTGTTTTGTTTTTAAGCACCGTGTTATGCCCAGGAATGTGGAATGTTTTTCTAGTAGCAGTCATTTGCAGGCTCTTTCATTGTGACTTGGTCTCTGAGATTCTATGTGGGGCGTGATCAGCAGGAGGCCTCCTTGGCCTTTTCTATCGAGATCTGTCCTAGGCCGGCCCAGCCATGAGTTCAGGTCAGGCAGGATGCATGTAGAACCCTAACCCTGCCCTCCTATCCCCATTTCTCTCTTCCTATTCTGTACTAAGTACCCTACTTGGCTGCTGTGCGGTGTTAAATAGAGAAGTGGAAGAGGGGGCAAGGAAGCCAGAATAATCTCCATCCCACATCGGTTTGCCTTGCCTCCTAGTTAAGACCTTGCTTTGCTGCTCTGCTTAAAACATATAGCAGTAAAGGCAGGGGGGAGAGGAAGCAGTCAGGTTGCTTACCGCCACACACTTCCAGCAGGGATGTGCGCAGTGATGTCATTCAGGGGGAACAGACCAGAACGGGCATTCCGGATCCTAATGGGCTCTGTGGCTGGCTGGTTCCGGTTTCCCAACAAGTGCCAATCAAAAGTGAGTTCCTGTTCCCAAACCATTTGAATGACACCACTGGATGTGCGGTGTGTGTGTGTGTGTGGGGTGGTGGTGGCTGCAGGTGAAGGAATGTCGTGAACAGTGGAAGCTGACTCCGAATGGGTCTGACTCCATTTTGCAGTTGCAGGCCCGGCCACCTGCCCCCTCCCTCCCTCCCCACAGCCGATGGGAACCAGGCTCCCTAAGGGATGTATTGTCTGGTTCAAGAGCCAAGAGCCCAGATAACCGCTTCTCCCCTGGCGAGATCAAGGACGGCTCCTATCAGTGGACACCAGCTTTGAACCTCAGGTTGGGAGGGGGGAGAGAGGGAGCTGTGGCCTTGAAACTGAAAGGAGTTACCCCAGGAGGGGTTTTTGGAATCGTTGTGTGAGCTGGACACCCTTTTTGGTCACTCGGCAAGAGAGACAGCTGTGGTCACCTGGCTGCCCAGGCATCCGGTGGGCTAAGGAACCAAGGTAAGAGATTTAGAGATAGGCAGACAGCTTTATGGTCTTGCATTGGGCTTTTCATGTACTTTCAAGCTGTGTATTTTTTGATACATAAAAAAAGTGTGTGCCTTTGTAATGTAACCATTAGTCTTACTAAACATTATTAGGTTTAAGAAACAGTCATGCCTTTTCTTCTGGGAACTGAGGTCAGCTATTCCAGGCTAGCCACTGAGGCTTGGCTACCATGGGGGTTAACCAGAACCTGAACTGGGCCCCAGTGAAGTCTCCTGGACCAGTGGGGGTTTGCCAGAGGTCCGGAGGTAACTGTCTCCAGCACCCGGGGTCTCTGGGGGTCTGCAGGTGAGGCCAGACCCCAGGGGTGCAGACCCAGCCTGGTGCTGACCATGGAAAAGAGCTGCAGTCGCCCCACCCAGGGACACCTCAGGACCAACTGGTAGTGTAAACCAGTGGACACCTCTCCTTGCACCAACTGGTAGTGTAAACCAGTGCAAGCAAATGGGATGGCTGCTGTGTCTAAACCTCCATGTCTAGACCTCTTGGGGTGGATGTGGATCAGGGAAAATCTGCATTCAGAACATGGCATCTCCCAATTCAGCCAAAACCGTTGTGGTTGTGGTTGTGGTTGTGGTTGTGGGTTGTGGGTTGTTGGTTGTTGGTTTGTTTGGGAAGTGAAGGTAGTATGAAATAAGTCAGAAGCCCCTTCCTGATCTTCGGTAACTCTGCAGCAAAATCTGCATTGTAAGTAGTCCCCCCCCCCCCAATCAATTTCTTTTTACCCTGTTTTTATTTATATTTTATTGCTTTATTATATGTGTGGTATTTCCACCAATACGATTTCTGCAATTTAGAACTGGTGATTTATTATTGTCTTTGGGTTTCCACTGTTTGATGGCCATTAGGTCTTGGTCTTTGTTACATATTTTTGAAAATCCATTATGTTTACAAAGTGTGTGTGAGAGAGGGGGGGAGGGTGTCTGTGTCACCCAACTTTCCTAGGCAGTGGAACA
>JAJKFI010000022.1:12489472-12533632 GCA_029204185.1 Lerista edwardsae
GGGGGGGCTGCTGTTATTCAGTCGCTAAGGGCACAAACCTCACCACACCTGGAGCTGGTCTGCGATGTGCTTGGTGTTCCTCCTGAAGGCAGATGTGAACAGGATGGGGGTTCTCAATGGGGTTTGTATGGATCCGAGTTTTTCTGCACTGCACTGCAGAAAGGTGGACAGGATTTGGCCCTTAAATAGTCACATCCCTACCTCTGCACTGTAGTCCTGGTGGAGATGGGACCCAGGGGTAGCTGATAATTACACTTCAAGATAAGGATTTTTATCCTTTTAAACATTGTCAATGCTTCCTTGTTTCAGGAGAGAGAATTTTGGGGGTAACATTTTATGTAAAAATTTTATGGACTGCACTTTTTTACTAGTGGGATTACGTTTTTCCCCTACAGCTACTTAGGGGGAATTATTAGCTTATTAGGCCTAATAAAGACACTGTGGAGAAATGATGCCAGATAGCAAGGAGTTCCTCTAGACAAGGCAGCTGCAACCCAACCAGCTCTTTTCTATGGGGAAAGTTTGAATGAAGGCTCAAGCACATTCCTTCCGAGGTTAACACATCTCACAGAATAGTGCAGTCATTTGCTGCTTTGGACTTCTCATAGCACTGGTGTTCCCTAGATGTATTATTGCACTGCAATATTGTTTTGCTTTCTCATAACCAGAAAGTTTCAAGCTGTTGCCATCTCTATTCCCTGAAACAATAAAGATGACTTTCTAACTAGAAAAAATTCTGTACTTCACCCAGCTCCTGCGAAGAGATTGCTGAACCTGCTTAGCACCTTCTGATAGTCCTGGAGGGAAGATTCCCACTGGCGTATCTACAGCTGCTCAGTAAACACAAGGCCAAAAGCTTCCGAGATTCCTCAAGAAGCTCTCCAAAGGCTTTGGTAATTTACTGCTGTCTCCATCCTTTCAGCTGATGAGTGGGTTGTGACTTGGGGCAAAGCACCACACTGACCCCCCCCCCCTGGTAGGCCGGGCCTCCAAATTCCCCCCTCCCAGCTTACCCTAAGACAGTGGGAACTTTGCCACCACCCTGTGTCCTTCAGTGGCAATTCCCCCCCCCCTTCCACCCTCAGAAGATGGGAGAAGAAGGGACAGAGCCTCAGGCAGGAAAAACCAGAGCAGGCGTATAAAAGGGGAAACCAAGGAAAACCTCATCTTAATTGTAACTGTGTTCAGTGGCGTTTCTACAGAGATGGCAAAGCTCTAAGTCTTGCAAGAAGCCTTTTCACCTTGCAGTGGAAATCACTCCTCTCCTGCACCGTTTTAGCCAATCATCACAGGGAACAGCAACATCTTGGCGTTGCTTACTGGCTACAGCAGCAAGGGAGAGGAGGGGTTTACATGACAGGGTAAGGTTCCTTGCAACATTTAGAGCTTAGCCATCCCTGTAGAAACGCCTCTGACTGTGTTTCTTCTTTTTTCCTGTCCTTCTCCCTCAAATGCAGGTCAATTGCATTTATTGCATGTGTACGCTTAGGAGAGCACTTTTAAATAGCTTTTTTGCCCCCATGTATTTTGCCTTTTGATAATCTTTTCTTCCTTTCTCTTTTCTTCCTCAGGCTCCAGCAAGGGGAAAATATTTTCTTGCCTTACAGAGTTATTGAAAGGATTCCATTAAGGTAATTCATGTGAAGTGCTTTGGGTACAAATGTGCTTTGATATTTGGTACCAATTTCAAGTATAATAATGAATTTGCAGCTACACAACCTCTCTAAGCCCTCAGATGCATACACACTTGAAACTGAAATTGAGTGAAGCATAAAACTCTTTGCTGGATTATAATCTTAACATAAAAATCAGAGCAGATCCCACTAATTTATAATGTAGTTTGCAATGCATCTGCATAGCTTGCTATACTGTGCAGATCTTAAATGACTCAAAAAAAAACCCACAGCAATTTGTCTCCCTCTGCTGGAAGGAAAAGATATATCTAACAAACTCTCTGACAAGATCGGGGGATTAAAGGGTAACTTGTGTAAACACTCAAGGGCCACATCGCATATTTTACACATTTTCACAGGCCAAAAAAAAAAACCAGTTTTATAAATGATGGAATTAAATATAAATGAATGAATAAAAACACACAACAATGTTTTCTGTACTTCTAACTTCAGAAAACACCAAAATCGACAGAAAACACAAACCTATTTTCTCTGACTCACAAGCCACCTCCCCAACAGGTGGTGCTCTGCTCCCTCGGGTTCTGCAGAGACTCTTGCTAATACAGAGGCGGATCTACAAGGAGGGCAAAGCTGTAAGTGTTGCAAGAAGCCTTACCCTGTCATATAAACCCCTCCGCTCCCTTGCTGCTGTAGCCAGTAAGCAACGCCAAGATGTTGCTTTTCCCTGTGATGATTGGCTAAAACGGTGCAGGAGAGGAGTGATTTCCACTGCAAGGTGAGGCTTCTTGCAAAACTTAGAGCTTTGCCCTCCCTTAGATCTGCCTCTGTGCTAATACTAATGTTTTATACTAATAATAATGTTTTATTGTCCTCTTCAGTTATGCCTCGGAGGGGGAGGAGGAGAACAATGTACGAAGAGGGCCGCAAGTTTAATCCGGAATGGGGCGTTGAGTACTTTGTTGTCCAATCGGGCATGAAAGTCTTGTGCCTTATTTGCCACGAAACGCTGGCAGCTGTCAAGAAATCCAATGTACAGCGCCACTATGAGAGGAAACATGAAGTTGCATTTTCCCAGTTCACAGGAAAACAGCGTATTAAGAAATTTGAACTGATGCGACAGTCTGCACTTGCAAAAGAAAATGAAGCTGTGCACATGGCAAGTTACAAAGCTGCATATGCACTGGCGAAAGAAGGAAAGCCATTCACTTATGGAGAAATAATCAAACGCAACCTGATGGAAATGGGGAAAACATTATGCCCAGAAAAAATGCCTCTTTTCGAAAAGGTCAATCTTGCACCACACATAATTGCAGGCGAAATTGAGGACATGGGATCCAATATCCTCGAACAAATAGCAGAAAAAGCTAGACATTTTGAGCAATACTCTATCGCACTTGATGAATTTGATGCGTTTGACGCAGTACGACTCCTGATATTCGTCCGTGGTGTTGACAGTGATTTTAATGTAACTCAAGGATTAGCATCTATGCAGCGCATGCAGGGGCCAGTAACAGGGGAAATCCTCTTCCAATATTTAGAAATGACTTTATCAAACTACCACCTGGAGTGGAAGAAACTGAAATGTGTGACAATTGGAGGAAATAACATTTCTGGGGCAAAGAAAGGTTTGGTGGAACAAACAGCAAAAGCTGCTGCGTCTGGTGGATTCCCAAAGCCCAAGTTTCTGCATTGTGTCACCCACCAACTAGCACTGTGTGGAACACACGTTGACATTTTAAGTGTCCTAAAACCTGTTATATCAATAGTTAATTACATCAGAGCTTATGGGCGTAATCATCACCCATTCCATGAATTTCTGAAAGAAATAGATTCTGCGTTTGCGGACGTACGAGCAAAGACGTTTGCTGAGCAGGCTGACGTATATGATTATGTAGCAGTTCAATGGCTTAATTACGGAGAGGTTCTCTCACAATTTTTTCAACTCAGGGAGGAAATAAAATCATTTCTCCCAGAGGGTGTTCAACAGAAACAATTGCTGTCAAAAACTGATTGGCTTTGGAAGTTGGCTTTTGTTGTAGATCTGATGGACCATATGAATCAATTGTGTTTGAACTTGCAGGGAGGAACAAATTTGGTCACCGACGTATTCTCCCATGTCACTGCGTTCAGGGCAGAACTGATTCAGTTTGAGGGAGAGTTGTTGCGTCAGAACTTGGATAACTTCCCCTGTGCTGCGAGATTCCATGGAGAAAGTCAAGCTGAATTTCCTTCTTCATTCGTAATAGGCATCATTGCGGAGCTGCAAAAAACGTGTAATGAATTATTCCCTGATTTTGATAGAAAAGCAGATGAAATGAAAATGCTTCAAGATCCATTTCACTGTGGTGACCTATTCCCAGTTCTGTATAAAATCGAAATAATTGATCTGCGGGGACGTTGCATGCTAGAGATGGACCACGGGGAAAAGGAACTGTTCGAATTCTACAAATCTTTGCAGTCTAAGGAATTTCCAAAGTTGAAACAACTTGCTCTTGGATATCTCTCCATTTTCGGCAGAATGTCTCTCTTTGAGGAAACATTTTCAAAAAAGTACCTGCAGTCACAAAACAGAGGAAATTTATCAGAGGGACTCTTAAAATCCATGCTAACAATTGGCTCATCGTGTTTGCAGCCCCAGTTCCGTGAAATATTGCAACGGAAACTTCAGCTACCTAGCGGATCTGCCTAAGCAAAGAATGTAGGAGGAAACAAGGATGTCTAGGGTTTAGCCATGTGCCTTCAGCCCCTCCTTTCAGCAACTCTGAGCCTTTGGGATTAGCAGAGGCTTTTGGCCACAAACTTACCCCTGTAGTTTTGGAACAGAACTCTTTTTTTTAAACCTTTAGCCCACTGCGACAGGCTGGAACCAGTCTCCCTTTTTTTGAGGGTTAATTTTTCCACAGCTGGAGTGGGGAGCTGATGACTAGAATTTTAAGAGCCAAACAACTATTTTTAGGCTCGGCCACCCTTATCGGGCTGGTAAGTTACACTCCATAGGGTAAGTTACACTCCATAGGCTCTGATACTGCTGGAACAATTCTAAAACAAACTTGCAGTTATACAGTATTTTTTACGTTTAAACAACTTTGCTAAAACCACCAATTAGCTTTTAGAAATTATACTTATAAATTTTTATAAAGCTCATTTATTTCATAGCATGGACTTTTGCAGGATCAGACTCCAAAACGATACGTTGGCTTTTAGCCTGAATACGTGAGCTTACGCAGCTTTTGAGCTCAGAACTTCTTATGCGGAATGTGTTCTTGCTTTTCTGTTCTTGCTTTACAGCAGAAGCTCAAGAAAAAAACAATGCTATTTTTTTTTTTTTTTGCTAACTAGAACACACATTTTCTCTCAGCGTTTTAGGTAGCAAACAAAGCAAGCTAAGAAGATTTTTTTTTAGCTGAAGGGATGGGCGAGACAGACATTTTTTTTGGGCAAAAGTTAACCTGCTTTAGTACTTTTTTCTGCTACTTACCAAGCTAAGAAGATTTCGCTGATGCTTTGAAATTAGCTGCAGAAAACTAAGTTGAACACAAGCCACGCAGGGGAACAATTTTTTTTTTTTTTTTTGTAACAGGGGAGCGTTTTTGCCTGGAAGTGGGGAAACGCAGCCTAAACATTGTTTACTAGCTGTGGGGAAGCCGGACAGGCTTGGCACTGGACCAACTTTCTTCTCCTTCTGCACAGCTATTACTATTTTGGAGAAAATTAACGTTAGGTACTCACAAATATAATTGAGCCTTTTTGGTTACGTGAAAATTTTCCTTAAGGATGAAACACAGATTGGACAGGCTTTTTTCTACCGATACGCAACGGGGCTTTTTTATTTTGAATGGTTACGTGAACACTCTTCTCAAAGACAGAACATAGATAGGACAGGCAAACACGCAGTGCTTAGAACACATTACAGCTGGCTGAGACAAACAAACAAAGATTTTTACACCTTGTACTTTAAAACGAAGGAGGTGGCTGCTATGTTCTGTTTTGATTTTAGAGGTTTTTTAGGACACAAACAGAACGCCACAACAGACATGTAGAGACACAATTTAATGAAACAACAAACAATACTTAGATTTTTAGACTTTTTTTTATTTGGATGGTCTTACCAGGGAAGCAATGACGTACGTACTTTTTAGAAATTTGATATTTAGGCTTCTTGGTTTCTGTTTTTAGCTATTGAAAATTTGGAACTTAACATTTACTGAGTCATTCAAAATGTGCACGTTTTGAATGAGCCATTTCATGAACAATTGGTTCATGGAACAATTGGGTCTTTAGATGAGCATTTTTGTGGAATTGGTTTGTTTTATTTTTGATGTACTTTTTGCACGCTGCTTGGGAGCTGCCTAGCTGCCCAAACAGCGCTTTATGCACTTTTGCGTTTATTAGCTCCTTGCTGGAGCCAGGACCCAAAAACAGCCTTGCGTTGTAGCCGTTTGGATGGGACCTTGCACACTTATCACACATAATACATATGCAAATCCAGCCACTTTGAGTATTACATTTACACACACACACTTAAGTTTCTTTACACTTCTCTTTCACGTATTTTTTTTTGTTTGTTTGATGCTTTGGCCCAGTTTTGGCTGCAGTTGCAGTCTATTTTAAAAAACTGGCCTTTTTGTACTATTTTTGACTAATTGGCAACAAACGTTGTATTTTTAAAATTAGTCTTTCTTTTATTTAAAGAACTCAGACTTACTTACACCCACAAAATACAAAGCACATGCATACCCACTGATTTAATCTAATTAGTACTAGCCAACAGGTGATTGATATTAAAAAAAGAAATGCCCACCCAGGGACGCCAAAGAAACCTGTTGCCGAAAATAGGCAAAGTATGGTTTCTGTGGTGGGGATTGCATTTTAAAAAGGCAAACAACCAAACGAGAGAGTATTAGGTTCATGTTTATTTACACCTGCGCAGGCGGACCAATCTTAGAGAGAAAGGCAAAAAATATATACAATACAAGCACTTTTATACTCCTCTCTCCTATTCCTTCCTCCAAGTTCCTGCTTGGTTAGAAATTACATTATAGGGGCTGGAGCTTGAGGTGCTCTAAGCTAATTGGGCCATGAGAATGCCGTGACAATTTTGATAAGGGAGGAGGTTCTGCTAGCTGGAACCAGCACCTTATCTATTGTGCAGGGCCAACAGCCCTGAATTGTGAACGTTAGCAACATTGAATGGAGAACATTACAAGTGAGGCTTATGTGAGAACAATGAAAGCAAAGATGGAAAACAGTTACATACTTCCGTAGCCATAGACAAGTTACTATGCAATATGGCTGTGCTTTGGTAAGCTGGGAACCTGGTAAGTTGGCAACAGTGTGATAACACTCTTATCCAATAAAAATCTTACTTAGTATTAAGACAACATAAAATTAAATGTATTTTCCTATTAAGATTGAAGAAACCTGTAACTCCTGTAAAATAAAGTTTTTTTTCCTTTTGAGAACAAATGCTTTTTGTTTAATTGTTTCTGAAACAAAGAAAGGGTTCAAGTACCAACAAGATTACAGTTCTTTTTATGCTTTAGCCTGGCACTGTGGGGGGGGGGGGCTCTGTGGCTTTTAGTTGTTTGCTAGTGTTTTGGACTCTGTGCAAAAACAGTGGGCCGCCCCTATTAAAACAGGGGATGCCCTTATTAAAACGGGGCCGCCCCTATTATAACAGTGGACCACACCAATTATAACATGGGGCCGCCCCTATTATCGCAGGGCCCTCCCCAATTAAAACAGGGGGCCGCCCCCATTATAGCAGGGGCAGGAAGTGTGGTCTGGAGGTTGAGCCGTTGCCTTTGCCTGAAGATGCTAAGCAGGATCAGCCTTGGATCGGCCTTGGATGGGAGACCGGAAGTCCCTGACAGAGCTTGCGGAGGAACGGGAGGAGTGTGGAGGAGTCAGCTGACAAAGAACTGGCCAAGGTGTGATCTGTGGTGGACTGTGGAGGCTCAGAAGGTGCAAGAGTGCAGCCAGGCTCATGTCCAATTGAAAGGGAAACAGCTGAAGAAACTGAGGGTTCTGTGAATGGTGTACATAGAACAATCGTTGTGAAAACCCCAGTTCAAAAATAGGGTTTATGAACAGCCTGCCCATGTAAGCGACCCTGAGTCCAGTGAAATCTGGAGAAAGGCGGTATAAAAATACATCAGATAAATAAATGAGCAGGGAATACTCCTGATCGGTGCCCCTGTATTTCCAGTTGCTTGTCTGCGTGCTGGTCAGAGCTGATTGTGCTGCTTTTTGATTTGTTTTCTGAACAGCCCTGCCAATTCATATTTCAAGTGCAGCCCACCATTAATTGGTTTCCTCCACCGGATGTTTTTATAAGTAGCTTCTGTTCTTGGCCCCAGGAGAGGGGAAGAAAAAGCAGCTGTCCCTTCTTAAGCTATTGGGCTATGACTCTAGCCATTTCCTTGCTCTGTGGAGCACACTGTAGGCTGACCTGGAAGCTTTTTTAGGAGGGCTGGGCTGCATCACATGACCTATTCTGCCCTATAGCTGTAAGAGACAAGCTTGCTGGCTCATTTCCCTGCAGTTTCCTCCCTTGGCCAGAGCTTGGTGCAGGGCATGTAACTGGAATCTGTGAGCCCTGTAGCACTCGAAGGCTGATCAGATTTTTGTCAAAAAAAACCCTTGATGTTGCTAAACACTCATTGGTCTTTTCAAGTAGTACAAGCCTCTTTCTTTTTGCGGCAACACTAACAAGGCAACCAGATTTGTGCCTCTGATGTCTCGGGTACCAGGTTCAAGAATTTAACATAAGAACATAAGAAGAGCCCTGCTGGATCAGGCCAAAGGCCCATCTAGTCCAGCTTCCTGTATCTCACAGCGGCCCCACCAGGTGCCCCAGGAAGGCATGAGACTACAAGATGCTTGCATCCTGTTGCCACTCCCTTGCACCCGGTACCAGTAGCCCATCACCTTTGTAAGGAGGTTGCACAATCCATCATTGCCTATAGCCCACGATGGACCTTTCCTCCAGATATCTGTCCAATCCCCTCTTGAAGGCATCAAGACCAGATGCCATCACCACCTCCTGTGGCAAGGAGTTCCACAGATTAACTACCCGATTTATGGGGATCTGATGATGGCCAGGATTACCAACTGATCAGGACAGAAACAGCCTGGGCTGGGCTGCTCCTGTGCCTTTCAGAGCACTTTGATCTGTGCCAAACAAGCTGCTGAATCTTTTCATGGTATGCATGCATGCGGGGAAGGGGGGGGGGAGACAGGATAGTCTGCAAACGGCTGCAGCTCCTATTGTTAAAGGTGCAAGGATAGGAGTCAGAAGAAAAGTTGTCAGTTTGAGTAGCTGCACCTCCTTCTGCAAGTGTTTGCTCATATTAGGAGAAAAGGTACTTTAATGGCAACCTCACATAACCACATAAAATGGCCTTCCCCAACCTCACCTCCCACCAACCCCAGTCCACCAGTATTTAACGCGGCTTGCCTCCCTCCCTCCCTCCCAATACCCCCATCTCTTTAGGCACCTTCTTCTTTCGACCTCTTCTCTTCCTACTGACAACAATAATACCTTCCTCCTGATTCTTCCCGGGCGTCAACACTGGAGAAACAAATAAAAGAAACTGGGGCCTTGAGCCAAAGAAAGAGAAAGGATCTGGAAGCCAGGCTCCAAGGGCCTTCTTACCTTGCTGGACGGGCAATTCCACTGCCTGTTCTTGGGGTCTGGCAGATTTGGCAGGCACCTGGGGGACAGGAGCACATTCTCCACCCTGCAGAACCTTAGCCGCAATCTCTAGCTGTTTTTTTTTTTTTCTTTACGACTCTGCCAGGAGCCAGGGAGAGAAAAGACAAAATGTGGCTCAATCCACACAACAGGACACTCCACACAGTGGCCTTGAGAAGCACCTGGAAGAGAGACTACGTGACAGGGAGGCTCCAGCAGCACGGGAAGCCACCTCCACATGGGAAGCTTCGAATGACCCCCCCCCCCTTATCCAACTCTCGGCAGGGCCACCCCGTGGCCAATACCAAGGAGCTTTTACCGGTCAGTACACGCTGGGTGCAGGGACGGCCGTTGCAGGGCTCCATTTGCAGCCGAGCTCGCGAGCAGCTGGGCTCCGCGCACCGCGCCACTCGTTCAGACGCCGGCCGGGGACTCCGACGCATGCTCAGCGCGGCTCTCCGGGGCCGTTTCCTTCCCGTCCTCTTCCAACCAGCGGGTGGCCCTCCTTTAATAATTGATACGAGAAGGTTGAAGCCCAGGGGGCGGGCTTAGCGGCCATGTTGTTAAGTGCAAAACATTGCTGATTCCAATGATTTCCAATGGGTTTTCGCATGATGTTTAGGGCTGAATCGTTTACTCCTGAAGTAAAAACTTACCAAAATAACAACGTGTGATCGTGGAGAAACATCAGTGGTAACCATATTATGAGTTAATATGCAATTCCAAGGTTTAATTCCGCGTAATTATATTACTGAACACACCGGACGAAATGCCGCTTGCTGTCTATGTAAACTCGGATTGCACTGTCTTGACATACTTATTTTTTGAAATCTACACAAGCAGGAATAAAGTGTGAACGGGAAGGAAAGAAAAAAAGGGGAGGGTGGGCAAAAATCAGATAAATATGTAGGAAAATTACATTAAAATCTCCGGATGCACATTGGAATAATGTGCCTATATTATTTGGAAGCTTGATCAAATGTGTAGTCTTATTGACTACTATACACTGCACATAACATTTGGTGTAAAATTCAAACCAAACCAAACGTTTTGTATCCGAAAAATCACTGCTGAAGGTTGCGTGTGGATTGAGTTCCTTTTTTCCCCTCATATCTACTTCAGTTTGTGAAGGGCTGCATACTTTATGAAGTAATAATATTTTATTTTTATTTTTTTTTCTTCATATCTACTTCAGTTTGTGAAGTAATATTTTTCTGTAGCAACGAATCACAATGATTTTAAGTTCCTGTGGAAAGTAATCCCATTTTTCGTCCAGCGATTCGTGCACCCGTATGCAGAACACGCAGGCATGCTTAAAGAGGCTGAGATTCACTTTCACACGCGCGCCGTGCGAGCGAGAGAGCCCCTTGTCGTTCGCGGACGGACAAGGTCAGCCATATTGTTCGGTCAGGTCCAGGGCTTCAAGAATGTGACGTCATGCCCACTCCAGTGTTTTATTATACCTCCATGGGAGAGACAGCAGATCGCCTGCGCAGTCGAAAAAGCGGAAGGCGGGGCTTGCTGTCCGTTTCCGCGCCTGCGCACTTCAGCGGCAGGTTGCCCAGGTGGTTGCCATGGAGTCGGAAGGGGCCTACGAACCGGGCTTCGTGGGGATCCGCTTCTGCCAGGAATGGTGAGGAAGGAGGAGAGGCCGGTTGGCGACGGGAGCGGGGGAGAGGGATCCGGGCCAGGGTCCCACGCTTTGCCTCGCGGTCGTCTCCCGGAGTGAACGATAGTAGAGGATTCAGCTGTGGAACGCCCCGCCACGGGGTTCGAGGGAAGGAGTTAAGGTCGCCCCTCCCTCATTGTCTCGTTTTGGACAGGAGGATGTCCCAGTTCGTCGCGCCCTACAAGTTCATCGCCCTGGGCTTCCAGACGGACGAGAATTAGGAATTGTTTTTAAATGCTGCTTTATTTCTACGTAGCTTTTATATGTTTTTACTGTGCATTTATACTGTAAGCCACTCCACAGGCCCCTTCGGGGAGAAGGAGCAGCATAGAAATATAGCAAATGAATAAAAATAAATAAGACATTCCTTATATTGCAAGGCTGCACGTGTTCTCACGGCCACACACCCTCTGCATGAGTAGGCAGCAGGTGAGGACACGGACACAGCCCCAGATCCAGGGCCTGCTGGGCGAAGGAGCCCTGAATCCAGGGCCTGCCTCTCCTTTCACGGTCTCTGTTTCCACAGCAACAACATGCTGTACCCCAAGGAAGACAAGGAGAACAGGATCCTGCTCTACGCGGTGAGTGGGGCCGGCTGGCCGGCCTCCGTGGCTGACCTGTAGCCACTGCGCGACGGGTCGCGTCACCGAAGCAATGCTTGTCGTTGATGCCCAGCGGTTGGAGGGAGGCCTGAAGGTGGGGCAGTTTCTCCTTCTCGACCTCTGCCTGGGCATGATAGCTTTGTGGGGCCCTGCTGAGCCCTCGTGGGTCTCGTCCCTCCTCTTTTCTCTTCCCCCACCAGTGCCGGAACTGCGACTACCAGCAGGAGGCGGACAACAGCTGCATCTACGTCAACAAGATCACACACGAAGTGGAGTAAGTTGCCGTAGCTGTCTCCGGTGCTGTGTCCAGTTCCGGGGGTGGGAGGTGAGGACAAAGGATTCTCAGCGCTTTTGTCCCGGCCTGGCTGCTTCCCGCAGGTGCTGCAAAATGGTTCTTTTAGGGGGCTGCTGAAAAACAGTGACCCAAGCATCTAGTGTGGCCCCGCATCGTGTGGTGACGTAGCGGCCGGGCAGATACAGGGGAGCAGAAGCTCTGACAGTGAGTGGGAGGGGCAGCTTACGGGGCACATTGTGGTGCCGGCTGTACTTACGGGAATAAGTACGTGCACCGTCTTGGTTGCAGCGAGCTGACCCAGATCATCGCTGACGTTTCTCAGGACCCGACTCTGCCCCGAACAGAGGACCACCCCTGTCAGAAGTGAGTGCTGGAAGTGTCGGCAAGGCCCCTGCGGGGCCCATTTCCTGGTGCCTCTCAGCCCCGGTCCGTTTCCTGTGTTGACTTTTACTGTGCCCTTTCCTGTGCTTTCCAGGTGTGGCCACAAGGAAGCCGTGTTCTTCCAGTCGCACAGCGCCAGGGCTGAGGTAGGAGACGCGGCTCTAGCGTGGGAGCAACTGCAGATTTGGCGGCTCCCTGAGCTGTGGCATGTACATACCTGGCCCTTGCCGAAGGAGAGGACAGATCTCTGCCCCAAGAGGCTTGCAACGTAGATGTTGGCACACGTGGGTGACAACAGAGGGAAGGGTTTTAAAAAGGAGATTGAAGGTGGCTATGATTTTTGTCAGAGTTCTGGGAACTTCTGGGCCCTCTAAAGCAAGGAACGTGGTCCAGAAGCAAACGTGAAACAGTAGCCTCACCGCCCCCCCCTTTCTCTGCCTTAGGATGCCATGCGGCTGTATTACGTCTGCACCGCCCCACACTGTGGTCACCGCTGGACGGAGTAAAGGCCTTGCTGCTGGCAGGGCATGAGCCGGTGACCTGTGACCTTCTGGTTTCTTCTCACTGAGGAACTGCCCCCAGCTGCCGTTAGGTGCTTAGTCACCCAGGGTTGTGGTTTTTTAATCTTTGTCTCCCTTAATAAAAATGGCTTATTTTTATAAAAGGATTCTCTGCTCCCTTTTGTTGCTGGGGCTCCTGCGTGGGGCTGGACTTGCCCAGTACCTACCAGAGGAATGCCACAGGGTCTTAGGGGTGCGTAATTGGCTGCAGGTTCTGACCACAAGCCAGACGTGCGTGGCTGTCGGCGTGTTTGCGTCCACTGCTAGACAAGAGTCGCTGGGAACTTGCCGCACCCCCACCGCCCCCAGCAGGACGACATTCCAAACAGTTGCTCCGCCCGGCTGCTGCGCTGGCCCTGCAGAAGTGCACGGAAGCCCCCGTCTCGCCTCAGCCGCAGTACACCGGAGGGTAGAGGGCCCGGAGCCTGGCCTGCAGGGCTGCTGCGGGCGGCTTCCGACACTCCTTGGCCGCCGGGCCGTGGGCAGGGTGCAGCTGGCGCACGTGGCCGTAGTACTCGTCGCTGCCGCTGCAGGTGAAGCCGCAGTCCTCGCAGACGAAGAGCTTGGAGCGGCGCTCGCGGTAGGCGTAGTGCTGCTGGACGCCGTGGATCTTGCGCAGGTGCGACTCGAGGGAGCAGCGCTGGGTGAAGGCCTTGTCGCAGACGCGGCAGCGGTACGGCCGGATGCCTGCAGGGGGGCCGGGGGCGTGAGCTGAGTTCCAGGCCTCTCTGCCCGAGGGCAGCCCCCCCCCCCGTGCCAGGCCTGGAGTAGGAGCAATGCCCTGGCCCTTTTACTGTGCAGAGCAGGCGAGCCAACGCCCTGGGGCAGCCACTGCCGGCGTTTCTCTTCTCAGGGCACACTTCTGTGATCTTCAGCCGTCGTGCTCCAAAAATTCCAGGGCACACCAGTGACTGACACCAGTCACTCACTGCACTGGGGTGTAGCTCAGGTCTGCTGCAGAAGGAGGGAGGAAACCTTGGGGGGCCCCTTGCCCCGCGTCGCCGGTTGTTTCGGGCACTCACCTGTGTGGGTCCGCAGGTGCCTCTTGAGGTCGAAGGTGTCGTTGAAGCCTTTGCCGCAGAACCTGCAGACGTGCCTCTTGACGGCGCTGTGGCACTTGAGGTGGCGGTTCAGCATGCGCTGCAGCGGGAAGGGCTTGCTGCAGGCGGGGCACTGGAACCCTGCTGGGGGTCGCTGAGCGCCGCAGGCGGGGGGGGGAAAGAAGCGGGCTCTTAGCGGGCGCGCCAAGCCCTCCATACAAGTGTCCCTGCCGGAGCGCACTGTGGACAATGCCCCGATGAGCTGACCACATGTCAATGTTTGGCTACACCTTTTTATAGAATACAGATATTTCAATACTGGCTTTTTTTTTTCATTGCATTCGGTTCTGCATCGAATGATATATAACATTAGAAAAATACCAAGATCTTCACAATTTTAGCTTGTGGTTGTGTTAACTACCCCGCAAGTGCATCACCTGGGGCGGTCCACAAACTCCACACACGCACCCTTGGGTGCTTCTTTTAGAGAGCAGAAAAGTGGCATATCAATGTCAATCAACCCTAACTCCTGTCTGGGAGAAGTTGGCTCTGAGCTGCTTCTTGCAAAACATCCAGCTGTTGGACTCCTAGAGTTGGCCCAGGACTGCACAGAGCGAAAGCCTTCATCTCGTCTGAGCCAGCTCTCCGCCCTTACCTTGTCCAGGTGAGAATGAACCAAGCTTGGGATGAGGCCTTGGAGGTTGCCCTTGGGTGTCCTGTCCCAGGTGCTTGGGTTGTGGTCTCCGAGAGTCTGGGGGCTGGGAAGGGGTTTGGCTAGGCTGCTTTCTGTAGGATCAGAGCAGTGCAAAAGTGCTATATCAGTCTTAGGGAGCCTGCCTTGGTCATGGCTAGTAGGCTATGCAGCCCAGCAAACAGATGGAAAAGGCAGGGTGCCTCAGATCCTCTCTTCACCCCAATAACATCCCATCTATATTCCTTAAATTTATGTACTTTGGTGGGATCTTGTGTTACCTGAGGCTTTAGATTCCTTCCTGACACCCTGCCATTTGACCCAGAGCCCGGTCATTAGAAGAAAGTTAATCTCGACTGCCTGAGACAGTGTTAAATAAGAACAGGAGACCTACCTGGGATATAAGCATCTCCCCGGAGCTGGTCAGGCAGCGCTCCCCAGTTCTGAGATCCTCGGGGTGCTGAGCCACGACTTTTCACCAGGAAGGATCTTGGCATGGTGAGATGGGGACGTCCTAAGAGAGACGTGCGCACCGAGAGCAAAACACCTCAATTCCAAGAAAGGAGGACTGCCCCTGACCCAACTAACATGGGGCCAAGGAGTCCCTCTTCCAAACCCTTGCTTCTCTCCGGCGGCAGGGGACAAAATCTAAGAGCACCCCCCCTCTTCCATCCTGCACTTACTAGGCAAAGAAGGGGATCTGGCGCTCAGTGGCTCTGTCCTGAGACCTCTGTGCCGAGCCTCATTCCAGACCCTTTTCCTCCAGATTAATGAATCTGGGGTAACTACCACAGCAGAGTTTCACACACTCCTCGCGACGGGTTCAGTGTAGAATGGTCGAAGTCAACCAAGTCCAGCTTCTGAAGCTTCCTGATGAAATGTTGCTTAAGAGGGCAATTCAGTGCTGGCGTGAGCCACAGCCCAAGATAGCACCCCTGCCCCTATTTTCCCAGCCCAGGAGCTTCCACCCCAGTTTAACACCCACCCACCGTCCGGCGAAAGGGAGGCCAGCCAGAATTGTTGCCCCACTTCCTGGCCTTCCACCAAGCAAACTCTGAAATCTCAGCTGAAGCCTGATAGAACGGGAGCTATTCTGGAGAGATCCAGGACCGAACAGCGCCTGCCCTTTGCAATCACAGAGCTGCCTGTCCGGACCGTTTGAACCTGCCCTGGGAAAGTCGGGGCGTGTGTCTCTGAAATCTGAAAGAGAGACCTCTACCTCTTTTGCATACTCTCTGCTCCTAACTGCGGAGGAAACAAAAGCCCTGCATCCTCTCTATGTAAATCCAGCCCCTGAATACAGAGAGAGGAGCTGGCGACGGTTAGCCGGGCCGTCGCTCTGGCAGAACAGCTGCATGTTCACCTGGGCTTCAGCAGCGGGATGCAAGCATCAAAAAACCAGAATCAGGCCACTGGAACAAAAAGCCAAGCCTCGGGGTGCCCCTGCCAAACAGGTGTCCTGGGCTTCAGAGACCTGAATGGGATAAGTGAGGGTTGGGCCTACCTGTAATTCTCATATCACCCAACCTCTGTGGCAAAAGGCCAGTTGCATTCTGGTGCGGCCCTTACAGCCCTACCCAGGGCATCTAGAGCGGGCCGGATCTCTCCCCAGCAGCAGGGAAATTTAATTTGCAGAGCCTGTTGCCACAAGATGGGATTGGAGAGCTGTTGGGTTCAGCGGCTTTAAAGACAAATTTAGCTCCGTCAATGGCTATTAGCTAGGACAGATCAGCAGACCCTCCCGGGCCGGGGGCCACGTCTCCGGAATGCCAGCTGCTGTTGGGGCAATAGCAAAGGAAGGCTGCCCTTCTGTTAAGCATGCAGGCCCAAGCTTTTTATGCAGTGGCTTTGAGACACACATTATTAAACTCAACACGGATGACCCTTGCTGATCCCTGGAGAAGGGGGAAAAACATGTCCCTTCACGATCCTAAAAACCGCTTTTCTAGGGAGTCAGACCAGATGCATCAACTGTGGTCTGCCCAGACACAGAGCTGTCCTTACCCAAAGGCTCCAGGATACAGCACTTCCACTCCTGCCTACAAAGCCCAAGGCTGCCACTCAACCATCAGAGGTATGGAAATGGCACCTGGCTCAGCCCTCCTTGTGCCTCCCCCCCCCCCCGCCCCAGGCTTTGTGGGTTTTTTCCACCCCTTGGTTCAGACACTCTTGGCTGTGTGCGGGACGCTTCCAAAGCAAACAGGTCACTCCTTTCGAACAGGGCTGCATTTCCATGCCCTGCTTTGGTGCTCAGATTTGAATAAGCCCGTTTCCATGGACAGCTTTCCGAGCTGCTTGACGGTGTGCCACCCTGCTTGTGCTTCTACGCATTTTGATTAACAAAACCGTGCCAGCGAGGAGGGGGGTCACCTGAGGTCATGGTCAGACTGAAGAATTCTGGCTTTTGCACAGTGGTTGTAAAAACCATGGAAGAAAATGTGCAAACCCCCCTCCTCTCTGAGCTGACACTTAAAGATAAATACAAATATGTATGCACAGCACTACCACACACTTTTAAACCAATGTCAAAATGCTTTATTATGTTCAGAATTTAGGAAAAAACCAGCAAACCTTTAAAAAAACTAATTCTGCAAGGCACTACTCCTGGAGCCTGAACAAGTTCTTAAAAAGCAAAGCCAGAACACCTCAAAGTGCTGTCCAGAGGGGGCACCTCCTGCTCCTCCCATCTCACTTGTTCTCATGGAAAGAATGTTTTCTTGCAAAAGAAGAAGAGGTCGCTTGGCAAACTGGTGGTAATGTTTGCTTCCAGGAGAAATGTGTCTGTAGAAAACCATGAACGCACCAATCAAAGTCTTGTCTAAGCACAGCCAACTCCTTAGGAGTTACGTAGAAATCAAGCTGCCTGCATTCGCTCAGACTCGCGGCGGCCGCAGGAACGTTTTCGATGGGGAAACGAGTCAGGCCGTGTCATCCCGGTTGGTTTCGTCCAGCTTCTTCTGGACCATTTCCAGCAGCGAGTCGGAGTAGTGTTTCAGGAGCGAGCGGGTCTCGCTGGCGTGGAAGTGCTTCACCCAGGGAGACGGGCTGTCCAGGGCACTGCTGACTGCTCGAGAGGCCAGTTCCTTTTTCATCCAACGGAAAGCACCAGCCAGCAGGTTCTTGACCCGGAGGAACTCCTCCTCCGTGCAGTCCTCACAGGAAGTCACCTGTGGAGAAAGGCAGCCACAGAGGAAGAGTCAGTTTCAGCCCTAGAAGTAGGCCAACGTTCTAGTTTCAAGACTATTACGATCAACTTCTGTCATTTAAAAAAAATGGTTACTTGTGTCGTAGTAGGCAACAAGAGGAATTCTTCCCTCACCCTCCACTTCTCTCCCCCTGGAGGGAATACCTCTTACAAAATTTTAAGCAGCTGTGCTGATCTGTGAGGAAAAAATCCAAGAGCCGTACTACGGAAATTCCTTCATTAGGACAAGCAAAATGCAAAATGCTTTGGTTGCTCCCACTACAGGCGTTCCTCGGCTAGAGCCCAGTGGGTGCCTAGGCCCGAAACGGTGCAGTAGTTTGCTAAACTGCCGCCCATCCCGCTCCCAAGCATGGGCTCATCCGAGAAGGAAAGGGGGTTGGGGAGCATAGGGTGGCAGGTGTGTTCCACAGCCCAATGCACAGGCAGTTTGCGGATCCACAATAGGCCAACGGGGGCAGGGAAAAGATGGGTCTAGGAAACATCCAGATTATGAAACCCGGGTTTCCAAGAGGAGAGCAAGCCTTGCCACCCTGCTGCATCTTACCGTATCGTAAAGTTGCAACATCTCTTGAAATTTGGTGCACAAAGGCTGCAGGTTCGTTTCAAAGCTTTTGATGAGCATCTGCGCTTCTGAGGACAGAAAAAGACTCTGATTTTGCAGTGTGTGTGTGTGGGGTGTGTGTTGTAGCACCCTGCTGCATTCTTTCACTCTCAGACAAGCACAAGAAAACACGCTTGTCTGTCAATGTCAACTGACCATGATAACGTCAACTAGTACTTTTATCACCAGGCCAAAAGCAGTCGTGGACAGCTCCTGGTGTCCTCTTGCGCAATACAGCCCACACCCAAGCCCCGCCCCCAGTCGAGCCTCTTACCTGAAGCACTGCATGCCTCGCCCTCTTCCTTCAGCTCGCACAGAGCTTCTCCTGGGGGGTTCTAGAACCAATTATTTGTCAGACAACACAGAACTGAAGCTTTCGCTCTCGCTTTCGCACTAAAACAGGAGAGAGGTGGGGGGGGGCACCATCTCGCTGCCCCTTCCTTGGGCACGAATGCCCACCTCCTCCCCATTTCACGGGCCACAGCCTTCTGGCGATTCATTCAGGGTGCTGCACAGATGCAGGCAAGTCCACAGCTGTCTCCTCCAACACCCAGCCCACCCGTCGACCTGGCACTTGCCTCTGGGTCCCTCGGCATGCTGAAGAGCAGACCCTCGCCCGGTGCCTGCTGCAAAGCACCCAAAGTGGCCAATGCAGGTGGGCGCGCCCTTGGAAGGAGGGGAGAGGCAAACCTGCAGGGGGGAGAGAGAGAGAGAGAGAGCCACAGCGCAATGCAGACTGTCAGATTTGGGAGGCTTCGTGAACCGAGGGCTGAAGGAAAACCTGAAAGAAGCACCCCAGACCTGCTGTTCTTCTGGCTGCGAGAGAGGAACCTGGCCGATATGCTCAGGCGGGCATTTGGGAAGAGGGTGCCCTCCTCGCCTCCGGGTGTCTGCAGGCCTCGGATGCAGCCGTCAAACTTTTCTGTGTGCAGGAGGGAGAACAAACCGTTCAGAGCTGTGGAGTCAACCAGGCATGTGGGGGAAAGGAGGCCGGAATCCTTGCTTGGGGCAAGTTCTTGGACGCAAATCTGGCGGAGGAGCCCCTTGCTGAGTTCCGGTCAGCCAGCCACACACCAAGGACTTGAGCAAGGCCCAACACAGGCGTTTGGGCAGGGAGGAGGTCAGCTTATTCCTGCGCAGATCACCATCACCGTTCCCGGTGCCCTGCAGAAAGGCCCCTGCCCAAGGACCTCCCCATCTGGAATTCAACAGTGAGGCAGGAAGGGAAGTGGAGGCGGAGGTGGATGGGAGAGCGCGCTGGGTGTCACGGCTCGTGCTTGGAGTGCCTTGCCTTCCACAGGGGCCTCCGTCAGGGTCTCAAAGTGATGCTTGAGGTACTTCTCCTGCTCTGGGGTCTGGGGCAGGGAGCTGCTCTGGTGGGCCCCCTCGTCCAGGTCCGTCATTTCCGCGTCCGCCTCCGAGATGAGGGACTCTTGATCTGCCGAGCACCAAGTCAGAGAGAGATGGCCGGTGGGAGAGCCAGAAGCCGGGCCCCAGTGCTTGACGCTCCTGGGCAGCGCGGCGGCAGCTGCACGAGCTCCGGGGGAAGGGGCTGCCCAAGCGGTGCAAACTACAGCGCCAGAGACTCCCCGGGAAGCCGGGCGCAAGCAGCTGGGAGCGCCTGGATTCAGGGGCGCTCCCTGGGACGCTTACCGTCCAGCGGGCGGCCCCCGACAGACACCTCGGAATCCAAGGACGTCAGAGAGCAGATTTTATCCGGCAGCTTCTCCTTGGCACTGGCAGCCTCCTCCTGAGAAGCTGGTTGCAGGGGCAGCTCCCGCCCGTACGTCCTGGAACGGAACAGACCCCAGTGCTGGGTGTTGCTTGGGAAAAGAGCACTGGTTTGGTAATTCAAGTTTATGGAGGGGGACCCTCGAGGAGGGAGGAGTCAATAGGCCAGGACGGGGCAGACGTTTGGCTCCTAAGCCGACCAAGGGGGGCAAGCAGCAGGGTGGTGCCCAAGAGGTGCTCCCGCCGTCCTGCCCACTGCACCACTCGTTCCTCTGCCTGCAGAATAATCAGCCCTGGCCCCAGCCAACCCTGCCCTCGTCCCACCCAGCTGGAACTCCGGAACACACGCAAACGTGGGAGCTGCACTTAGAGCGCATTAGGCAAGCCCGCATAGGGCCACACAGCCAGGACTCGCCTCTCGGCCTCGAGGGGGCTGTGGTCGGTCTGGGCTTCGGACAGGTCGTTCTCACTGGTTTCCAGATACTGCGCTGTCTCCTCCTCCGAGGACGGGTCCTCCGGCCGTTTGAAGTCCTCAAGGATGCTGCTTTCCGTCTGCAGGAGAAAGGAGACTGTCGGCTGGGGCTTCTTAACACCCCAGATAAGAAGCCTGTCTCCTGTCCTGACAGGCAGAGGCTTGTTGGGAGGCCCCGTTGAGAGGGAAGGACCTGCAGGCTGGCTCAGAGAGGTCTGCTCAACACGCTCCGAGGACGAGCGCGAGTGCGGAAGGCCAGTTCCGAGGCTCACCCCCAGGCAAGTTCCCCCCGGCCCCGCGTGAGCAGCCCGTCTCCCTCACCTCCAAGAGTTGCCGGTCCGGATTCCGGGGCTCCAGCGCAAGGTCGTTGATGCTGTCGTGGCGCATGGGGGTGAAGTAGCTGCCGTCCTCCTCCAACATGGTCTTGATGGGCTCCTGGTCGGCCCGCTCGGCCCAGCGGCCTCGTGGCTGGTACTGCACCGTCGTGTCGAAAGCGGCGCTGTCCAAATTATCTGCCTCTCCGAGCTGCAGAAAGAGAAGGAGGTGGCGGGGGTGCAGGTCGCCCCACAAACCGTTGAAAAACCACCCAGGGAAAAACCATGTCACGAGGGGGCCAGACCTCTGCCCAAGTCAAGACTGCCACGCCATTTGGCAGGACAGAGAAGCTTTACCGTGAGTGGAAGTGCCTGTGCCAACTCTCACAGGCCTCCGTGCAGTGGTCACTGGCCACTTACCAGCCTCTTGGCCCACATGGGCAGCTTGCCGTTGGTGAGGATGCAGGCCGGAGCTGGGGAGAAGCAGGACAGGCTCAGGGGCATGACTGATGCGGCACATTTCAAACCGGAACAAGAAATGCCCCCCCCCCCCCGGCGAACGTTTTGGCATTTCATAACGCAACCAAAGAAACACTCTGAGGTCGAGTTGGGTCACGAGGTCAGTCCGCTTACCAAACCTCAGACATTACCAAGAGGATCAGAAGGGAGAGATGAGGAAACCAACACGCACTTTTATTCCATCCACCCAGAGCAACACGCAGGACTATCACCCCCCCACCTCCCACCCCGCCTGTTGCCACGAGCGGTGCTGGCACCGAGAGCTCCCCTACCTGTGTCAAAGTCCTCTCTGCTGGGGGTCCGGAGAGAGACGTCTTCCTCCTCCTCCTCCTCTTCCTCCTCCTCCGTGTCTTCGTCGAGCAGGGGCTCAGGAGGGCAGCTTGCCCTTCTGCTTGGCACGGCCACGTAGGTCTCCCGCCTGAAGGAAGGGACTGTTGGAGGGGAAGACCCGTGGCCCGGCCCAACTCTGTCCCGGCCGCCCAGTGCCGGAGGAGCCTCGCCCTCCCAAGCCCACGCCTGCCTCCGCACCTGATCAGGTGAGCCCACGGCTGCTCCCCGCCGGCTGTCTTTGGCTGTGGGGTCTGGTCCAAGTCCACCAGGTGCTGCTTCATGCAGGCCGTCATTTCTGGGCTGAGACGCCAGACAAAGATGCAGCTGTGAGGGGCAAAGAGGGATGCCGAGGATGGCGACGTGGCCACTCACAGCTCCACTCGCCTCGCTGCAGAAGCAGGAAGCCTGGCACGTGCTCCGGGAGGCCGACAGGAACCCCCCAATGGAGACAAAGATTGCTGTGATCGACATGGCCCTGCCCGAGAAGCCAGGGGGAGATGCAGGAGCCCCTTCTCCCCCAGGGATTACTCCCCCCTTCCCTCCTTCCCGGAAGGTGCTGAATTCAGCCTTCCACCTTTTGAACCTGTGCCGACCACCTGAAACTGCCCACCTGTCACCAGAGACGGTGATCAAACGTTTGCAGTCATAGGTAAATTTCATTCCAGTGATGACTTCTGCAACACAAAAAGGACGTGAAAGACGTTTCGGGGATCCGTTGCTTCTTGTTTCCAATGCGAATCTGCCGTCTAGGCTTCACCTGCATGGTTTCATGCCCTTGTGGCGGCTGCCAAGATACAGTCTGGGAAGGAAGAAAACCGGAAAGCAGCAACCCTGCCGAACCAACCTGAGTGTCCAAACATTTTGGCAACACAGTCTCCCAAGTGGAAGTCAATAATGGAGATGCTCTTGTCCGAGCAGCTAGTGGCCAGGAACGTTCCGGAAGGATCCAGTTGGACCTGGGTAGGAACGGGAAACAAGAAGCTGCGTTCTCTCGCATTTGCCTTCATGTTCAAAGCTGCAAGGGAGGGCCAGTCTGGGACGATGAGAGGAGAGCACCCCCTGTGCGGAGGAACCTCTGAACTGCCCCTTCCTCTGCCAGGAGCCTCCAGGTAAAGAACTGCCCTTTTCCCACCGGCTCCGAGAGTACCTTCAGCAGGCAGCCGTCGTCCCCCTGCGAGCCCTTGTACACGCCCTTCTGCTTCCCGCTGACCGTGTTGTAGACCCTGGAGGAAGGCAAAGGCACAGGTTGCCGTTGGCTTCAGGCCACCAACTTGCTCCGGACAAAGCCTCTGGCGCAGCAGTGGGGAAACGGCCTTGGCGTGCAAATGGTTCTCCATTTCAATGCAGGCCGCTGGCTTTCATGGGCCAAACTTGCACCTGCAGCCCTTCCGCCCGCCCAGGGAGAGTCGTGGCCGTGAGTCTGTACTGGAGACCCTCCCACAGACCGCTCTGTGATTACCCTGAACGTGGAGCCTGAAAACCGAGGAGAGAGAGCAAGCGGTGGGAGTGCTGAGCAGCACAGGGAGGAGGACGGGAGAACGCCAGAAGGTGCCTGGAGGGCCAGCCTGACCCTTTCCTCCCCCCAACAGCGGAGCGTTCCAGGTTTTGTTGCACCTGGACATTTGCTGGCTTGCAAGCACAGTGCACTGTGGGCGGAAGCTACCAAGCGGCTGACCTGACGTTCCGGTCTTGGCAGGCCACAGCAACGTACTTCTGGGTTATGTCAATGTCCATGTCGTACAAGGTGGTTTTCTCGGCGATGTGGTGGGTGCGGAGGAAGTGAATTCCACCTGCAACCTGGGGAAGGGACAATACTATCAGACGATGCTGCGAAGCAGGGTGTCAAGTGCCTGCGGCAGACCTTGGAGGACAGAGGTAGAGCATTACTAGATGAGCTGGATACAAGGGGGGGGGGGAGAGCATCCTTTGGGTAGCCCCAGGCTCTTGGGCAAGAGAGGTGAGCTGTGTAAGAGCTCACTTGAGCCCGGCTGAATTAGACCGCAAAGGTCACGTGGACCAGCATCCTCCCTCCCACAGAGGCCACTAAACCCTCTGGGATAAAAAGCTTCACATCCTGCTCACAGGCCACATGTCTGACGCCCCAATCTAAGCCATCACTGCAGCTCCCAGCAGCCAATTCCACACAGCTGCTACACGGTGTGCAGAAGGCCTCCCTTTCCCATAACGGATAAGAACCTTTTGCACGCTGCGGAAGTAGATGCTTTTGTCCGCTCCGCAGCTAATCAGCCGGATTTCTCCACTTCCTGTAAGAAAAAAAAAAAGGAGGAGAGAGATTTTAGTCCAGAAGTGCTTTAAGCACTGCCAAGTCCCCCAGCTGCTTTCCCCATCCATCCAAGGAGGGAACACGAAGCCTTCTCAGCCCCCCAACAGTTCGCCAGGGAATTTCCCAGGAACACAGGCTGTGAACGCAGACGCACCCGCAAACTTGACTGCCGTGATGGCTGAGGAATGGTCGTCCAGCGTCTGCTCCAGCTTGTATTTCTTTGCCACATTCAACACATGGATCAGCCGGTCTCGACTGGCTGAGGCGAGCAGCACCATCCCTAAACGGAAGGACACCAAGCTGGTCATCAACCATCTCCTCCTGATGCCCAACTGGAATCTCCTCTCTTGCCATTCGTACCCATTGGACCTGGTTCTATGCTCAGAGGCAGTGGAGAACCAATTTGTCCCTTTTTCCACATGGCAGCCCTTCAGGCCTTTAAAAGAGGCTTTCATGTCCCCTCTTGGCCTTCTCCAGGCTACACGTACCAAGTTCCCTCGACCTTTCTTCGTACGGCTTGTTCTCCAGCCCTCTGATAACCTTTGATACTCTTTTAATGTACCTGTTTCTGGCTTGGAATATTCTAGACACAGGATTTCTGAATCATGGGCTTCAACTTTCATCACTTCATCCATAAATTTTAGCTCATGTATCCTGCAAGACAAAAAAAAAAATCGGCATCTTTTAAAGTTGGTTGCAGTCTTGGCTTCTGGCTGCAGAAGGGACCACAGAGCCCATCACGGGAGCTGCTCGTCTTGGCACAGAATCTTGGTTTTAGCACAGAGATAACCCAGTACCAAGCTGGAGGGCTGCAGAAGCTGTGGTCAGCCTTCAGGCACAAAAGCAGGCAGAGCCCCACTTGAGGCTTGCCCCATTGAAGTATTTGGAGCTACTGGCTAAAGCTGGAGTTGACCTCGCTGCAATGGAAACGGGGGGGGGGGCAGGCCGAGACGCACCTCAAGTTGCCAGCCCTGTCACCGGAAGCCAAGTGTTGGCCGTCAGGGCTGACTTGCATCACCCGGACGCCAGACTTCACGTCAAGGTAGTTGGTGTTCTTGCTCCAGTCCGACACATTGGCCGAGTCTTGCAAGTGCTGGGTGTTGCTTTCTACATAGATGACTTTCAGCAAGCTCTTTACAGAGGAAGGAAAGAAGGGTACGCGCGCTTTAAAAATTTCCGGTTAAAATAAAAACTTGTCCCCGTGAAAAGCGTAAGTGGGAAAGGTGGGGAACAGCAGACCCAGAGGGAAGCAGTTCTGCAGCCTGCCTTCCAGACCTTGAACGTTCACTTGGAATATGTGCATGCCATCCTTTGGTTTAATGCATAATAAGATCATAAAGAACACTACCAAAGACTGTAAAGCAGAAGGCATTTAGAGCACCAGAACTGATAAAATCACCCACTGGAAGTAGCTCTGATGACCTGCTGGAAGGCCGGGGGAATAAGGAAGTCTTCACCTTATGCGGAAGACTACGGATGTGGGGCCAGGGAAGCTCTTCCGGGAAGGTTATGCCAACCAAAGGCCCTCCCTCCAGCCCCCACTTGCGTGCCGGGCTAAAAGAATGGCTGGTCCAACTGGCCCCTTAATGAGGAGAGTGTCTTACGCTGCTGTAGAGGTTCATCTGGAAGTCTCCCTGGGTGTCATTTTCCAAGTTCCAAAACCGTATTGTATTGTCCGAGGAGCACGTCAGGAAAGATCCTGGGGGGGAGGCAACCCCTGTGGTCTTCAAATGTAGGGTAAACCTAAGACACACCCACAGAGGGCAAGAGAGAAAAAACACGACCAGCAAGACAAAAACCTGCTTTAAGGGTGAGAGTCCCGATCAACTTTCCCACCCCATGCTGGGGACCGGCTACACCCTGGACTTTTGGGCGGTGCCCAGACGGAAGCCCCCGCCTCACCTCCACGTTCCAGACGAACGAGCTGTGGAAAAGGTCGGACCACACTTTCCCAACCTGGCCCACGTCCCTCACGTCCCAGATGTACACACTGTGATCCTTGTACACGCAGGACAGCCAGTGGCGGCAGGGGTCAAAGGCCAAGGCAATGGTGTCCGGGTAGGTGGCGTCAGGCCTGCTGGAGAGAGGCACCGGAGACGTGCGAACCTGCACTGCTGGAAAGAAGCCGCCTGAAGGCAGCAGAATTGGCTACAGAAGGTTCCCAGGCCCCTCGTCCCCTCGCAGGGCCGTACCTCCGCACTTCTCCGCTGGCCACGTCGGTGCCCAGGTAGTGTGGCTTGGGCAGGTCAGTGAGGTAGCGCAAGTCGTGCGTGTGGAAGATGCGCACGGTCCCATTGGCGCAGCCACAGAAAATAAACTCTTCACTCACGCAGATGCAGTTGGCCAGAGACACCTGGGGGGAAAGGCAAGGCCAGAAGGTGGGCGCTCAGAGGGTGGGGCGGCAGCAGGCGTACACGCGCACCTGACGGCAGGACCAGCAGCCAAGTGGAGCACGAGGGAGGGAGGGAGGGAGGGAGGGAGGGAGCAGGCTCACCTTCAGATCAATCCACTTCTCCAAGACCCGCCTCTCGTTGAACTGGCAGAGGAGCCCGGAGTAGGAGATGCAGAAGGTGCTGCCTGACATTTTGCCCTGCCCACACGCCACGCCACAGAAGATGTTATTGTGAAGCTCCCCCAGAAGTCCCGAGCGGCCGATGAGCGGAACCGTCTCCTTGATCTGCAAGAAGCACAACAGGTCAAGCTCCGGGATGCAGGCAGGCAGTGTTTGGCTCTGGAAAGTGGGACAAAATAATAATAATAATAATAATAATAATAATAATAATAATAATAATAATAATAATAATAATAATAATTGGATTTATATACCGCCTTTCTTAGGTCATCAGATTTCTCTAATGACTATAACTCAAGGCAGTTTACATGGGCAGACTTTACATGGGCGGTTTATATGGGCAAAACCGCAGGTCTTGGACAAAACTCTGAGACTACCAGCACTTTCCCAGGTGGTTGCAAAGAAACCAAACAGGCCAAGAAGGTCCTCTGCTTCGGGCAGAAAAGGAAGGGGCCCAAAAGCGTTCTTGCCGGTTTACCAACTTGCACGGGGAAGCTGTTCTGAGAGCAACTGGCCTTTTGCCCGCAGTGGGTGGCTACCGCAAAGGTTACCTTAACTTCCCTGGATACGTCCAAGAACCAGAACTTGACGTGGCGATGGCCCACAGTCACGAAGTAGCCGTCCTCCCAAAACGAGAGGGCCACGACCTTGCAGGACACCTTGTTGGATGCCACGAGGGTGTCCTTCTGCAGGGCAGAAAACAAGGAGCTGCCACTCACTTCTGAAGGGTGCTTGGAAGGGCCCGTAAGCAAGACCGACCCGTCTGTCTGCGTTTCAGCACCACCCACAGCTGTACTCTCTTCACAGCATCTAATCTAATCATCATACGCAGGATCTGGTCCCACCCTCCGTTATGGGAAGGAAGGTTCCAGGCCCTCCTGCATCTAGAGAGCGATTTGTAGGTGTCGCCTCCCAAAACGGCAGCGTTCCTAAGACGAGGATGCAACAGGATTCGTTTGTCTGCCAAATCAGCCAGGTGGCTCCTTACCTTCCAGTCCCAGACATTGACCACCATGTCGTGCGGATACCCCACTGAAACCAGGAATTTCATATTGGGAGAAAAAGCCACGCAGGCCACGCCGTGCTTGTGGCCGTGGAGCTCTGACACCTGGGTCTTCTCCTCCACATCCCAGACTCGGACTGCTGGCCTGTGACCATTCTGCAGGAGGAAAACCCAGTACCAACTGGGGCTTAATCTGAGCCACTGCAAGCCAGACTCGAGCTCTAAAGCATGAGGCCAACAGCAGATGAAGGGACTGCCTTTGAGCACGTGCAGAGCATCCTCATCAGAACCAGCTTCTGTATTATCAGGCCACACCTTTTGGGTAAACTCTGCAGGTGGTGCCTCTTGGCCCAGTTAGCAGAGGAGGAGCCCGGCATAAGCCCCTGTGCTCAAAATGGTCTCAGGCATCATGATGTGATGGACACAGAATTGAAAATGTACTTTTTAGCAGCGTATATTTTGGGACTCAGATTATTTTTATGGTTTTGGTATAACACTTAAGCAAAACTCACCTCACCAGTTGCAATAAACTTCCCATCGGGCGAGAAACACAGAGCACTCACAGTTTTCCTAGAAGAAAAAGCAAAAGCAAAAACCCTTGTATTTTTCTTTCTGCTCATGGTTTTTTTTTTTAAATCTAGTCCTAATTGTGGCAGCTGCTTTTATGGACGAGAGCTCATCTCATCTGCGGAAGGGAGGGAAACGGAAGACAGAGAGGAGCAGTGACACTATATCCTAGACCACTTCTAGGTGACAAGACACCACAAGTTTGCGCTACATCAGGGGCACCTGAGCTGGTACAAGTCAAAATGCTCTGTAGTTAGAAACCCAACTCAGCAGCAATCTTAAGAAGAAAACCACTCCCAGTACCGGAGTGATAAGAAAATTAAAAGAGAACTTACCTAGAAGTATTAAAGATATGCCTCTGTTTATTTTTCCTGGGGCTTAAAATCACAACCACACATCTGGAAATAAATTGAGACAAAAGACTAAGAGTTACTTTTGATGGAGGGGGGGGTAAGATTGCTGGAAAAATACTCCCAGATGAAAATAGTCACATATGAAAGTTGCTTGGTGTCACTTTAATGTTGGCCCTACAATATGACAAGTCACAAGGTTGTGCTTCACCTCTTCCCTCCAAGGCAACACAGCTCGATGCTGTCTGGTTCAACAGGCAAAAAATGCTCCCTGTTGCTACAAATACAGATTAATATTTTCTGCTAAAGGCCCTCTAACTTATGCCCATGTTTAGGCCCACAAAGGCGTTCCCCCTTAGCAGATCCAGGTCTTCCCTTGCAACACACAGCACAGTTCGTTTGCCTGAGCCAGACTGAGCATCTGGGTGCAGAATGGCAAGATGGCACTTACCCTGTGGGATAGGCAATCTGCCCTGTATTTGGATCACAGGCTAAACCGCTGCTGGTTTGAGTTGTAATTCCCAACACTTTTTCCAGCATAACCTGCTTTGAATACAAAGAGAAGAGTCAGATCCTGCCTCACATATGAAGCTTGATGCAAATGCTCAAGGTGAGGCCACAGACCCACAGTCCCTGCCTTGTGTTGTCAAGAGGCCAAAGGCCAGCAGAAACTGTTCTCTGTGTGGCATCTGTAGATGCCAGGACCTTCTGCATGCCCGAACTCTCCCCACACAAAACAGGCGCATGCATCTCCTCCGTCACTTCCCAGAGTACCAGTCAGGCTGCATCCTCCACGCAACTGCAGTAATATTGCAAGATGGTATTGCCTCCTTCCCTTTCCCTGTTTGATTCATCTGGAATCAGGGATGGGACTCTTAAGGCTCCCCCTCCCACTCCATTAGCTGCAGCACAAGTTCCTTCAGGGAATACTGGTGTTTTTCCCTTGCATGATGTCTCTCCTCAATTCACTGGGTGGAGGGAGAGGGTTGCCAACTGCAAGGGGTCATGGGTGGCCCAGAGATGGTGCAAGTTGCACGCCAGACTCAACCCCCAGCACTATCTCCATCTATTCTAGAGGAAAATCCAACTATCAGGCCCCGCCCACACATGTGGCCACGCCCCCTCCACCCTTGGAACTCTTTTCATAAGAACATAAGAAGAGCCCTGCTGGATCAGGCCAAAGGCCCATCTAGTCCAGCTTCCTGTATCTCACAGCGGCCCACCAGGCGCCCCAGGGAGGCATGAAACAACAAGATGCTTGCATCCTGTTGCCACTCCCTTGCACCCGGTACCAGTAGCCCACCACCTTTGTAAGGAGGTTGCACAATCCATCATTGCCTATAGCCCACGATGGACCTTTCCTCCAGAAATCTGTCCAATCCCCTCTTAAAGGCATCAAGACCAGATGCCATCACCACCTCCTGTGGCAAGGAGTTCCACAGATTAACTACCCGGTGGGTAAAAAAAAGTACTTCCTTTTATCTGTTTTAACTCTCCCCACCCTCAGTTTTAGCGGATGCCCCCTGGTTCTGGTGTTTTGAGAGAGGGAAAAGAACATCCCTCTATCGACTCTATCCCTTCCATGCATAATTTTGTATGTCTCAATCATGTCCCCCCCCCCAGGCGCCTTTTTTCTAGGCTGAAGAGCCCCAAACGCTGCAGTCTTTCTTCATAAGGGAGGTGCCCCAGCCCCGTCATCATTTTTGTCGCTCTTTTCTGCACCTTTTCCAACTCCACTATGTCCTTTTTGAGATGCGGCAACCAGAACTGGACACAATATTCCAGGTGTGGCCTTACCATCGATTTGTACAATGGCATGATAATATTGGCTGTTATATTTCGCTCTGCAAGACTTTGCGTTCTGGCCACGCCCCTCGCCCACGCCACGCCCACCGGCCACGCCCCCTCACCGCCTCCTCAGGTCCTAGCTGCTTCGACCGCCGCCTCAGGCTGACGAGGGGCGGCGAGTCGGCCCCGGAGCTCGCCACTCGCGCGTGGAGGCAGCCCGCACCGGGGCCGCTCTCGCCAGCCATCCGTTCCCGGCGGAGGCCTCGGAGCCCGGCCCTCCTCCGGCCTCGCCTCACCCGCCAGCCGCCGACTTCAACCGTCCCAAACTGCGCGCGGAAAGCCGGCGCTACCTTCTTATTGGGCGAGCGCCGCGTCAATCGCCGCGCTGCGCAGCCAATGGCGTCAAGGCCCGCCCTGAGGCGCTCTGTCCTGCCTGCGCGCGCCGCCGCTCCAATGACCCCGCCCCCTCCTGAGACTGTCGCGAGCCCAGGCGGAGGTGTCACGGCTGCCCTAGTTTTATGTACTGCAATATTCGTGCTAACCGCGGGCTTCTTGACACTCTTGAAAAGTGGCGTGTGCGGAGTGAATACACGGGCCCATGACTTAACCCCTCCTGACGCTTGTCTCCAGGACACCTGAATTAGAGGCATTCACGGCGTACGTTTTCGTTCTGCGCATGCTCTTTGCCAGGAATGCAAACCACCGCACGCTCCCTTGGGAGTCAGCTGCACTGAGCGCTGGGGGACCTACTTCCGAGTAGACCTGCACAGAGAACTGCTCTCCAAAAGCATTTCCCTTGCTGGAAAGAGCCGCCTTTATTAGGCAACCCCCCAGCGACGCCCGGCGGTGCGAGTCCCTCGCTACGCGGAATCCGAAGTGGAGGGAAAGCGGCCGGGCACGAGGCTGCGCAGTCCCTGCGGGCTCCTCTGACGCAAACCCGGAAGCGCCCTGCGGAGAACGCGGATGCGCCACTCTAGCACTGCCTTTCCTTTGTTCTGCGCGCCGCAGAGCCGGGCGCTGACGTCACGGCGTAAACAAACGCGCGGGTCACGTGAGGGGGCGTAGGCGGAAGCGGGAAGTGGCGGCGGCAAACAGCAGCGATGACCAAGTACTGCCGGGCGCCCAACTGCTCCAACTCCGCCGGGCAGCCGCGGCCGGACAACCGGCGCCTCAGCTTTTACAAGTCAGTGCCGCCTCCGAGAAGAGGGAGCGGGACGCCACGGGCGGGCGGTGTGACGCCACCAGCGCGTTGCTTGTGACGCCACCGGCGCCGCTTGTGCTGTCACGGGCGGGCTGTTGCGGCGTGGGTTCGTCTCTGCCCTCCAACTCCAGGGGGGCGCCCTTCCCGTCCACGTCCGTCCTCCGCCGCCTGGGGGGCCTTGCGCGGCTTCCACTCCGCCCGTTTCCCTCCTGGCACTTCGCAAGTCTGCTGGGCTGTGACGTGGCTCGGGGGTGTTTGCTTTTCTCGTGGTCCTGAGCCGTCCTGGGGGTCTCCTTGGAAAGGCAGGATGCAGCAGGCCCTGGATAAGCAAAGTCACTCCCCGCAGGCAGCCTCGGGCACAGGCGTATTGCACACCTGCTTCTAACCCTGGTGCTCTGCAGGGCCTGCTTGGCACGCCAGGCATGTTTACTTGGGAGGAAGGAAGGCCTGTCGCTGGCCACACTATGTCTTTCTCACCGTTCCACCCAACTTGATTGGTGCTGCCCCCCCCCCGCGTGTCGGGAGAGGAGCCTCAAACCTCTCTCTCTCACACGCGCGCACTCGCTTGTGCTCATCTTGACGCTGCCTTCCTGTGAGCCAGGCCCAGGCGCTCACCTTGCCCAGCCGGGAGGGAACGTGACAGGTCTCTAAAGGCTTGTAGAACTGGGAAGGTTTGCACCAAGCAACCTCCATTGTACGCAGACACGTGCTTAAGCATGCCCGTGTGCGTGTGCGTGTTTGTGTGTTGACGGCCTGTCTGCTCTCCACCCAGGTTTCCCTTGCACAACCCTGAGCGCCTCAGGCAGTGGCTTTCTCAGATGAACCAAGAGAAGTGGGTCCCCACCAAGCACCAGCACTTGTGCAGTGAGCACTTTGCGGCCTCCTGCTTTGAGTACCGCTGGGGAGTGCGCTACCTGAAGCCCGACGCAGTGCCCACCATCTTCCAAGTGCCGGGCAGCCCGCAGGTGAGTGTCTGCCGGCCGGGCAGGGTGTTACTGGGGAGGCAGACTTTGAGAGCCCGTCTCTGTGCGCATTAACAGTGCTTGTTGAATCTCTGAGACGGATATTAGGCCAGAGAGCAGGGAAGGGTATTTTAGTCCTAAACTGTTGAAGGGCGCTATCCTAACCAGCTTTCCAACTGCTGGTGGAATCTCTGCAACGCCAGTTCGAGCTCCTCCTGCTGGCTGTTGAGCTAGAAGCAGTTTCTGGTCCCTGCTACGTCTCGGACTTAGATCTGAGAGCAAACAACGCTTATCGTGGGATCTTTAGTGCAGGTTAATGGGGCCGGATGTTGCCGAGTGGGGCTGGGAGTGTCTTTGGTTGACAAATGCCCGACTCGCCTCTGGAACATGCAGAGCTGTAGGGCTCCTTCCCTTTTGACCCCAACCCTGCCCCCTCCCCTGTAGGGTCTGGCAGCTGAGTGCCCTGCAAGGACTGCTTTCTTTCCTTTGCAGAAGAGGGACAACCCCAGCCGGCCTCCCTCGGAAGTGCCAGCCAAGAAGCTCATCCTGGAATGCCCCGCCGAGATGAGCCCTCTGGGGCCGCAGCCCGCAAGTCTCCGGGAGCCGAGCCCGCTTGAAACGCTCGCCCTCGACCCTGCTGTGACAGCGGCGCCCATCTACGTGGAGGCCTCCTCGTCAGACCTCGACTTCCACGCCCTTTCAGCCCCCTTGGTTGGGGCGGTGAATCTAGTCCCTCTGGTCCAGATTGTGGAGCCGCTCGAGGCCGTGACGCTGGCCGTGGCTTCTCCGGGGCAGGCGGTCCCTGGCCAGCCGTTGCCGGATCCCGTGGAGCAGCAAGTGGTCGATTTTGTGGCCTCGCTGCCGCCGCCCGCCCTGGAAGCCGTGCCGAGCGCCTCCGTGGTGGCCCCTGGGCAGTTCAGCGCGGACATCGTCGTGCCGGGGGAGGTGGTGGCGGCCCCAGCAGCGGATCCCCCGCCACCGCTGCAGGCCCTGCTGGCGGATCACCAGCCAGCGGCAGCCGACCAGGGCACCCTCGTC
This sequence comes from Lerista edwardsae, assembly GCA_029204185.1. NCBI lineage: Eukaryota > Metazoa > Chordata > Lepidosauria > Squamata > Scincidae > Lerista > Lerista edwardsae. The sequence goes on from JAJKFI010000022.1 coordinate 12,522,978, forward strand.
ATCGAGAACGTCTCCATCGAGCCGTTCCTGGAGGCGGACCCCTCGGCCGCCGCCGTCCTGAGCTCCCTCCAGGAGCCCCCCACGGAGATGGTGGCCTACTTCGAGACCATCCCGACGGCCCCGGTCTCGGCAGCGGCCTCTTCCGGCGTGACGCCCCCCGAGACGGTGCTGTCCTCGGCCCTCAGCCTCCCCATCGTCTCCACGGTGCCCATCGTCTCGAACCAGGCCCCTCCGGAGGCCCCCCCCTGCCGAGGAGACGGCGCCCGAGCCGCTGAGCCCCGCCGAGTCCCCGGAGGAGCAGCTGGAGGAGCACCGCTACCACCGGAACGAGGTGACGGCCGCCGAGCTGGTGGAGGTGGTGATGGGCCTGCAGAAGAAGGTGAAGGTGCTGCAGCAGAGGCACCGCCGGCACTGCGCCCGGCTGGAGGCCATGGAGGGGGTGGTGGAGCAGCTGCGGAAGGAGAACCTGGTCTCCGAGGAGAAGCTGAAGCTCCTGGAGATGGTAGGTGGCGGGGGGAGCCGTCGCGGGGGCCAGGCAGCCGAGCCCCTCCCGCCGCTCCTGACCGCGGTGCATTCTGGGGGTCTCCTCTAACCGCCCCTCTCTTCTCGCCCCCCCCCCAGGCCTGCCTGCAGTCGAGCGCGATCGTGCCGGAGAGTGGCGGCGCGGTGGCCATCATCTGCCAGGACAGCGAGCAGGCGCTGGTCTACGCCCTGCCTCCGCTCCCGGAAGAAGGGGACGGGGCCGTCATCCACGTGGAGGAGCAGTGACTGGGGGGGGGGCAGGAGAGAGGCGCGTGACTGGGGGCAGCCCCTCGGCAGTCCTCGCCCGGAGGCCCGCAGTCGGGAAGGCCGGTGCTGTCCGCCCTCCAGCCACAAGAGCCGCCGTCCCGGCACTGCGAGGCCTCTCCCGACTGCCGCTGCGCACTGGGGGGCTCCTGCTGTGGCCCCTTAACTGAGCGGGAAAGGGAGAAAGGGTTCTGGAGGGGTGTCTCCCCCCCCCTGTTTGAAATGATTGTATATAAAGCGTCCAGGTGGGAGGAGGACTGACTGCTTGTGCGTTTGTTCTCCTCCCCCTTTTCTCTGCACCTGAGCCACGGGGTGGGGGTGGGGGGGCAGCCCTGGCGTTAGTACGTCGGCCGCTTTGTTCTGAGCCGAATGTCGCCGTATTCCCTCGCCCGGTGGCGCTTGTGGCGAATCCTGCGGAGACGGACATTGCACCATAGAGGCTGTTGCTGCCGTGCGGCTTCTCAGGCATCTGCTAGCCTCTCATACTGTGGCCACGTCGTCCTCCCTGGTGCCTTTCTAAGGGCCTGTGCTTCAGACCTTGGGGTGTGTGTGTGTCTGTGGCCTCTCTCTCCCCCCTCATCTAGTACAGTGATTGGTGGGCCTCTTAATGCCTTCTGTGCAAAGCTGTGAGCAGCTGGGCCTCTGCCACCCCCTCCTGTAAAACTTAACCGTGTATGTAGGCTGTGGGGGCAGGACAAGGGTACATACATGTCCTTCTCAGCTGGCTGCTAAATGATTTCCCAGCTGAGCGAATGCATGCTTTTCTCTCTCCTAAAATGTGGGCTTTCCTCTTTCCTAAAATGTGCATCCCTGTGCCTGAAAAGCAACCCAGGTTGTGGAGACGGCCACAACCCTATCTTTTTAAAAATGACACTGTAATTGTAGAGCTCAGTGAAAGGCAGGAAAGGGATAGGGGAGAGGGCATGATGTGTGTGTCTTAACAGTGCTATAATGCAATAAATGGAGCCTGCAATGACGGAAGCAGCAGCGACAGAATCTTTTCGCAAGAGGAGGTTTTTCGTCTGGGAGAAGTGAAGAATGTAGTATTGGGTGCAGAACTCAGTTTTGTGGGAACCTTGGCTTTTGTGGGTAGAAGAGGGGCAAGTTTTTAGTCCTTGTGGAGTGTTTCAAGACAGGCTTGAAAGTAAGCAGACAATTGCAACATTTCTCATGCCTAGCGCAGATCTGGAATAAATTATGGAAAATAAACAGATTCTTGCATGGTGCATATAACATTTTTCAAATTTGCAGGATTTTGAAGAATGTACCATCATGGAACACACACAAACACCCTCTTGCTGCAGGCCAGGAAGCCACTTTGGACAGTTTGGCTTCTGGTGGCTTCTTCTATTTCCTGAGAGCTGCCCGGCTTCTACTGCTTCCTTCTCCGTGGTGTGGTTGCTTAGAAAGCCGGTCTGGCCTCTGAACAACAGCACACTTGGAAGCCTTCCATCCTTGACTACCTTAATTACCATTTTCCACAGCCAGCACTGGGATAGGGAGATGCTGAGGTTGACAGGAGGCTTCTGAAGGTGATTTGTGCTGATGGGTCCCTCCCTGTGCTGTGCGTGTGGCTGCCAGCTCTCCACCAGCTGAGTTCCTGCTACAGGGCCTCGCTGCTTCCCTCAAAGTGGGGGGGAGGCATCCACCGACTCGCTTCCCGGCAGTCCCCCCCCCTCTTCTAGGCTGGATGCTCAGAAGGCACAAATGGGCTCTTGTTTCTCTTCCCCCGCTCAGCCTGTGCAAGTAGCAGTTTGCTCCCTTTATTGATAATCAGTGAGATACAGACAGCCTGCAGTGAAAAGGGTGGGGGGAGAAAAGAGCATTAAAACCAGCAGGATCTGTGGCTTAAATGATGGGACTCCTTAGCGGGGAGGGGGGGCAACAAATGGGGGCCTGGGGCAGGCAATGATGCTATGAGTGGGAAGAACGAGCCGCTCATCCAGACAAGCGGGTTGTCCACTATGATGGTGAGTAAGAAATGGCTTCCAAATTGGTGTGAAACCGGCTGCTGGCTGTGGGAGCTGCTCTTCAGCGGAGAGGGAGATCTTTTCCCTGCATTGACCAAGCTGAGCTCCTTTAACTAGAGAGGGACACCTGCGGTTGAATCTGGGGCAAGGCAGGTTCAGAAACCCCAGTCAGGAAGACAGGTAAAAGGACATACTTTTTAAATCAGTGGGTAATTTAATCTGTGGAACTCCTTGCCACAGGAGGTGATGATGGTGTCAGGGGGTGCCTTTAAAAAGGGACTGGACAGGCGACAGGCTGTGATGGGTGGTGCAACCTCCTTATTTTAGAGGCAGTCATGGTGTAGGGGGGTGGGTGGTTGGCAAGTGCAGCTTTTTGAACCCTTCCATGTTCACCCCACTTGACGCCAATCGATGTTGAGCAGCTCCGGCCCGAATTCCGTCTTCTATGCACAGGGATTAAAGGCAGAGGCACCCCGTCTTCCACTGCAGCTTTGCCCCCTGCTATTGGCCGCGATGGAGAAGCAGAGCCCCCAGCTGCCAAGGCAGTCTACCTCTGGATTCCCGTTGTGGGGGGGGGGGCGCGCTCCTGGGGCAATCCGGGAAGGGACTTTCTATCAGTGGGGTGGGGAGGGTGAGAGCTGCAGACGAGGTCCCCCCCCGCCCAGGCTCCAGCCCCGGGCGAGGACGGCGGCCCTGCGCGCTCCCTCCCTCTGCCTCCCTCCCTCCCTCCGCCTGGGAGGCGGGGATGCTGCCGCTGGTCCAGGGCTGGTGGTGCTGATGCTGCGGGTGGCGCATGAGCACTGCCGCCGCCGTCGCGCTGCCTCCATTCCGCTCCCCCGGCCGTCCATCCCGCGCTGCGCCCTCCTGCCCTCCGAGCCGCCGCCAGACCCGCGAGCCCCCCACGGTAGGCGACTCCCCCCATGTCAGCGGGGGCGCGGGGGGGGGGGTGATCTGGCGCACACGGAGCCGGGGCCTTGGCTGGGCTCGCCCCCTCCTCCGTGCCTCGTTCCGAGCCTGTCGAGGGGACCCCCAGGCAGGCAAAGAGCCCCCCTCAATGCCTGCGGACCACCACCCCCGCCATTCCCCTCCCCTTTCCAGCCAGGATTCCTCGGGGGACGCCCCCACCGCCAGGCTTCTGCCCCCCCGCACCCAGCCCCCCCTACCTGCCTGCCTGAGCCCCCCCACCCAAAAAGCAGCAGCGGTAGCTGCCCCCCCCCCACTGTAGACCAGTCTAGACAGGCAAAGGAGCGTTTCCTGGCCCCAGCTTGTATTCCCCACTGCTTCCCCCCCCCCCACACACACACTCACGCTACAGCGTTTGTTCTCATCCATCACCCGTAAAACCCTCCCCCATATTCGCGCTGCCAGGCTGCCTCTCCACCCCCCAAGCCCAATATTCCAGTGACCTCCTCCGGGCATCAGGAGGCACCTCTGAGGCTCCGCAGCACCTGCGTTGGGGGCCACACCCCACTGGCACGCCAGGTGGAAACCCCCCCCCCCATTTCCCAAGGACCAGGCCTCGGGATCCCTCCCCTCTTTGTGTGGCAAAGCCGTGCACATCTCCTCCCCCCTCCTCCCTAGACCCCGTCAGCGCCGTGCTGCGTCAGTCCCCCCCCCCAAATCTTGCCCAGGCCCCGTCCTCGCCACCCCCGCCCCAGGTGCTTCATGCGCCAGCGACTCCCTCTCCGCCGCGGCCTCTTCGTCCCGGCCTCAACCTGATGCGCTGCCTGTGCGCGCCCCCCCTTCATCTCCATTGATTTCTGCCTTGTTTACCCTGCCCGGCCTCCCCCGCCCCTCCCCTCCCCTCCCCCTCCCCCCTTCCTCCTCCTTGCAATGCCCGGGGGGGAGGCCGGGCAGAGGGGAGGGGGGAGAGAGGCTGCCCCCAGGTCTGCACTGGCTACTGCTGAGGCCAAGTGGGGATTCAGGCAGGATTCAGCCCTGCAAGCCCCCCCCCCCCCGCCTCTCAGACTAAGCCGCCCTCCCTCGCCATTGCGTTAATTTGCATTCAGGGAGGGGCTGCAACCCTGTGGCGGAGCACATGTGGCGCATGCAAAGAGGGTCCGGGGGAGTGAGCGTGAGAGAGACTCCTCTGGGCCTGGCCTGAGACTGGAGGCAGCCCAGAACTACTCCCCCCCCCCAGGCCACGGCGTACCCCACGCCTCCCTCCTTTCCATGGTGATGTGCCAACCTCTGCCCCTCCTCCTCCTCCCTGGACTGGAAAAGGAGGGGGCGTGAAGTGGACAGGGAGGTGGACAGAATGGGGGGGCCGACCTTCCAGCTCCCACTCTCCTCCCCTCCCCTCCCCTCCCCACTTCCATGCCACCCCCCTCTTTCCAACTCAGGGGGGAGGGCGGGGAGGGTGAACGAAAGGACAGAGGTGAGCCCCCCCCCATCTGCTGCCTGATGCAGCTACCTCAGTTGGCTGCATGCTGGGCCGTCCCTGCCTGAGACTCTGGAGAGGAAGCCCTGAAGGGCCAGAGAGCCCACTGGGCACAGCAAAGCCTCACAGGCAGAGGATCCCAGCCCCCCCCCTTCTCCAGGCAGGGCTGGGAAAGACCCCAGTGTGAAGCCTGGCGAGCTGAGCCCGACAGCGCAGAGCTTCATTTACCTACTGAACCATTTCTTGAAGTGCTGCTGTTTTGCTTTATCTGCTGTGTTGTGTTTTGCTTTTGCTTGCTTGGTGTGTGTGTGTGTGTGTGTGTGTGTGTGTGTGTGTGTGAGTTTAAAAGTTGATGAATAGATTTTTCATTATGTAAGCTGCCTTGAACGGATCGGTTGTTTTTGGAACTGGAAAGACAGGATATCAGTTTGCTAAGATGCAAGTCATACACATCCCTAACCCTGTCTTGCATTGCGCAAGCCTGTGCTTGTCTACTCTGAAGTGAATCCTAGTCTCTTCAATGGGACTTACTCTCAGGAAAGTGTGCATAGGATTCCTTCTTAATTCTCAGTAAATGCACACAGAATGGGGTGCCTAGCAACACTCAATCAATCCCCTTACCCTAGATTAAAAGTATCTAATAATAATAATAATTAATAAATAATAATAATAATAATACATGGTGTTATATTTCCCGTGCAGCCTGCTGATTGGACCGCCATGACCAAAGACGACTCCACCGAACTCCCTTCCGAGGAGGACCACCAACCCCTGGAGTTCCAGAGCCCTGTCCTGGAGAGGAGGAAGAAGCCCATGGTCCACCCCTCTGCTCCGGCCCCACTCCCCAAAGATTATGGTGAGTTCCTTAGCCCCGTTTTCGGAGAGTGAGGTCAGCCTCTCCCAAGAAGTGCAGGTGGTTGCTGCGGGAAGTGGTACAGGCCTATCCCAGTCGGTGGTGTGTATGTGTGTTCTGATTGGGCCAGGAGATGGACGGCTAAGATGCCTCGGCCAATCCGCATGGCCCGTGAAGATGCACCGTGTGCTGTAAAGTGCGCCGCCGTCTTCCTCTGCCAGGCGTGCCTGAAAGGAGCCAAGGCTGCCATTCTGTGCCCAGAAACGTTGGGGGTGGTTACGGCCTCCTGCTCCTCTGTGTGTCCCAGTCAAGACTGTCAGCGTTCAGGGGAAACAGATCCTGTGCTGGGGGGGGGGGCGGGGGGGAGACAGATAGCGCATGAGAGGGCCACGGTGTGTGCAGCAGCTGGGCCTGGCTGAGGTGGTGCCTGCCTGGCCTCAGCGACAGACGTTGCGCCCGGTCCTGGCACTGTACGCAAGAAGAGCTGGGAATCAGCGAGCCAGATTGGGGGTGGTGCTGGAGGAGAGTGAACGGGGGCTGAGGAGGTGGCCAGGGGTGGGAGGAGCGGGTGCCAGGGAAGCCTGGAGGCTTGGAGGCCGAGGAGGGATGAGGCAGCAGGTCTGGAAGCCTCCGAGGGTTGCTGTGCAGACGGACGAGAGCCGATTCGGGACAGGCTGTTTCCCCACCAGGAGATCTGCTGGTAGAGTCGGGTCTCCCTCCTTTTGGATTAGAGGGTGCAAACCGAATCTGAGTCCTAGAGCAGTGGTCAGGGAACAGGGGTAAATTACCCCAAATGGGGTAAAAATGAAATTCCTGGGGGTAATGGACGGCAGCCGGGCATGCATATGAATCTAAGCTATTCCCTGCAAAGACTTGTTCCTCTGCGCGCCCGCTGTCTGCGCCTCCGTCTCTCTCTTTAAACTCGGGCGACAAGCCCTGCAGCGTGTGTGTGGGGTGGGGGGGTGGGGGGGTTGACACACGAGCAGAGCTGAGTTACGAATTTTCCAAATTCCTGACACACCAAGCCCAAAAGGTTCGCCATCACTGTTCTATACGCATGCCCGGCTGTGTGTGTTACAGTACTGTAGTGTACAAGGACCTGACTCGGTGCAGTGCGTCAGGCCCTTGTGTATAACACGCTTCCCTGCGTGATGCCCCGGGCCCCGCCTCCAAGCCCGCCCGCTTCTTCAGTAGAGTCAACTAGTTGCTGTGCCATTGAGAGAGATAGGACAGAGAGAGGACACCTATCTTTCACTGCTAGTTTTAGTAAGTACCTGTATTAAAAATCAAATCAAGGGGGTAACATCGGCGTATCTAAATATATTTTGGGGTAAGAGGTAAACAAGTTCCCTGACCCCTGGTGTAGAGCGTGCTCTCTTTCTGTGCAACCTCGCTGGTCTGCGAGGAGCAGCACTGCGACTTCCCTTGTTATCGGTGGTGGGATTCAAATGAATTAACAACCGGTTCTATGACGCCATAGCCGGAGCCAAAAAAAAAAGCTCCCGAAACCAGCCCAGGTAAGCGAGTGGGCGGGGCCCGGCCATTTAACAACTGGCTCTATAGAACCTGGGCGGACCCCCTGAATCCCACCACTGCTTGTTATCCACCATGCTGAGGCTTTCCGAGTGCTGCAGGGACCTTCAGAACGGCACCTGTGACCAGCACGGACCCCTTTAGAATGGCCAGCAGAAGCATCTGCCAGCCGTGTGTAAGAGGTCCGTGCGAGTCTCAGGTGCCGCTCTGCAGCATTCAGAGATCTTTGGGCACCTCTCGCTCTGCTGGCTTCCTGAGGGTCTCTGCTGGACTCTTCTGGCAGCAGATAAGGCACCCCCCTGAGCCCCTCGATGATTTGTGATCTGCAAGGATATCCATGTGGATGTTGAGATCCCCTCTCCGAGGGGGTTGGGGCTCAGCTGACTCTAGAGGAGAGCTCCAGGAGTGGCAGCCAGTGACCTGTTTCTAAGATGCTACAGCTGTGATGGTGACTCAGAGACCCAGGCAAAAGCCGTGAGTCACAGAACGTGGCAATGTGACTTGGGAACCTCCACCACCACCTGCCCTGGCCCCGCTAAGCTCTTTTCCCATTCATTGATGGCTCGCCCAAAAAAAGCTGTCTGAAAGACAGTGCGGGGGAGAGGCGGGCAGGAGTCGTACTTTTTTCAACTGGGATCCGCTTGTATGCGGCGTTGTGTGTGTTTTTAAGCTGGATTACGTTGCAAATGAGATTATACCTGCAAGACGATGTTTAAGGTAGGCTTTGGGGGAGTGCCAAAAGAGCAGATTGTGGATTCCTGAAATTGCCTGGGGCTCAGAAATGGAGAGAATGCCATTATTTAGACAAACGTTGAGCCATTCAGTGCCATCATGAGGACTAGAAACGTAGAGGGAAAAACATGAAATGGAAGCCCAAGATTTTGTGGAGCTTAAATTTTGTTGGCCTGCCACACAGCTGAATAACACAAGGGCTTGTGCGTAGAGAGCCCGGCTTCATGTGCTTTAGCCATGTGCTAGGACCCTACCCCAACCGTTGGCTCTGTTGCGGGTGAGGGTCAGGGCCACGGCCCCTGCTTTCCCGTCCCCGAACCTATTGTGTTTTCTTCTTCAGCCAGGCTTAAGAGCCGACTTAAGCTTGAACGCCCCACATAGAATGGTTTCTGTCAAATTGGAACTCGTGATGGCCAGCGTGAAGTCTATTTGGGGTATCAAAAACATCTCCCTCGCACAATTGTGCTTTTGTGAGTTTGGCTGTTGTCGCCGCTGTTCCCGTTAATGAGGGCTGCTTCTGGCTGGCTGCTCCACCAGCCTCTGTGGCTGTTGTCCCAGCTAACTACCCGTCCCAAATTCAGAGTGCAATTTAAGCTACACCTCTCTAGTCCTTTGATCCAGCTCCATTCTCTGAGCCCCCAAACCTGTTTTCAAGCCTAGTGCTTGAAAGATGCAAAGTTGCTTGAGGGTTGTCTCTGAGCTCGTGCAGAGTGCTCTTGCCTCGACACATTCAAAGACCTTATTTTCACACCCTTCGCCTGCTGGGTCTTTTTCTCACCCTCTCACCTTCTTGCAGCTTTCACTTTTTTTGACCCAAACGACCCAGCGTGTCAAGAAATTCTGTACGACCCCATCACCACAGTCCCGGAACTGTTTGCGATCATTCGTCAGTGGGTGCCGCAGGTACAACACAAGATCGACATCATTGGCAATGAGGTGAGTTGTGGGGGCAGTCCGAAGGCCTGGGGCAGTCTCTCCCTGCTGACCTACTTACGGCCAAACCTGCATTCGTGGCAATCTGGCACTTTTGAGGGCAAAGTGGAGGTCAACAGATGGACCTGCCAATCACCCTTCACCCAGCATGTAATATTAATCTGTGGGACTCCTTGCCACAGGATGTGGTGATGGCTTCAATGTGGATGCCTTTAAAAGGGGTTTGGACAGATTTAACTGGCTTCCTCGTTGGACTTCTGTGTCTCCAGATCCTGAAGCGTGGCTGCCACGTCAATGACCGGGATGGCTTGACCGATATGACGCTACTCCATTATGCTTGCAAGGCCGGCGCACACGGTGTTGGTAAGCGAAACCACAGGATCCCAGGCCCCTGTCTTTTGGGGGTGGGGGGGTGCCCGTTCCTCTCTCCTGGGTCTTGCAAGCTAGTCACTTCTCCCAGAAGATCCACCTTTAGTCTGATCTCCCAGTCTTGCTTTCAGAATTAATTTGATCCCTCGAGATTGGTTGTTTTGGTCAGTTTTCCATGAATTGCAACATCAACAAGGTTTGGGCGGTAGTGGCAGTGGAGATGAAAGCAACTCTGGCAGTGATTTACAGGGCAATTAAGTTTTCATATATCTGATGTTCTTAAAACGAGGAAAACCAGTTTGGATCTGATAAGATAATATAGCAAATGCTGCTTTCCCCCCCTCAAATGTCTATGGAAAAAAAGAAGGAAAAATGGAATTTTTCCATGGCTTCAAAACTTCCAGAAGTTTTGTGTCTCTAAGCAGGCTTAGGATTTTCCCGAAAGTGATGCATATTTTTCACAATAACCTCCAAAATCAATCAATCAATCAATCAATCAATCAATCAATCAATCAACAGGCACTTATATACCGCTTTTCAACATGAAGTTCACAAAGCGGTTTACAGGCAAATAATAATGTTAAATGGCTCCCTGTCCCAAAGGGCTCACAATCTAAAAAAAAAAAAAGGCAGACCACCAGCAACAGCTACTAGAAAGGCTGCGCAGGGGTGAAGAGGGACAATTACTCTCCCCCTGCTAAATATAAGAGGAACAGCACTGGAAAAAGTGCCTCCTGCCCAGTTAGCAGGGGTGATCCATCTTTCCGAACACTCCTACAGACAAATCACAGCCTGGCAGTCCTAACTGGGAATTGTTCACGCAGTCCTTCGCTCCTCTTCCTCCAGGTGACCCTGCGGCCGCGGTGCGTCTCTCGGACCAGCTTCTGACCTTGGGCGCAGACGTGACCCTGCGCAGCCGCTGGACCAACATGAATGCGCTCCACTACGCTGCCTATTTTGATGTCCCAGAACTTATTCGCATCTTGCTGAAGGCCTCCAAGCCAAAAGGCGAGTCATTCCTTTGAGGATGGAGTGGGTGGAGCCTGTTATAAAATAATAATAATAATAATAATAATAATAATAATAATAATAATAATAA
>JAJKFI010000022.1:12533642-12569420 GCA_029204185.1 Lerista edwardsae
TAATAATAATAATAATAATAATAATAATAATAATAATAATAATAATACTTGGATTTATATACCGCCTTTCTTAGGACACCAGATTTCTCTAGTGACTATAACTCAAGGCGGTTTACATAGGCAGACTTTATTCAGAAACCCGAAGGTTTTTACAATTTATACAGAAATGTTCCATCTTTCAAGAACTACACACATACAGATGGATCTTTCTGGATTTAGTCCTTCTTTCTGGCCGTCCGTTTATCTTCTTGCTGGCTGATAAACGGCTTCCCTGCTCCCACCAGAGAAGTGGCTGAACTTCGACACAACTCCCCCTCACACAAGGCAGCCGAAGCTCAGCTGTTAATCAGTCGCAATTAAGGAGGTCTGCCGCTCACAGAGACTTCCGGCTGTCCCAAACTGGCGACCTTCAGATCTTCAGCGCTTATCTTCAGGCAAATGGAGGCATTAACCCTCTCGACTAAATCTTCTGCCCATAAAAGGGGTGGGACTTCCTGAATTGCCCATTGCTTCTATGTCAAAAACACCTTAACCACTTGCAGTGGCTAAATAGTCAGTTTCCCCCTCCTGTATTTTCAATGCAGATTTTGTTAACTGAGAATTTTTATCCCCATTCACTGCTGGGGAATAGCGAATAAGACAGTGCTTCCCAATCTTTTCAATACCGCAACCCAATTTCAGAAACAACAATCTATTGCGACCCACTAGGCAAAAGAAAGATATAGAAAGAAATAGAAAGAAATATGTTATTTCTTAATAATTGATCAATTAATAATAATCAGGGTCCTGTGCTCTGAAGCTGCTGGACACGGACACACACGCATTTTTTTTAAGGTTTCAACAACTTTTTGCAACCTACCAAAAATTGGCTCGCGATCCACTAATAGGTCCCAACCCGCAGTTTGGGAAACACTGGAATAAGAGATTGAGGGTTATTCCAGATTAGATAATGTGGCACACAAATTAACTTTGTGTGGCCTTGTGTATTAGGACAACTGGGTGCCAGAATTTCTGGATTTCTTGCCCATTCCGATGAAAGTTATACATATTTTGGCAGGCTTTCATACAGTGAGATGTGAAAACACTGGCTTTGGAAAAAAAGCATTGGCTTTCTTAAAAGAAGTGAGCGGGTTCTAGTCCTCAGTAAAGAAGGCTTGTAGGTGTGCAGGTGATGTTATTAATTAAGCCCTGCCTTTGCACTCGCCTTCGTAAGAAGCTCTGGCGCTGTCAGGAATTATCACTGCAGTTGCTGGTAGCCGTTGGCTGCCTTCTGCTCATTGTCTCCTGGGAAATCCACACTCCTGGGCAACCTCTGTCGTCGTCGTGACACAGCTCTGCGTAGGGATTCCCTGCAGTGAGCCTCCATTGTGTTACTTCCTGAAAAAGCAAAGCCAAACTCCACCAGCCTGGTTCCCAGTGTCAGGGCTCAGTTCTGGGACCCCACAAGCTCAGGCCGCATTTCCTTTCCCCCCCGCAGTTCTCAACTCGACGTGCAGCGATTTCAACCACGGGACGGCCCTGCACATTGCCGCTTCGAACCTGTGCCTGGGGGCTGTGAAATGCCTCCTGGAACACGGAGCCAACCCGGCTCTCAGGGTGAGGAAAGGAGGGGGCATGAACAGATGAGGGCGGGCGGGCTGAGGAACTCCTTGCCACAGGATGCGGTGATGGCGCCTGGCCTCGATGCCTTCAAAGGGGGCTTGGACACAGCCTGGCGTTCTGTCTCCCACCTGAACGCACGACCACAGGTCCCCCAGCTGAGCGTCAGGCAGTGCTGGCAGCTCAACCGTGCTAAGACAGAGAGCTACCCTAGACCCTGAGCAGTGGGGCTGGACACACTGTGTTAGGGGGCTGGAAGGAACCCAGAGGTGACCGGGCTGCCTCTCGGTCTCTGCTGCCTCCCCCCCAAGCAATGACACCGCTCCGGCCTCTTCCCCACAGAACAGCAAAGGTCAGGTTCCCGCCGACGTTGTGCCGGACCCCATGGACATGACGCTGGACAAAGCCGAGGCGGCCATGATCGCCAAGGAGCTGAAGCAGCTCCTGCAGGACGCCGTGCCCCTGAGCTGCAACCTCCCCAAGGTCACGCTGCCCAACTACGACAACATCCCCGGCAACCTCATGCTCATCTCGCTCGGCCTCAAGCTCGGGGACCGGGTCATGGTGGACGGGCAGAAGGTGAGGCGAGAAGGCTGCTGCAGAGGCCCGAGGACTCTGGGGCGGGACCTCCGTGGGGGCCGGGAATTGGCCCTTCCTCCCTGGAAGGCCACACGGTCTGCCTGCCTGCGCGGCTGGACCAGCAAAGTGCCACGTGGCGTGACACTCCGAGTTGCATCTCCCGGGGTGTGTGTGTGTGGTCAATGGTGTCATTCAAATGATTTAGGAACAGGAACTCACTTTTGATTGGCACTTGTCGGGAACCCGGAGCCAGCCACGGAGCCCGTTAGGATCCGGAACGCCCGTTCTGGTCTGTTCCCCCTGGATGACATCACTGCCTTCGCCCCCACCCCCCCAGGAATCCGGAGTCGCTCCCTTTAACCCTCTGAGTGCCGGCCAACCAAGAAGAAAAGCTCTTTGCAGAGGAATTGGGAGGGGGGGGAGAGTGAAGTGGGCGGAGTCAGCCCTAATTTTAACTAGTGGAACTGAGTTCCCCCACATTCCCCCTGCATGACATCACTGGTTGTGGAGCTGTGGAGCCAATTCTCCCCAGTTCCTCTGGTCTGGGGATGACTCTCTCCCGAAACGCGCCTTCCTTCTCCCCAGGTGGGCACGCTGCGCTTTTGCGGCACGACCGAGTTTGCGAGCGGCCAATGGGTCGGCGTGGAGCTGGATGAGCCGGAGGGCAAGAACGACGGCAGCGTGGGCGGGATCCGCTACTTCATCTGCCCCCCGAAGCACGGTACGGTGGTGGCATTGCCATAGAGGGCTATCTTTAAAAGTGGGTCTCTGTGCTAAGAGGTTTGGGGAGCCCCCAGCCAGTCAGGCCTCACACCTGTGGAAATGCACGTTGCTTGTCTCGAGGGTGTCATTGGGGCCCCTTTTCTCTTCCCTCCCGGCCTCCAGGTGTGTTTGCTTCTGTGTCCAAGATCGCCAAAGCGGCTGACCAGACGCCGTCTTCAGTCACCTCCACCCCGCGAACCCCCCGCATGGACTTTTCTCGCATGACCGCCAAGGGCCGCAAGGAGAAAGACAAGGACAAGAAAGGTAGCGGAGTGCGGCTCAGCTCCCGGGTGGCTGGGGAGTGCGCACCCGGAGAGGGGCCGGGCAGCCTGGCGCATGCGAACCTCTCCCGGGCCTCCCGTGGCTTCGGCTGATGGAAGGCAGAAGCAGCCGCGGGAGGGAGGAGCCATGCGTCTCAGCCAAAGAAGCGCCTGACTCGCCAAAGCACTCCCCTGAACCGCGCTTCCGTTTCCCGGCTGTCCAGCTCTCAGGCAAAAGTCCCTCTCCGTTGGCAGCCTGGATCGTGAGGGGCTGAAGATTGAGATTGGGGATCACGTCCTGGTGGCTGGTCAGAAGCAGGGTGTCATCCGTTTCTACGGGAAGACGGATTTTGCACCAGGTGAGTGAGGCAAGTAGGTCAGGCAGCAGAACTGTTCGTGAGTTGGACAGCGCCGGGAATCAGCCGGCAAGGTTTTGATTGGGACTAGACTGGTCCATGGCTGGAATAAGAGTTGGACTCTGAACTCTTCCTCTGGGCTCCCTCAAGACAAATGTACTGCACGTAGTTAGCAGGAATAATAAAAGACTTGTTTTTCTCCTCCTTCTCCCTCTCGAGGCTACTGGTTTGGTATCGAACTCGACAAGCCCACAGGCAAACACGATGGGTCTGTTTTTGGAGTGCGCTATTTCACATGCCCCCCAAAGCATGGGGTCTTTGCTCCTCCTTCCAGGGTGCAGAGGTGAGTTGTTTTTTTAACAAACAAGAAGTACCAGCAAAGCAAGGACTTTTTGCTTAGATCGCAATTCTTGTGAAACACTTAATGTTTAAGTTTGTGGTACCCACAGAGAATCATGGTCAGTGGCACAGATCAGGGTTCAGCACGCTGGTGACTCTTTTTCTATCTCTGTGTTTTTAAAACTTGTGTGATGACTGTGAGCATCTCTGCTGCAGAATTGGAGGCCCCAAGGATGCCCAGGGAGACGGCACTTCAGCAAAGAAGGTTCACCAGATCACTAGTAGGTACACCCTGGACTTTGCTCAACATATATCTTTTTTTCCCCCTATATGTCATTAAACTCAACGCACACGTTTTTGGCAATTGCTCCTGTGCTTGGCAGTTTTCTTCTGATCTAATAAATATAAATTCAACAGGTGAAACTTGCCTCTATCATACAAGTGCAATGTGGGGTAACATTTAGTTGGCTGAATTTCTGCTAAAAGCACAGGAGCAGTGGTAGGATTCAAATAAATTAACAACTGGTTTTATGGGCGGCCTTCAGGGCCATCCGCTGCCTTTCTTCCCTCTCCCAACCTAAAATTAGCAACCGGTTCTGCAGAACTGGTGAGAACTGGTTGAATTTCACCACTGCACAGGAGCCTTGCCAAAACTTGCCAAATTGTTGGCAATTCTGCACAGCAAATCCTATCCCTTGTGGAGGAAGCAGAACTGGAATTTGTAAGCTGAGTTTCCATAATTGGGAATGCTGTTTAAAAAGCGGGGGAAAAAACACATGTATGTATATCACTTTGAATTTCTGCAAGAAAACTGAGTTAGGAGAACTTTTCTTGAGATCTCGTTGATTCTAGTTGCTGAGAAGGGCGTACATAATCTTTTCCCCCTCTGGGCTTCTGGGGGCTGGAAATATTGGAGTCTCGTGCAGGGAGAGGAGCATTCTGATGAAACATTCCTGGTCTGTCCTGCAGTTTCACAGCCAAAGCGCAACTTCACAGCAGTCAGAACCCCGAAAGACATCACGTCGGAAAACTCCATCTCTAGGTAAGACGGGCTGAGGGCAGAGCCTCTCTCTTTTTCCTGGGGGACAGAACCTGTTTCGCCACGGCCATTCCAGTTAGCGCCACAGCTGACTAGAGACCGGAACTGGCACCTCCCAGCTCCAAACCCGGCTTCCCAGTTTGGTGTTTGGGCAGCCAACGTGCCGTTTTCGGGAGAGCTGATTTAAGGGCAGTGTCAATTTTCAAGATGTGCAAGGAGAATACGTGCACCGATTCAGCAGTTCCTGGAAGTGCATCCTGTCTCTTCCGTTTCCCAGTGGCCTAGCCAGAGCGCAGGCAGTGCAGTAAGTATTGCAGGAGCCACAATGTGCTGTGTAAATGGCGCCTCCCACTGGCTGTGGAGTGGCTCCTACGGCAATCGGGAGGGGCCATTAAAATGCCACGTTGCGGCCCCTGCAGTACTTACCCACGCTGTCAACGTGGCTGGCTACACGACTGCCGTTTCCTACCGTCTTCCGTGTCTGCTTTGCCCGGGAGACCCACAACTCCCGTCTTCTTGCTGTCTTCTGCAGGTTACTTTTCTGCTGTTGGTTCCCATGGATGCTCCGTGCGGAAATGCAGTCCTAAAGCTCCCTTGGACACCCCCCCCCTCTGCTATTTCTTCGCTCTCCAAGTAATCAAAGACTGCTCTTCAGTTCTTGTTCTCATCTCTCCTCCCCCGATTGCCGTTCTAGTGAACCCCAGTGCCTTGTTACAACATATGATGATGATGATGATGATGATTCACACCATCCCTGAGGTAGTTTGTGAGAAATGCTATACTTAAGCCTTCAGTTTCCCTGTTTCCTGTCACAGATGCACGCGGGAGTTCGGCTGAGCAGGTCTCTTTGGGCACCTCCTTCTCTAGGTGATTCTAAACACAACCGTGTAGACGACGCTCTCCTACTACAAGGGGTGTGGCCCTTGCAGTAGCTCTGCTTAGGAGAAACGGAGCGGGCCCCCCCCCCCCAACCTCTGATCTCGTCCCCTGGCCTGTTCAGGAAGGAATCCAAGCTCACAGGGTCTTCTGAAACTATTTCTGCCAGCCTCCTGTCTTTTGACCTCGAAACTCCAAACTGCTGCTCCCAGGATGTGAGGATGAGGCTCTTGCTAAGCTGTCCTGCCCTGATTTTAGCTTCCCCCACCCTAGGCAGCCACCAAGGCTAGTCCTGGACAGGAAGGCTACCCCTGGTCTGGGCCGGGACTACACAAGAGCAATCCCCCCCCCCAGGGCTGTGGGGAGTCTCTCATGCTTAGCAGGTACAGTCTGAGCATAGTCAGCCTCCTGTCAAGTTAATACTTCATACTCTTTGAACCACCCTGGGGTGCAAAGGCCAGGAGGCACCTCGTACCACTCATACATAGTGTGTGTTAGCAGCCGTTTGCTCTGTGTGTGTGTGTGTGTGTGTGTGTGTGCGTGCGTGCGTGCGTGCGTGCGTGCGCGCCCAAACGGAGGAGTGCTTGATGGTGTGGGTGTGTGCATCTCTCTTTCTGTATTTCAAACATGCCTTGTTGGCTTGGCTTCCCCCCACCCCCGCTTTCTGCTCATGGGAAGAGTTTTCTGGGAAGGCTGAAAAGCCGGTGTGGGCTTGGTGGGCTAGAACTCGTCATGTCCTGAGCTTAGCAGGCGCAAGGAGCAGGACTCCTGGGTTCAGACTTCGATACTGTGAGCAGGAGAACAGAGCCCTGGTACCAGAGCACATGGGAGATGGAACATCTGCGAATATGAAATGCAAGTTTAGGTTTTGGTGGAGGAATCTCAATAGCGGTTCACAAATCTGCATCTGAGTTGTGTGAAAATAAAACCTAGTTTTTTCTCCAGTGCGCCTTTTCCTATTCAGAGGTCCTCAAGCACTTGGATTCTGAACAGATGACATCTGAATTTAGAGTGCAGCACCAATTCAGAGCAAGCCAGCATTGCTGGGATTTTCTCCAGCTCTTGAGTGAAGAGGGGTGAATGCAGATTCCTGTCCCAGCTCCAGGCTGCCCTAAGCAAATGGCTGGCCTGTCTGCTGTTCCACATATGCTTCTGTTTCTTAGAATTGGACAGCGATTGCATTGGAAGGGACCCTAGAGGCCAGTCAGTCTGACCCCCTGCTCCATGCAGGCAACTGCCCCAATCATCCTTGCTCCCCACACCTGTAAAATCAATCTGAAAGAGGGGAGAAAGGGAACTCTGAACCCCGAGAATAGGGCTAGGCGGAGGTGACAGGGATTACAAATTGGGAGACATCTCTGCTTTTCACGTCTGCCCGATTGTGCAGAAATCCAACAGGTGCTGCCTTTTCTGGCGGGGGCAGCCAGGGACAAGGGGGGCCCCACAGCTGAAATTCTGTTGGTTGCACAGCTCCCAGAAGCTGAAAGGTCTTATCAGGCAAAGCAGCAGAAACGAGAGGTGTTCGGACATCCACTGTTGACAAGTGAGAGTGTGGCTGCATTCTGGCCACAGACCTAAGCTGGGTGAGCTTGCAGGGCCCTTGGTCAAGACCAACAGATAGGCCTGCACCTGTTGAACAACCTAATGTCTCACTAAACCAGTCTGCTTGGCCCTGTCACCCCTATCCTATCCTTGCTGTTGTACTTTTTTGGGGTGCCGAGGTTTGTTTTGTGAACTGTCCTGGGAATCGCCCGGCTCCTAAGAAGGTCTCCTGAGACTTGTGCCAACACATCCCATTGGCTCATCATCACTGCACTGTAACTGCACCTGTCCTCATTCCCTGGCCCTTGTATAGCTCTGTCCGTTCGCTTTTTGGAGATCCACCCATGATCTTCACTAACCAGCAATAAATAAACCCTTCTGTTGATTTCAGCTGCACGCTGGCCACTGTGGGAAGATGCCTTGGGTCATCGTCCATTTCCCACCCACCCCCCAGGCCTGGCTTTCTAAACATGGGGTAGCCCCCTGCCATTGGGGTGGGCGTGGGTTGGTTTTCTCCCAAACACTGCTATTACGACCTGGCCCCCAAAATACCAAACCCAGCAGCAACCCTCCGTTGTGGCTCTCTAGAATTTTTCTTTCCCTTTTTGTAGAAACCTCACTGGATTGCATTCTTCCGCCTACATATATATTCTTTTTATTTTTGAAGAAAATAACTTTGTAAACTGTTGAGTGAGTGGCTTGCTCTGCCCTCTGCTGCGCTCTTTGTGACATCTTGCATGATTTCCGCCTGCCCCTGAATCCCCCATCCGTCCAGGCTTGCTGGAAGAAAAGGAAAAAAAAAAAACCTAAAAAAAAAAAAAAACACCACAAACACAAGTTAGCATGAAAAGATATCACTATGCTATTGCTTATCTGTTACTAACAAATTAATAAAAAGTGTTTCTATGTGCATGGCGTGAAGTTGCTTCTTTTCTTCCTACTTCCCTGGGGAATAGAACTTTGGGGGCCACGGTGAACAGAAGCTGCCCCAAGAAATATAGCAAGAAGCTGGAAGGTCTTGGGAGGAGAGGGGGCCAAGCCCTCCACCCCAACGTCAGGATTGGAGGAGAAATGGGTAATGGAAGAAACACTCAGGATGGGAAAATGGGATGACTCCTGAAATAGGAATATAACTGCTGCCTAAATGTTACTCCTGAACCACCACCAGTATTCAGGGTGCTTCACGAAGAATGAGGACAGTCCCTGCCCCATGCGGCCTACAGTGGGAGACACAGGAGAGAGCAGAGGAAGAGAAATCAAGGGAAAAATCTGTTTTTATTTCAGTTATGTGTCCTCAGTCAGGCTCAGTTACAGCGAGGTTTCACTAAAATTGAGTGCTGCGCGGGGGGGGGGGGAAGCTAGAACAGATAAAAGATTTATTTAACCAGCGGGTAATTGGCCTGTGGAACTCCTTGCCACAGCGTGTGGTGATGGTGCCTGGCCTAATGCCTTTAAAAGGGGGTTAGACAGGTTCTTTTAGAGAGGAAAAGTCCATCACAGGTTACAAGCTGTGATGGGTATTTGCAGCCTCCTGGGTCTGGAAGCAGGCACCCACCCCAAGGGAATTGCAACAGGATGCAAGTGTCTTGTTGCCGTGTGTGCCCTCTGAGGCACCTGGTGGGCCACTGTGAGATGCAGGAAGCAGGACTAGCTGAGCCCCCTTTGGCCTGATCCAGCGGGGCTCTTCGGAGGTTCTGGTCTGCATTTGCAATGGGGTGGAAGCTCCCCGACGACCCCTATTAGGAGTCCCTCGTTTGGGAGAGCCCCAAACCCTGGCTTTTCTCTTTACTTCCAAAAGAAGGAACCCAGAATTTCCTGCTCCGTACACCCCTTGTTCACTCGCCAAAGAAGAGCCGCCCCCGCCAGGGACCCAGGAGTCCGGGAACCGCCCCCTCCCCATTGCACAGGGCGCTGATTGGTTCCCTTGCTGCAGGGGAGGCGGGACCTACGCCGCAGATTGCTGCCCATTGGGCGCCTTTTCATTGGTCGGAGGCGCTGTCAGTCGGCGCGCTACCCGGAAGCGTGTGCTCTGCTGGTGGCTGGGAAGGGGTGAGCCTGGAGCGCCGGACCCCTGGGTCCTTTTGGGAAGAAGGAAAGGACGCGGGGTTGCCCAAGGGCGGGGGGTGGCCCCCCTCCAAGCTGCAGGACAGGCAGAATTCAGTGGGCGAGGCTGTGATTCACAATTCTAGTATTTCTTCCGTGCCACTGAAGGGCAAAATCATTGCAGAGAAAAGGGGGAGTCTCTGCCCCAAGGAGCTTACAGCAGGGCATGAAGACAACAAGGGGTGGGTGGGTAAGGCGAGTGAGGGATGAGTCCCAGGCGGTGTGGGGCCTCCAGCATCCCCTCTCCCCAGTCCCTGTGCCCAAACTGCCTTCCTCCTGGCAGGTCCTGCTGCGTTGCTGCTTCCCTGCCCTTCCTGGGTGGGCACCCAAGTCCTGCCTGCCCTGGTGAGGCTCCTGTGGTTCTGGGCGGCCGAGGAGAAGCCCGGAAGATGTCCGAGACTTGCTTGGGACTGCTGGGCTTGGAGTCTTTTCGCGTGAAGCAGGTACCATTCTGTGGGACGAAAAGAATTCTGAAGAGTGTATGTTGATCGTTGGGAGAACTACCAGTTCGTAGATTGTCATGGGTGTTAGACGTGGCCCTGACTTCAGCGGGTAAGGGTTGGGCCGGATTCTACACTGTGTGTTTCATAAGTTCTGCCACCCAGAAGCTCTCTTCTTTCCCCAGTGCCCACCAGTGGCGTATTATATTCCAGACTTCATCACGGAGGCAGAGGAGGAAGATCTGTTGCAACAGGTGTGTTGTGCATTTGATTTAGCCTTCTCACCGTGTGGCTGCTGCTGCGGCTGCTGCTGCTATTCCTTTATTGGCGTAAGAAAACAGACTGTGCAAAAGAAAAGGGAGAACCGGGATCCCCTAACTACCCGGCAGCCAGATTAAAGCGACGCATTGAGACTCTTATTTTGCTGCGCCACTACGTAACGTTAAAAGGCCGCTACCTTCTCTGTAGATCAGCAGCAGAACCATTCAGTGGATAATGGATCTTTTCAGATTACCCTGATGTTTATGAGAATCAAATCCAAATTCCGGAAATGCAATTCACACAGCGTGTGAAGAAGTGGAAAGAGGGAGCCACAACTGTGTTGAATCTGGTGGTCTGGAAAGAGTCTGGGGGGCAACTGTTGTCCTTCCAAAGCCCCGTTTCATAGAGTTGGAAAGGTGCCACAAACCCCAATTTGTTTGCTCTCTTCAGGTTTATGGTGCCCCCAAGCCAAAATGGACTCAGCTGTCTGGGAGAAGGCTGCAGAACTGGGGTAAGCTCTCTCTCCCCCCCCTCTCATATTATTTATTTGCTCTATTTGTATCCTGCTTTGGGGGGTGATTTTGGCCCAGCCATAAGTGCACATGAACTCCCCACCAGAGTGTTGCCCTCCGTGCCGACAGCAGCTTAAATCCGTGACTCTTTCCTTATTCCTTGACTTGACCCAGGAGGGCTGCCCCACCCCAAAGGGATGGTTCTGGAGAACCTGCCCCCCTGGCTCCAGGCCTACACTGAAAAGGTGTCCTCCCTCGGCGCCTTCGGAGGGAAAGCGGCCAATCACGTCCTTGTGAACGAGTACCGCCCTGGGGAGGGCATCATGGTAAGCTGCCCTGGCCTGTGCCTTGCCGTTGGGGGGCATTTGAGGCGTCACTCGCCTGCCTGAAGCCCCGCCTCTTTTGCTTGCAGCCCCATGAGGACGGCCCTCTCTATTTCCCCACGGTCACCACCATCAACTTAGGGTCTCACACCCTCTTGGACTTCTACCATCCCATCAGCAGGGGGCAGCACATGGACGAGGAACAGGTGAATGCTCTCCTTCAGCTTCTCAGCAGCCTGGCTGCCAACTGGTTTGGCAAGAGTAGGAATTGCTGGTGGGTTGTGGCTGCCTGGTGTCTTCAAGGTGGAGAACCGATTTCTTTGCAGGCATTTCTTTCTGGTGCAAGCAAGGCCCTGCTTTCCAAGGAGATCGTAGCCCACTGTGCCTGCTTTTTCATGCCTGGTTCCTTGCTCTACTCTATCTTGATAGCTTTACCCTATCAAAAAGTTATTGCCAAAAAACAGAGCAAATGAAAATACAACTGTGATGTCACTTCCTCTTGTGACCTCACTTCCAGGGCAACGTTTTGCCCTCTGCACTGGGCTACACTTTCATTAGCTACGCCCCTGGGAGGGTATTGACTCATACATCAGCCAGGACCTGTCTCCACCAGGGAACCAAGCCGTCAAAAATATGGGTTCCCTTTCAGTTCGAGTTAATTGGTATTTTTAACTCTCCATGTCAGACGCTAATTTAAAAAGTGATTCAGTGACCATTTCAGCCACTATGAACTGGCTTAGATGCATTTCATGCAGAATAATGTCCGGCTCTTCTACTTTGCAATAGGAGACTTCAGCGTTCACAATTTTAATGGGAGAAAAACTGTCTAATCTTTAAAAAGGGCTTCTGTTTAATTTTTTAAAGAATTAATTAATTTTTTTTAATTAATTTAATTTTTGCAAACCAAAGAATGCAACACGATTTAAAAAAAAAAAAGCACCAGGAAAATAAAACCTCAGTGGGACAATTGACAGCTGAGTGCCTGGTAATGGAACTACTTATTTTGAATTGATTACATTTGTGTGCACTTAGAGTTTTGGTTCTGTTCTGGATCACAAAAGAGCCTCTCTGGTCCCTTTTTTGTCAGGGTTTTGCTTTTGTTGCAGTTTCCAGACCGTTCTGTTTTTAGGGATTCGGGCACGCGAACGCTTTGCCAGGCCTGGCGCCTTTCCTTCCCGGAACCTAAGTCCCAGGCTTTGTTTCCCTTCCCAGGGACCTGCCCTTCAGACGGAAGAGCAGCGTCACACCCTCTCCCTGCTCCTGGAACCGCGCAGCCTCTTGGTCCTGCAGGAGGACATGTACGTCCGCTACCTTCACGGCATCCGCTTCGCCACCGAGGACTCGCTGACGGAGAAAGTGGCCAACCTGGGCGCGTGCGGCTCCCGGGTGGGGGAGACCTTGTGCCGGGGGACACGAGTGTCGCTCACCATCCGCCACGTCCCCAAAGTGCTGAAAACGTCCATCTTCCTGGGCAGGAGGAAGTGACCGGCTGAACAGAGGCCGGGGCTGGCAGCGTTTGCACTCCTTGACTGATCCACGCAAATGATGTGCGTGTGGGGGAAGGTTTCTCCCAAAATCTGCTCTGCTCATCAAAAACTCAGCGCTTGGCGTGTACGTGAAAGAGAGAGGCGATTTTTTTAGCCTCCTCTCCAGCATGCTGGGATTGTTTCTCGGTGCGAAGGGTGAGATCTAGGCTGAAGTGGGAGATTCTGATTGCAGGATGTGGGAAAAAGGCCGCCGCTGTTGTGGCAAACATGCGTCAGCTCTTGGGAGATGGAAAGCAAACAACAACAGGCGAGGCAGGAATAGTAAGCCCTGGGGGCAAGGCAGAGGACGGAGGCCTGGGCGCGCAGTATCTCCTGTGCCACACAGCACGCGGCATGTCCTGGCAACGGGAGCACATGCTGGGGAGGGAGAATCCTGGGCTGTGCTCACCGCACAAGGGAGAAGCTCGGGGCACCAGAGTCCTCTTCCCAGGAAAGGGAGACGGAGGGCTGCCTTCCCTCTCTCCAGGGAGTGCCAAGCCACTGGGAATCTGGACGCCTGGATCCTTCTCCCAGCCTGAGAGTTCCTTTTCAGGCCGTGACTTCCACCTTCTCCACCCCCCCGTATTCAGTTCTGGGTCATAAAGTATAACTTCAGCCACGGCCCCATGTCGAGTCTGGGCGCGTTTCGTGAGGAAGCGCTTGCTTCGGCCCCTGGACGCTCTAATAAAAGGCCTTGCCGGGGTGTGCTGATGTCACGGAGAGCTTGTGTGTGGTTCTTGCAAAACGCCCGTGGCTGCCATGCCTTTGGGGTCGACGGAGCCTGCTCGGCTGGCTCCAAGCGGTGGGCCCCAGCTGTTGTGATGGAGCTCTGAAACCGACTTGAATTGGCATTTGTCTGGAGCGATTTCGGGTGTTTTCCTGGAGCAGCTGCAAGGCGGTGTTTTGGCACGATAAGATGTGCCACGATGCAGGGCAGGTTTTGGCACGACGGGAGTCCAGAACGCTCGTGAATTTCAGGGGCAGAGAGCAACTGCAGAAGAGCGCTGTGACCTCATCTCCCGCTCATGGGCTCCCTGGGATGTTTAATTGGCTGCTGTGGGCTGAGCTGCCCTTGTGCCTGAACGCCCTTCTCTGAAGAACCGAGTGGAAGGGACAAGGTTCTAGAGCCGTCGCCTCCAAACTGTGGGTTGGGACCCACTGGTGGGTCGAGACTGATTTTTTGGTGGGTCGCCGAAGAATGATGGAAATATCAGATAACAAAGTGCCTCAAGCCTTGCAGCTGTTCAAAAACCAGATACTATATCGCTGCTAATTACCCTGCAGAGTTCAGCTCCTGCAGTTTGCAAGATAGCTGTTAACTGCCCTGCCAGGAGCTGAGTTCCTGCAGTAGGCAAGCTTGGCAAATCTAGGGAGATAAATGCTTGAGGGTCTTTTTTCTGGTTATTACTACTTATAAATACATATTTATTTCTAGATCACCTTTTTTAAAAGTCTGGTAAACCTTGGTGGGTCTAGATAGAGTGTTGTTTTGAAAAGGGGATCCTGGTGCTAAAATGCTTGGGGAACCCCTGTTCTGGAGCAGGCTGAGAAATTGAACATTAACCAAGCACTGGGACCAGGCAGCGCCCAAGACTACTTAAGGATGAAATTGCTGGCCTTCTCACAAAAATATGTGACTTGTCCTTTAATCAGCCTCCGTGCCAATTTAACACTGATATTTTTAAAAAGGATCCAGAGGGGATCTGGGAAATTACAGGCCAGTTTGCTGAACATCTGTTCTGGGTAAATTGGTGGAAAGCATAATTAAAGACAAAATTAGTGTCTAGATGAACAAGTCCTGCTGAAGGAGATTTAGCATGGTTTCAACGAAGATAAGGCCTGCCTAGTTAGCCTTCCGGATTTCTTTGACGGTGTCAATAGGCACATGGGGTGGAGGTGGCCCAGTTGACGTGGTAGAGCTTTTGACAAAGTCTCTCACCGAAGATTCTCGAGTACGTTTAGCTGACTTGGAATAAGAGGACAGATCTTTTCATGAACTGATAACTGGTTAAGACCAGTCTGGCTGTACCTCCAGAAGGAGATTCAGAGCAGGAAAAACATGCAGAAGAGGGAGCAGCCAAGGGTTTGGGGCACCTGAGGAGCAGTAGCTGAGTGGGAGGGAGGAAGGGGCCATAACTGAGATTTATAAAACTCTGCATGGTATGGAGAGAGAAGAGTGTTGTTGTTTTCTCTCTCTCTCTCTCTCCCCCCCTCTCTCTCACAACACTAGAATCCAAGAGTCATCCTTTGAAATGGTCTAGCAGGAGATTTAGGGTGGACAAAAGGAAGGACTTTGTAGGTCTGTGGAACTCATCGCCACCAGACGTTGTGATAGCCAGTAGCTTCGGTCGCTTGAAAAAGGGGTTGGAAAATTCCTAGGTCTGTCTATGGCAGCCAGTTGTGCTGCCTCTCGGTTCAGAAGCCGCCAAGCCCAGTTGCAAGGAAGCAGTGGATGGACCAGAAGCCTGCTTGCAGCTGCTCTCCTGCTTGCAGCTGCTGAGGCTGGGCTGTGGCTGGGATCGAGCCGCACAGACACGCACGGGGTGCATTGGCAATGGCGTCTTGCCTCACCTGCGGCTGGCTGGGTCGTTGGAAAACATCTGGGAGGAAGCAGGTGCCGCGTGTCCACAGCCGCCCCTCGCCCACAGCCTCTGAGCCCGGGAGGGGCCAAGCCCTTTGAGCACCGATGGCCCCACATCTCCAGCTCACTCCCTCTGGCTGCAGCCGTGGGCTGAGAGGCGCGCGCAGCAAAACAACGCAACCGGCAGGGCACTGGGTGCGGTTGGCTTCAGGAGGCGACCGCCACAATAAATGCCGCCCAGCCGGCTCCCGCTCCCCCTGCCTCTCTAGCGCGGGGAGGTGCGGAGGGGCCCGGATCCTGCAGCCCTGCTGGCATCGAGGCAGAGGTGGGTGCTCACGTTTTCCATTGTGGAAGCTGTGCTGCAAGGGAGGGAGACGCGCCTGGCTCACCTGTGCGCAGCGCATGGCTGGGCTGGGCTTTTCCTGGTTGCCGTTGGAGAATCAAATTACCTGCTCCCAGTTTCTCTTTGTGCAGGTATCTGCCGGGAGCAGCTCGCTGCCTCCGCGCGGGGGACAGAAATACACCTGGGAGCGCCAGACGGGATTTCTGGGTCGCCCTTTTGCAGCTTGACAGCTTCTTGTCCTGCAAGGAGGAGGAGAGGCTGGAGCCTCCCTGGCTGCCGGAGGCTGATGTGGCGAGAGCACCCACCGGGGCACCTGTTTAATGATTGACAGGCGGCAGACATGCCAAAGGTCAGGCTGTGATGCGGAGGGTTCTGGTTGCCGAGCTGACGCTGGATTCGGGACAGGAAGCCGGCTGGAGGAGGTGGAGCGGATTGTTCCGGAAAGCCGGTCCAGGTAGGTGGTGAGCCCCGTCCCGCTCCCCACCGTCCCATCCCCGAGTGCGTTGGCGGAGAGCGGCTCCTGCTCCCTGGCTGGAGAGTGGCGACGGCCAACGGAACGGCAATTGGCACCCTGTTTGTCTTGGCTTCCACTCTGCAGCTGCTTCTGGTTAAAAAACCCCAAAGGGATCTTGCACTGTGCGGAGGAGTTTCTGGCCATCTCTTCTGGGCCCTGACAGGTGATGACAAAGCAGGTTCGGAGAGCCTCCGTGTGCAGGAGCAGTCTACCTCTGAATACCGGTGGTTGAGAAAGCAACGGTGGGGAAAGACCTTTGCCTCCCTGCCTCGTTCGTGGGCAACTCGGAGGGCGTCTTGGCCCGGGAAGGGGGGGAACAGAATGCAAGACTAGCCGAACCCTCTTGGTACGTTCCAGGTACCTCCCTCCTGCAGGGTGGGGCAGGAGGAGCTGCAGGGGGGTGGCTGTTGGTGAGGTTGTGAGTAGAGAATGAGACCTCGTGATGGCGGATGGGGCCCTAGCCGTGGGCCACAGATGGTTTTGCAAAGTTCCTTCACACACCTTTTGGGACTTCAGACCCCCACCCCAGAGAATTTTGTCTCCAAAGTTCAAGCTAAGTGCAGATGGGGGTGTGGCTTGTCAGTGGTAACTGGAAAGCACTTTGTGCATGTTCCGAGGCTCTCTATTCTGACTTGGCCTGCTTGTGCTACTTATGGGGCGAGGGAAGACGTTGGTGTCAGGAGGCTTTGGAAGTGACTGGGGCACCAATGAGGCTCTTGACCCGCTCCCGTTTGGGCCGTGGCGGCTGTGTTTACCCCAGCAAAAGAGAGCCTGAGAGTGGTTGACCTACTCTTGAGAGTGTGGCACATCCTCTGCTCCAGGGCCAGGAGGGCGCAAGAGCCCCAAAGCCAAGCCAAGCAGCAACCCCTGAAATTAGGGAAGAGGCTGGCGCCAGGTCAGGAAAAGAATAGAGGACGGAGGCTCGCACAACAGCGTCAAGGTGCAGAGAGAGAGAGAGCTGGACTTGCCTCTCCTCGAAGCGCTGCTACACAGGGTCATGATGCTAAGTAGATTCACGTCAGACAAGTGGTGCTTTAGGAGCGCCTGACAAGTGCATGGAATTCACTGCTGAGAACTCGTGTCGCTCCACAATATGCTGAAGAGCCTCAGAAGAGCCCTGCTGGATCAGGCCAATGGCCCATCTAGTCCAGCTTCCTGGATCTCACAGTGGCCCACCAGATGCCTCAGGGAGCACACAAGATGCTTGCATCCTGTGGCCATTCCCTTGCACATGGCATTCTGAGCCAGCCTGCTTCCAGAACCAGGACGTTGCACATACCCATCGCGGTTTGTAACCTGTGAAAGACCTTTCTTCTAGAGATCTGTCCAATCCCCTTTCTAAAGGCATCTAGGCCAGACGCCATCGCCACATCCTATTGCAAGGAGTTCCACAGATTAATCACCCACTGGGTATGAAAGTATCTGTTCTAACTCTCACTCAATTTTAGTGGAAGGAGGATGCTGGCCAGCAAGGCGGACTTTAGATTGCAAGTCGTGACCCTTGGCAGGCTGGAGCACCCAGGCTACACCGTCTGAGGAAGTGGCGGAGGGCCTGCCATGCTCTCCAAAGTATGCATCCTCCTGCCTTCTCCCGAAGACGTTGTTCCAGCATTTCCTAACAGCAGCAAATGCAGTCGTGCCAGTGCCACGAAGGGTGTACTTTGTTATTTACAAAGACACGTTTCAGCCAGGGAGCTGGGAGTGTGCAATACATGCGCAGGTCTCAAAATACAAAATACACATGTGCTTGGCATCAGGTGCTGCTGGCAGCAGGTGGCATCTTCTCTACAGCCATTGCCCCGAAGAACTGGTGAGCAAACAGAGGGGACAAATCAGCCTCCAGTGGACAGAATAGAAAGCCCTGAGCAGGGTGATCTTGTTTGCACACATTACAGTAGCCCCACCCCACCTCTGGGCCCACGGTGGACAGTCAAAAGAGCCCTCTGTCAGAGCCCCACTGAAACAAATCTGTATGATTAATTTGCCTCCAACTTCTCCATCCCTGCTCCAGTCCTAATCCTTGTCTGGGGCAATTTGCAATGCAGTTTCTCACTGCTGGTTGCAGAAAAGGCACTTTGCACATGCTCGTAGGTACCCTTCAATGGCCATGTAATCCATTGCAAAACAATTCCAGGGCTCAGAACTGAGTCCTGGCTGGGCTTCATTAAAATCGGGGCCTGCAGCGTCCTTTCGAAGCCTGGCTTCAGGGAGGTGCCCCAGACATGCCAAGTCTTGTCTTAGACAGTGACGGCTTTACAAATGTTGCAAATTTCCCCTTTTTGATTGTGATTAGCCAGCACTTTCCGTAGCTGGACACTGTAGCTTAGTTTGAAAACAGGCCTGGATCTTGGCACCTCCCATCTGAAAGCCTCTGAGTCAGAATCGCTCTTCCCTAATCCTGGGTGGCCGGTGGGGCAGCCGTTGTGTGTGGGGTGCACTCTGCACATGCCCAGAGTCACCATCTGTTTTGCAAATGCTTCTCAGTCTTTTGGAAACAGATTCTGAAGCGCAGCTCTGGTTCAGATTAAGCTCTACCTGTTAGGGCTTAATTCTGTGCCAAGAAATAAGCCAGACAAACGAAGGGGTAGAGAGTGTCTGCCAAGTCTGCTGGGGAGGGAGGCCAGGGCCTGGCTGAGCTGTTTGCTTTGGTGCAGCAATCAGTCTGCCATAGCCAGGAAAGAAACACAATTGTTTGTTTTAGCTGCAAAGAGAATATTTGAAAATGCATGAGAAGCTGATATGGTGGGACATGGCCCAGGCAGCTTTTGGCCTCTGCTTTAAAGGGGAGCTGGTTGCCCCCCCCCCCACTTTTTTTTTTAAAATGCTCTTTGCTGTACAACACCCAGGCAGCCATTTTCCCTTGGCCTTTTCGGAGGAAAAGAGATCCAGATGGCATTTTTAACTGTGAACCAGGGCCTCTGCCTCAGAATCTCTCTTCAGAAGCTATTAGTAATTTCAAGAAAGTCTCTGAGGATGTGCAGAGTGCCTTTATGGTAAAGAATCCACACCCACCTAGGAGTAAGGCACGTGGCTGCATCTGTTGACACTATCTCACCTACCTACCTACCTGCCTACCTACCTACATCACCTACCTACCCTAGTGCATTTAAAATTCATA
This sequence comes from Lerista edwardsae, assembly GCA_029204185.1. Classification (NCBI taxonomy): domain Eukaryota; kingdom Metazoa; phylum Chordata; class Lepidosauria; order Squamata; family Scincidae; genus Lerista; species Lerista edwardsae. The sequence continues at coordinate 12,552,716 of JAJKFI010000022.1, forward strand.
AGAATAACTCGGAATATAAACACATAATGTTCTTTCTGCCTTTCAAATCAAAAAAATCTGCAAAAACAGATTTTTTTGGTGGTCTAAATAAACCACCATTTTCAAACACCCCTAAAGACAATCTCCTTGTTAGTTATTTAACACAGATTAGTTAGTTAACATCGATAAAGGCCATTGATGCCCAGCAACTTCCCTTTGTCACCCCCGTGCGCATATGTGCGCCTCTGAAACATGGAAAGGCCGCTGTTTATTTCAAAGGGCTTGTATGAGTCATCTGCATATTTGATTGACAGCACTATGATTTCATTAATCAACGAGGGTTTCCTTAATCTGGCCCCCGCCCCCATTCTTGCCCCCCCCCCCCCCGCCCGTGGAGAAGCGCAAACTGCGAAGGGCCTCATTGCGGCGCATTCCTGAGCCCTCCACAGACCGTTTTGTTCTGCCGAACTGGCTCCGTGGGAATGTGACTCTTCTGGGCCTTTCGCCTTTTGATAATCTTGCTGAACAGCAACAGTATCCTTTCAGTCTCCCGGGCTCCCAAAAGGATCGCATCTCTCTCCCTGGGCTTGCTGACCCACTTTGAAACGCCCTCCCTCCCTCAGTCTGGCACCTTGGGTGGGATTTGTTTCTGGAGAGTGAAACCACTTGGGGGGGAAAAAGCAACAAAATACTGATTTGGTCCAGCCTGTTTGAGCATCTGGGAGGGAGATTAATCCTGTTCGACCAGCCATCCTGCTGCTTCCTGAGATGGATGTCTCCTGTCGCCACCGTGCGCTTCCCATTGATCTGGACTTTCCCCCTTGGGCATGAAAGCTCTTGGGCCAGGCTTGCTTGCCTCTTTTCGCCTCCAGAAAATCCCTTCCGCCCCCCTTTTAAAAGGGCTGCTGTTGAACTTGGTCTTCAGTAGCAAAAAGATCAGTGTGGGGAGGGCTTCATCTGCCTTTCCTTGCCTTTGTCCTGCCTGTCTTTGCAGAGCTATTGTATTATTCCCATTTTGCAGATGAGGAATGCTGAGGCTAAAGCTTTCCTTTGCACTTCTGACTGGTGAAAGTCCCCAGCACTGAACTGTCGCCCCTTTTGTGCTGAGCTTTGTCAACCACGCAGGTGAGATGGAAAATACGCTGCAGGCAGTTTTTTTCTAATGGGCTCCCTGGGCGATAAACCTTCGTGAGCTTGTTGACACGGAGGAAGATAAGTAGGAGTGAATTCAGCTCCTCCTAAGCAAGGACGACTCAACGAAAGAGGGTTCGAGAGTCCTTCGTGGGGCCTGGACTTTTGCTGCCTGCTAGGAAAGGCCACTTGCCCTCTCGGTGTCTTCGCTTACAAAACAAACACTGAAGCACATTGTTTGCTTCCCCCATGGAGAAACGTTCTCCGTGCCATCTGTCCTGGAAGCCACGCCCTCGGCTGCCCTTTTCCTTTCTCCCAGCTCATTTACTCCTGGCTGGTTGGGTACATGCACTCTGCACATGCTCAGAGCCATTTCTTATTGCTTTGTGTTTTCCAGGTCTCCCCCTGTTGTCCTAAGGATATTTGAGGAACCCGCCCCTCTGTTTCTAGCAGGGCTTCTGTTAGCACAGGCCTGACTGCGTTGTTTACCTTGCTTGTGTCCTATGTTATGGAAACCAAAACTGTGTCCCTTCCCAGGCAGGTTTAAGGGTTGCTCGAGTGGGCCCTGAGCCTGCTCTGCACCCAGTGCGACATGCTGCGTTTGAGGCTTCCTGGGCTCTCTGCAAACCCCCCGCCACGCCCTCTGCTCAGGAGCTAGCAGGCGGAGGACCACTGCAAGTCCCCGGGATGCAGGAGGCCCGTCCGAGCTGCACAGTCCCCCTGGATCATCAGGATGCCTGCAGGCCCCCTGTGGTCCTCGTCAGCCACGCTGGGGAGCTGCTGCCGGCAGAGACGGCCGTTGGCAGCCTGGAGAAACGGATCAGGTGAGGGGACCTTCTCTGCTCTGCCACGGTGGCCTCCTTATCAACATCCCTTGGTGGGCAGGTAGAGTGGGACGTCTGGACTGTGAGTGGCTACTAATTCGAACCCAGGCCCAAGTCTTGTATTCTCCGTCCCCTCCAGCCAGTGGTTGGAGCCGAAAACTGGAGAACGTGGGTTCCGAAGCCAAGCAGGCACAAGGAAGTATGGCACTGGGTCTGCTGCAGGCACCCCTAAGGCCTGCCGCCCCATTCAGAAGCACAGAGCGGGCCAGTGTTGGTGGCTTTGGGGGTCCTGCGCGGCCTCCCTGTCCCACCAATTCCTGTCTCCCTGCCAGGGAGGAGCAGACCTGGCACTTGCGGAAGACCCTCCAGGACTCGTTGTCCCGCTTCCAGGACTGGCTGGGGGCCGCCGAGGGGCTGGCCGCCTGCCCCAACTCCGCGCAGGTCTCCTACGCCTCTTCCAAGAGGGAGCTGCAGAAGTTTGAGGTGAGGAGGAGGAGGAGGCCCCTTCCGGAGGGTGTGGGGCGGTGATTTTGCCCTGTTACCTCCGAAGGGGCGGCAGCAGCAGCGGCCGCGGGCCAAAAATAGCAGGGAGCAAACAAACGAGGCATTGAGAAGCAGCAGCAGCCCCCCTCCGGAGGAGAAGCGGGTGGAAGGAAGAAGGCGGCTTTGTTCCGCCCCCTCCCCGCGTGTGAACGTCCGACGCGAAATCCACCGCAACCCTGATCACCTGCAGGAGAGAGCAGTCGTGTCGCGGGGGGGGGCGGTGGCGGTAAGTACTGCAGGCACCACAATGCGCTGTGCGAGTTGCTGTCGCTGCCCAGAATGGGTCTGAAGGGGAGTGGGAGGGGCCACTAACACGGCGCATTGAGGCTCCTGCAGTACGTACAGAGTCACCGCCCCCCACCTCTGAGCTCCCAGGCAGAGCTTCGTTGCCCCCCAGGACCATCCCTCGCAGCAGGGTGCGGGTGAAAGCCAGTTGCTCAGCCTGTCCCCAAGTCCGCGTGTCTCCCGGGTTCCGCAGAGCTCTTCTGCAGCCCCTGCTGAGCAAAATGACCTCTTGGCTCTCCTCTCGCGTCTTCCTTTGGGCCAGCCTCCGGCTCTGCTTCCGGTTCGACGAGTCTCCTCCTCCTCCTGAATATTTTGGCTGTTTTGGGTTTTTTAAACGTTGCTTTGCTTTGATGCCGACTTCTGGATTTGCTGCCTGCTGTCGCTGGCATTGTGAGGTGCCTCAGCCGTGCTTTGCGAGGGCAGGGCAGGGCAGGGCAGGGGGCCAGGGCTGGGCCCTCTGTGAGGCCGACTGAGGCCGTTGCCTTAGGCAGCAGGGCAACCCACCCACTCCTCCTCCAGCCCAGCCTGCCCCTTGCATCTCCTCCACACTTCCTTCCGCTCCTTTCCCCTCTTCCTTTCCCAACCCAGAGTGGGAGGAGCGGAGGCTGTCCCCGCCCCCCAGTAAGGGGAAGGCAGCATTGGTGAGTGAGAGGTTAAGTCAGATTCACGGCCCAACAGCCTGTTGTGCCCACCTCTGCAGGCCCTGCAGAGACAGATAGCGGAGCAGCTGCTGCCTCTGGAGTCCTTGAACCGGCAGTACCACCGGCTGGCGAGGAGCGGCCACGCTGGGCCCCAGCTCAGAGCCTCCGTGCAGGACGTCAGCCGGCGTTGGGATGCCCTGAAGGTCCGGGCGGCCGCCGTTTGCAAGAGGCTGAAGGTGGGTGCTGGCCAGTGGTGTCATCCAAATGATTTAGGAACAGGTACTCACTTTTGATTGGCACTTGTCGGGGTCCGCCCACCAGAAGTGACATCATAAGCCAGAAGTGATGTGGCAGGAAGTGAGGTCATAGCCGGAAGTGATGTCATGATGCCGCCACCGCCACGCTGCCTGCCTGCCTGCCTCCTCACAGAAAGTGCAGGCAACGGCTGCGGGCGTGCAGTACGCATGCGCAGCTGCTGAGCCAACCAGCCGACGGGGCCAGCTTCGAGTGGGCGGGGCCAGCTCAACTTCTAGGAACCGGTACTCGCGTAGTGGTGCGTAGTGGGTGCATGACATCACTGGAGCTGGTGATCAGTGGGGAGGGCCAGGGGTGACGCTGAATGGCTTGAGAATTCAGAACAAATTAGTAGTCGAGTCAAAAATGGGGATACTTAACTATTGTGTTTTTTTTTTTAATTTAAATGTCCCTGAGTTTTTTTGAGGAAGGGAAACTTTGTGTGTCTTAATATTTAGCAGCCAGTGAAGTTTGTATCCTTTTATTTTTCCAATAGTGGTGTTTGCCTAATCGCCTTCTTTTGGCAGTACAAAGCCCACTTGCTTGCGTGCAACTGCAGCTTCTGCCCGGAATTGTGCACTAGAAGGCTCAACCTTTGCGTTTTGTGCCCTCTGCTGTTTGTCGCAGGAACAGCAGCCATGCACACCTTTTTCAAAGAGCTGCCACCAGGACAGGTGTTCCAGGGGAGGACTTGCCCAGGTCGCTTTGGAGCAGGGGTGGCCACTTGTGCCACTTTTTATGTCGGGAACCTTGAACGTGCCACTCTGTTTTGATGTTGCTTTTCGCGATAGCTAATAGAGCCTCCACGTTCAAGGGTAGTATATCTCAAAGTCAGAAGGTACAGAGCAAGAAACATGCCCTATTGACTTTCTCACCTGTCCATCATCCTTTTCCCGCCTTTCTCCCCATCTTCCAACCAGAGCAAATACGGTGTGGCCACCCTGAACGTGCCCATTGCAGCATTAGAAACCTGGGGCTCCGCGGTGTAAGGAGCAGCAAAGAGATCAAGCAAACCATAAACTGCTGTAGTTCTTTCTTTGTGTTCTTCAAAAATATAGGGTGACTTCGCGTGCCACTCAGAAAGGTCTGTGTGGTGCGTGTGCCATGGGTTGGCCACCCCCGCTTTAGAGATTCAGAGGGTGGCGTTTGATCTGCTGTTCCTTCTGGCCTCCTTCCTCAGCATTTTGTGAGCCAACGGGAAGAGTTTGAGTTGGAGAGGGAAACGATCCAGGTCTGGCTGATGGAGCTGGACCTCCGGCTCACGGACGTGGAGCACTTCTCAAGAGGCACCGCGCTGGAGAAAATGACGCAGCTGCAGGCAGGTTCAGCGGAATGCAAGGAGGCTTCGGCAAAGCGCCAGGCGGCACATGGAGGTCTGTTGCAAAGGCTGGGTTGGAGGCAGGGAGGATGGCGCACGTCTGAGTGATGGACACTCTGACTCCGACAGTGGATACTTTACGGTGCCCTTTGTGCTGGCCAAACTGTGCCGGCCTTCACTGCAGGTTAGGATGGCACCCTAAATTTTTGCCACCCGTTTTTCAAGCCTTCCGCTGAGAACTAGCCACTTGCGTTCATAAAATGAAAAACGAAACCTATGATTCTGGCCTGCTCTGTTTCACTGCGTGGATCAGCTCTGGTGTTCTGGGCCAGCAGCTGTATGGAAGGCAGGCACCTGCAGCCCTGCCTTGCTTGGTTTTGCGGGGTGGGGGGCTTGAGCACTGCAGGGGGTCCGCGGTGCCCCTTTCTGCCCCTGACGCTGCTCTGTCTCTCTACCCCTGCCCCCAGGCCTTCCAGCAGGACGTGCAAGCCAACGCCGAGAGGGTCGACCACCTGCTGGTTTGGGGGGAGCTTCTGATTCAGAAGAGCCAGCCAGAGGATGCTGAGATCCTGGAGGAGGAGCTGCAGGAGCTGAGCGCCTTCTGCCAGGAGGTCTTCCGCAGGGTCTTCTGCTTCCGCTGGCGTCTGGTCAGCATCCGGCTGGTACGTCCAGGGGCTCTCCTGCCCAAGATAAGAACATAAGAACATAAGAAGAGCCCTGCTGGATCAGGCCAAAGGCCCATCTAGTCCAGCTTCCTGCATCTCACAGCGGCCCACCAGGTGCCCCAGGGAGGCATGAGACAACCAGATGCTTGCATCCTGTTGCCACTCCCTTGCACCTGGTACCAGTAGCCCACCACCTTTGTAAGGAGGTTGCACAATCCATCATGGCCTATAGCCCACGATGGACTTTTCCTCCAGAAATCCGTCCAATCCCCTCTTAAAGGCATCAAGACCAGATGCCATCACCACCTCCTGTGGCAAAGAGTTCCACAGATTAACTACCCGCTGGGTTAAAAAGTACTTCCTTTTATCTGTTTTAACTCTCCCCACCCTCAGTTTTAGCCGATGCCCCCTGGTTCTGGTGTTTTGGGAGAGGGAAAAGAACATCCCTTTATCGACTCTATCCCTCCCATGCATTATTTTGTATGTCTCAATCATGTCCCCTCTCAGGCGCCTTTTTTCTAGACTGAAGAGTCCCAAACGCTGCAGTCTTTCTTCATAAGGGAGGTGCCCCAGCCCCGTAATCATTTTTGTCGCTCTCTTCTGCAAGATGCGGGGGGGGGGATGGACGACGACACCGGACACCTCCATTTTGCTGGCCCAGAGGGGAGAGCCTTCCGTGTGCAGCATTTGGGCTGCTTCCATGCCCAACATTAATGTTTTGTTGCTTATATACAGTATATATAATTGCATCATATAGATGGCCTGGAAGGAGACTTAGGCACATGCCCTTTTCTTCTCTTACCTGTGACCTCCCTCTGACCTGCTTGTCTTGCTTCCCCTTCCACAGTCCGCTGCTGTCCTCCGGCAGATGGAACTTAGACTGCAAGCTCTTAGGGGCAGGGACCTTCTCCACTGATCTGTACATCCGTGGCACTGTGGGTTCAAATGCTGGGACGGGGCCTGACCATCTCCTTCCCCCAGGTGTTTGAGGACGAGTGGTTGTCGGACCGAGACAGCGACCTGGAGTCGGACTGCTTCACAGAGCCGTCCCTGGACGTGGCCGTCGAGGCTGAAACGAGCCTGGCCCGGCCTCCCGGGGGCCCAGCGTGGCAGCCCTCCCCAGAGAGAGCCTGCAGCCCACGTCACAGGCAGCCGGACCCCAATTTCGGGGGAATCGTGGAGCTGGAGTGGGACCCTTCGGGGGACGTGGGGGGGGTCCACGTCGCATGAGGAGGAGGAGGATTCCTCGTATTACAGCCTCGTCACAGGTGAGCAGGGCCTGAGCAGGAGGAGGAGGAGGAGGCGGCTTCAGGTGTCCCCCCCCCCAGCCCCAGAGCTGGAAGCTGGGCTGGACTGACCTTGACCTTTGTCCGCTGCAGGTGTGGAGCCCTGGGAGGAGCCCAGCCCCAGGTGCAGGTCTTTCCAGCGCGGGCAGCCTCACCTTGCACCTTTGCAGTGTGGCAGCAAGGCAGGCTTCTCCGGAGGGGCTGGGCAGAAAGCCCCCCCAGGAGGGGTGGGAGCATCTCTGGTTGACTGATGAGGAAACACCATTGTGGAACTCGGGTGAGTGGGCACGTCCCTCTCCCTCCCCACTGGCCAGCAGCAAAAGGGGACTTTCCACGTGCTGTTGGAGGGAGGAGGGGGTGGTGTTCTCCACCCCCAAGGGGGTCCTGCCTCCTACCGCATGGGAAAGCAGTCACGAATCTGCCTTCCGCCCCCCCACCCACCAGAGAACCCGCCAATACGTTGACCTTTCTCTGTGGCAACTGCTGGGGGGGGGGGCTGTTAGTTTTTCCTTGGCTGGGAGGCACAGGAGACCAGGCCTGAAATGGGCGCAATGCAGATGCACCTCCAGAGAGTAATGCGCCTTCAGCACGTGACCCCAGCCCCCAGTTAAGGGCTTGATGCCACTGACTGCAGCGTTCCAGGGCTGTTGAGGCTGGAGCGGAAGCTCCGTTGCTGAACCGGCCTTTCCCTCTGCCACCTTCATGCTCTCCAGTAGAAAAGTTCTGCGGGCGGGGGCCAGATGGGTACCTGCTGCACCCCCACAATCAGCCACTGGAGAGAGGGACCTGCCGCCACGTGGAGCCCGTGGGATTTGACCCCAGATGCATTGAGACGTGGCTGGGCCAGAGCTGCCAGCAGAAGACGGAGCTCCAGGTAAGCTCTCCTGGTCAGGCAGCGGCGACAAGCGGGTGGCCGCCTGGGTCTGGACTGGGCTTGGAGCAGCTCTTGCTCTGTGCAGCCCGAGACTGCTGGGGGCGGGGGCGGGCGAGCGAGCAGCGCTGCCCCCTCTGCTGTCCGAGCGCCACCCCCTCTCCGTTCGCTCTGCAGAGCACCGGAACCTGCAGGCCTGCTCCCCTCTCTGCCTCGGAGTGGGAATTCCATGGGCGGCCCCCGACGACCGAGCTGCGGGCCCAGAGGCCGAAGCCCCCCCCAGCGGCCCCAGAGAAGAGCAAGAGCGGCAGCCAGGGCCCGGCCTGGGCAGGTGAGTCGAGCCCGACGGGAGCATCCCAGGCTGCAGGTGGCTCCGCCTCCTGGCAGCCGAGAAGCTAAGCGAGGCCAGGTTGGGGGCCAGAGCCTGGGGCTGAACTGGGCCTGCTGGTTGGGGGCTCCTGTCCCTGGTGTAGGCCCAGCTCCTGGCCTGGGCCGGCTCTGCTGCCAAATCGGCTTCTGGAGCAAGCGGCCCCTGCCTCTGCGTCCTCATAAGAACATAAGAAGAGCCCTGCTGGATCAGGCCAAAGGCCCTTCTAGTCCAGCTTCCTGTATCTCACAGAGGCCCACCAGGTGCCCCAGGGAGGCATGAGACAACAAGACGCTTGCATCCTGTTGCCACTCCCTTGCACCCGGTGCTCTGAAGTAGCCCACCACCACTGTAAGGAGGTTGCACAATCCATCATTGCCTATAGCCCACGATGGACCTTTCCTCCAGAAATCAATCCCCTCTTAAAGGCATCAAGACCAGATGCCATCACCACCTCCTGTGGCAAAGAGTTCCACAGATTAACTACCCACTGGGTAAAAAAGTACTTCCTTTTATCTGTTTTAACTCTCCCAGCCCTCACTTTTAGTGGATGCCCCCTGGTTCTGGTGTTTTGGGAGAGGGAAAAGAACATCCCTCCATCGACTTTATCCCTTCCGTGCAGTTTTGTATGTCTCAATCACGTTTGCCTCCCACGGTTGCCTTCTTTCTGCACAGCTCGGCAAGAGGAAACGGCTGGACTTGGGCTCGGCGGCGGCGGCAGCGGCAGCAGAAGGGTAAGTGCCCTCCTGGGTCACGCCTGTGTGCCTTGAAAGTGACTGCAGAATTCTGCCGTGGGAGAAGCGCTGGACCGGCGGAGCTGAGCCAGAAGGCTGGCACTGCAGCCCGGGTGAACGGGCAGCCCCGGGTGGGGCTCGACTGAGGCAGGGCCAGGTCCACTCGCGGGCTGTGACGCGCCAGGGAAGCGGAGCGTGACAGGCGCGTGATGGATGAGGCGGGGAGGGGGTGCCTGAGTCTCCGCTCCCGCTTTGGCCACCCGCTGCTGCTCTCCGCGACGCGTCTGAAATTGTCAGATTTGGGACGGAGGCGGCGCTCCTCGCTCCACCCTTAGGCTTGCCCGCTGGAGCGTGCTGTAGGGCGGCAGCAGCAGCAGGCACGAGCAGCTGGCCCTCGCCTCTCTTCCAGGCTGACGGGTCCTGCCTCTCGTCCCTCCGGCACCAGCTCGGCACCCCCTTCCGGGGTCTCCAGCCGAGCCCAGAAGCTGCCCAGAACTCCCGCCTTGCTGAGCAGAACGCTGCTGTCCTCCTTCGGGCTCCTGCTCCTGCTCCTTGCTGCCGGCGCCTCCCTCCTGGCCCTGCCGGAGCCCTCCTGCCTCCGGGCCAACAGCTACACCAGCTCCTTCCACCTGGTGCTCAAGTACATCAATGGGCCCCCTCCCACCTAGCCAGGGGCCGTGCCGTGGGGCTCTCTGCAGAGCAGGCTGGACTCCTCGTGGCCGGAGCATCTGCCTTCAGCTGCGAGTTGCAGTGGACAACAGCTTACGTTTGGGGCAGAGCTGGCAGCGTCCGTCTGGCGCTCCCGACACTCGCCGTACAAGGGACAGGCTGCTCCAGGCCACCTCAAGTCGAGCAAGACAAGAGTGACGAGATCCTTTTGCTTCACTGCCTCCTGCTTAGTGTATTTGCCATACAAAAATTTTCTAATAAAAAGGAAGAAGAGAGATCTGCCAGACTGGGACTGGATCTTCCGCCACGCGCAGAGAAAATTTGCATTGGTTCCCGTAAATGGATCCTCCAAAGGAATTGGGCTCCTCAGTCTGTGAACCTGCCTGGGAAACAGGCCAGGCCCACGGGCCAAAATGCACCCTGTAAGTGCCCCTGGGCCAGTTGCTCAGCTGAACCGCCCTTGCAGGATCAGGGTGAGGCCCACAGAGTGGGCGTGAGAGAAGATGCTCGTACACAGCACTGAGCAGCTTGGAAGACTGGGGTAAAAAAAATGTAATTGACGAGTGTAAAAAGAGGGCCATGTTCCCATTTCACAGATAGGGAAAACTGACATTAGGTGCACAGGCCAGAAGACCCTTCCATTGACACTGTGAGAGGACGCCAGTACTTCGTTCCACCTCCTCAAAGCATGATGACGCCTCCCCCCCCCACTGGCTCTAACCACTAGGCCATCAACAACATTCCAGCACTAGGACAAACCCTCCTCCTCCACAGGCATCCAGGTGTGATGGAGGAAACCACGGAGACACACCGTCAGGTAAGGAAGAGGATAACCGTCTGCTTCCCTCTCTCCTTTTTCTTCCCCTCCTCGCCCAATCCTCACTTGTTCCCTTCTGCGAACGCATCACTGCCCCTCTAGCAGGCGGGTTGCCATGGCAACCCGCTGGGGGGGGGCTGCACCCGTGTCTTTGCTGAAAGGGTTGGCGTGGAGGTCAGCTGAGAGACGGAGGCAGAGTCACTGGCAAGGGAGAGCGGCAGAGCTCGGCCCAGGAGACCGCAGGTATTGAGGGGGGTCTTGCGGGGGGGCGGGTGCTCGCTGCAAGGGGCCTGGAGGGGCCCTGGGGCGGGGCATGAGGAAACTGGGCGCATCTGTGCCCTTCAGCAGGTTTAAACGGGCATGCGTACAAGGCAGTTTGTCTTTCTGGATTGCATTTTACAGCAGGCTATAAAATGTGACGGAGTGAGCTCCCGTTGCTTGTCCCAGCTCCTGCCAACCTAGCAGTTCGAAAGCACCTAAAATGCAAGTAGAGAAATAGGGACCACGTTGGTGGGAAGGGAACGGCGTCCCGTGCGCTACGGCGTAGAGTCATGCTGGCCACATGGTCGGACAAAAACGCCGGCTCTACAGGCTTAGAAACGGAGATGAGCACCGCCCCCTACAGTCGGTCACGACTAGACCATTCGGTCGTGGGGAAACCTTTCCCTTTATAAAATGGGAGGGGGGAGGATATGGCTGGAAATAGGGTCTGACGCTGCGCGAACACTGACTAGCCCCCCTTCCTTTCCCTGTCCATGAGGGAGTCAAGGGGTGCCTCCTTCCCCTCTATTCTCTCCTGTGTGCCCCATTTTCCATTAGCAAATCCAGAAGCCAGATCCTGCAGGCCCCCAACCAACAGCCGAGCCCCTGTGGCAGCCTCTGCGGCCCCTCCAGAAACTCCACCGAGGGTCTCCTTCCCTCGGGCTAACTGAGCGTTCCCTCAGCCCAAATCCACAAACCATTTAACATAAGAATATAAGAAGAGCCCTGCTGGATCAGGCCAAAGGCCCATCCAGTCCAGCCCCCTGCACCCCACAGCGGCCCACCAGGTGCCCCAGGGAGGCACGTAACAACAAGACGCTTACATCCTGTTGCCACTCCCTTGCACCCGGTACCAGTAGCCCACCACCTTTGTAAGGAGGTTGCACAATCCATCATTGCCTATAGCCCATGATGGACCTTTCCTCCAGAAATCTGTCCAATCCCCTCTTAAAGGCATCAAGACCAGATGCCATCACCACCTCCTGTGGTAAGGAGTTCCACAGATTAACTACCCGGTGGGTAAAAAAGTACTTCCTTTTATCTGTTTTAACTCTCCCAACCCTCAGCTTTAGTGGATGCCCCCTGGTTCTGGTGTTTTGAGAGAGGGAAAAGAACATCCCTCTATCGACTTTATCCCTTCCATGCATAATTTTGTATGTCTCAATCATGTCCCCCCTCAGGCGCCTTTTTTCTAGACTGAAGAGCCCCAAACGCTGCAGTCTTTCTTCATAAGGGAGGTGCCCCAGCCCCGTAATCATTTTTGTCGCTCTCCTCTGCACCTTTTCCAACTCCACTATGTCCTTTTTGAGATGCGGCGACCAGAACTGGACACAATATTCCAGGTGTGGCCTTACCATTGATTTGTACAATGGCATGATAATATTGGCTGTTTTATTCTCAACCCCTTTTTTAATGACCCCAAGCATGGAATTGGCCTTCTTAATTGCTGACGCACACTGGGTCGATACCTTCATTGAATTGTCCACCAGCACCCCAAGATCTCTCTCCTGAGCTGTCACAGACAGCTCAGAACCCATTAGCCTATAGGTGAAGTTTTGGTTTTTTGCCCCAACGTGCATCACTTTACATTTGTCTATGTTGAAACGCATCTGCCATTTGGCTGCCCATTCCCCCAACTGGGAGAGATCCTTCTGGAGCTCTTCACAATCGTCTCTGGTTTTTACCACCCGGAAAAGTTTTGTGTCATCCGCAAACTTGGCCACCTCACTGCTTATCCCTGTCTCCAGGTCATTTATGAATAAGTTGAAAAGCACGGGCCCCAAGACAGATCCCTGGGGCACTCCGCTTTTCACCTCTCTCCATTCTGAAAATTGCCCATTGACCCCCACTCTCTGTTTCCTGGCCCTCAACCAATTCTGGATCCATAAGATGACCTGCCCTCTTATTCCCTGACTGTGAAGTTTCTTCAGCAGTCTTTGGTGGGGGACCGTGTCAAACGCCTTCTGAAAATCCAGGTATATGATATCCACAGGTTCACCCACATCCACGTGCCTGTTGACCTTTTCAAAGAATTCCAAAAGGTTTGTGAGGCAAGATTTACCCTTACAGAAGCCATGCTGACTTTCCTTTAGCAGTACTTGTTCCTCTACATGTTTTAGGATTTTATCTTTGATGAGGCTTTTCCACCATCTTACCCGGAACAGACGTTAGGCTGACAGGCCTGTAGTTTAGGCACTTCTGGCATCCGTTCCCAGTTGAGAACTAGAAAGAAAGGCCAAATCTGGCTGTGCGTGTTCCTCGTTTAGGGAACTATCGTCCAGTGGCAGAGAGAGTCCTGCCACACTTATTTATTTATTTATTTATTTATTTAAGAAATTTCTACCCCGCCTTTCCTCTGCCAAGGCAGATGTAATTGACAAGCATTTCTCCCTACTATAGGAGAGATTACTTGACCTGCTGCTGGCAGGCCCTTAATTTTTCAGTTAAAAGATCAGTGCAATTTCGAGGTGGAAAAAACTTTTGTTTTAGTACCAAAAGGGGATGATGAAGCTGCAAATTTATTGCTGCTGCCTCCTCACATTTTAAAGCTCCGATTTATTTGCTGGACACCTTTTAAAGCTCCCAGGAGATGTGCTTATTTATTTATATCCTGGCTTTTCCCCCTATATAGGGCACTCAAGATACCTTGCAATAAAACTGCACTGCAAGACAGCTACCCAAACTCCTACGGAAGACTCTTCAGTGATGAAAATCCCCCTGATGTAATTGCGCTGGGGTAGCACGCCCCTTATTCCTTATTTGCCAGGCAATGGTACAGCCCAAAGGACTAAAGAGTTTTTGGGGACTTTGTGTGTGTGTTCTCCAGGAAGTCTTGCAAGGCTGTTGTGACCCACTGCCTCTCTCTCTGCACCCCAAAAAGAAGCCCTTTTTATGTGGTGGAAACTAACCCAAGTTAGTACCCGGAAAACACCCAGCAAGGAACTCCCTCCAGCGCCGGACGAAGGGGAGCCCAAGGTAGGGGCTGAAGAGGCTGCTCCCGGCTGGATCGAAAGGCGCCTTGTTTGGAGAGATGGGGGGGGACGGACTGCAGCTGGGCAGGATTATGGTGAGCTGTGACCACATCTAGACCTCGTTCCCCAGAGGCCAAAGGGACCAGGAAGGAGCCATGCAGCCACCCCGGGAGCGGAAGTCGGAGGGTGGGCCAGCCCTGCCCTGCGGTGGCAACACACTGGCAGACGAATCCACAGGCCACGTCCTGGTCTCTCCTGGGAGTGGAGGAGCTGCGCCCAGAGCCCAGGGCCAAGCAGGGAGGTGCCCTTCAGGGGGAGGCTTCCTGAGGAAAAGGTTCCCCTTCCTGCTGAAAAGGAAGGAGCCCCTGCAGGGCCAGGCCGTCCCCAGGAGTCGCCTGTGTGTGGAAGACGCCCACGAGAGCCCGATTCAGGCCTTCCGGAAGGCAGCCCCTCGCGGCCAGCCCCGGGCTCCGGATTCCGACGACGACTCCACGGCCGGGAAAGGGGGGCCGTCCCTGCTCCGGAGGCTGCTGTGCCTGAAAGCCAGGCCCTCCAAGCTGCAGCAGCCCCACTGGGGCGTGGAGGCAGCCCCTCTCCGCCAAGCCGGGGGCGGCTGCGGGCCGGTGGCTGCCCTCAGCAGAACTGCAGACCCCCACGGCGAGTCCCCTTTGAGGTGGAAGCCCAGGACGGAGGACCAGCACGCCCCAGAGGTTGCCGCAGCCCCTGAGCCGGAGCAGACTGGCCCGGCCGGCAGCCCCCCTGCGCCCTGCGCCCCCAGGCCGTGGAGAACCTTCCGGGCCCTCCTGTCCTCCAGGGCCAAGAAAGGGTCTGTGCTCCCGGGGAGGGAGAGGAGCTGCCGGACAGCAGGAGAGGGGAATCCCGGGCCCTCCCCCGGACCAGACGCCTCCCCAGCCCCCCAGCGGGGTCCGTCCTCCAGAGAGCAGCAGAGCAACCAGGGGGCTGCAGAAGACCAACACCCACCGCCTGGGCTTCCACCCGACGCAGGCGGTCCTTGCAGGGTCCGGAAGGAGAAGGAGGGACCGAGAACTCCGTGGCACGGACAAAGGGGAGACCCCTCCGACCCGGCCCCCAGAGAGCTCAACGGCTTCAGCCCCAGGGGAGAGGAGAAGCCAGGCCCCCAGCCGGCCTTGGAGCCGGACCTCCTCCACAGGCGGGTCAGTGACTGGTCTGGAGAAGGGGGTGCGCGGGAAGACGGTAGCCCTGAGGAGCAGGGGGGAGACGGGGGTTGGGCGGAGGGCCTGGCCGGGGGCAACCAGGACCTGGCAGACCTGGCCGAGAACCCCGGGGGCCAGGGGATGGTCATGGGGACGCGGGACCTGGGCTGGTTGACCAGTGAGCTCTTGGGCGGTCCCACCAGCAGGCCAGGGGGGTGGAGGGTGGATGCCCCCGTCAAGCGCGAGCCCGGGGAAGAAAACGCGGGCAGCAGGGGGACTGCCAGGGAGCCAGGCCACGCGGAGGAGGAGCGGGTGGGCGCAGGAGACTGCCCAGGGCCAGGGGCTGCAGCCCAGCCCAGCCGCCATCTCCCGTCACCCCCCTGTGGGATCTCTGGGGGCCACACCCTGGAGGTGGCCGGAAGCCCCCTGCTGGGCTCCCCCCAGGAGCCAGACCCAGCCGCCTCTCTCAGGCCAAGGGGCTCAAGTGGGCACGCGGCCCCAGCAGGGCTGGCCAGCCAGCTGCAAGGAAGCCCCAGGAGGGCACAGCCGGCCCCCGAGGAGTCTTGCCGAGTCGCTGCACCGCCGGCCTCCGCCGCCCCCGAAGACGCGCAGAGCAAGCGGCAGCTCTACAGGGCGGCCGCGGAAATAGTGGGAGCCGCCATCAACGCCGCTGCCGGGCAGCTGGCACAGAAAGAAGGGCGGGCGATGGCCAGGAGCCGGGGGCTGGAAGACGAGGCCGCCGAGGCCCCCATCCCTGGCCCTGCCACAGAAGGGGGAGAGGAGGGCCTTTAGGGGCAGCAGCCCCCCCGCCTCGCTCCCGGAATACCTCCCCACCCTCCCTCTCCTTCAGCACCTGCTGCTATCGTTGAAGAACCTGGCGCAAGCAGGCTAAGCACAGGGCTGGTTTTCTGTATTGAAGAAAAAAACACACACCATCAAACCCTTCCTGGTCCAGGAAAGGAGTTTTGGTGGTTTGGGGGAATTTTACAGCTACACCGAGCTTTCCTAGAACCTTCTAGGCTACAAAGCTATGAAAAAGTACGAAGAAAAGGTTCTCAGAATCTTACGGGCCTCAACGTTCATGTTTAAAGGAATTCAAGGTTTCTAGTCCTTATGAGTATTAGGAGGGTAGGCAATGGCTCACTGAGGTTGCCAGTGTCCTTGCCTGGTCCCGCAACCCCAAGAACAAAATTATGTTAATGCAAAAATGGTGCAAACTGAAAGCATCCGCCGGTGCATGATTTATACAGGTTTTTTGGATGCAAACCGAACTCTTTTCTGCACAAAGCAAAATAAACATCCTACAAAAATATTCAGCTGCTATGTAAAATATCCACTACGAAGGGGGGGGGGGAATGCCCATGCTTGTCCAGACCCTACAACATTGGAAGAAGCACCCCCTGCTTTCCCCCTCCAAGTCCAGCTGTTTAGAACTAGTGGGAGTAACTCAGTGGAAGAAAATACTCTGTAGTTGCTCAGAGGCATTACTCACCATTGCAGCTGTGCAGACCAATTCCCCACGTTGTCAGTAGGCACGACAGCATAAGACTGGCTGAAATTGAGTCTGAGAGTTGTAAAATGCACATATACACGGATAAAGTAGAGGGTGTCATTTTTATTTTTAATATTACGGCATAAAACACACACAGCTTTCTCTCCCCAAATGAAGACATATGTACAATTACAAAATAAATAAAAGTTAATTCAGGGTGACATTTTACCTCTTCTTCCCCCTCCCCAATTACTTAGGCAATCTGAAAGCATCACACCAGATCAGAGGAAAGGAACCAAGAGTTAGAGGAGGAGGAGGAGGACGGGGAGAAGCTGGAAAAGCAAAAATCCCAGTTGAACAAGATGCAGATTTTTTTTTTTT
>JAJKFI010000022.1:12570419-12599924 GCA_029204185.1 Lerista edwardsae
AGGTAAGTCCTGCCCAGCGTACCGGGTGAATGACGCCGCTGGAAACAGACCACCGTTTGGGTCAGGTGCAGAAGGAAGTGCCAGCATTACCCTGCCCCCTTGCTCCAAGAAAGGAAACGGATGGAA
The DNA here is from genome assembly GCA_029204185.1 of Lerista edwardsae. Lineage (NCBI taxonomy): Eukaryota > Metazoa > Chordata > Lepidosauria > Squamata > Scincidae > Lerista > Lerista edwardsae. The sequence goes on from JAJKFI010000022.1 coordinate 12,570,546, forward strand.
AGCCCATGCCGTGGTGGAGGTTAGTACTTGGGAGGTCACTGCAGTGCGTCAGGCCTGGCGTCCGCCAAAGTCAATCTGGCCATAGCAGGTGAGAGAGAAAAACTACAATCCAGGCAGGAGAAGGATGCAGCTGACGAGCGACATCTCACAGCCGGGTCTCCCCGTTTGTGCCCCCTGCATCAGCAGCCAGCCTAACGCCAAACCCCCCAAAATCACACACTTTAGAAAAGATAACTTAAAAAGGTCAGATTTTAAGAAGTGGTTTCTGGGAGCCAGAACTACGGGCCAACACAGGCAACTGTTCCAGAGCTGGAAGCCTCGTCTCTCCCCCCGCCCCCCCCCCCAAGGAGGGCCCAGAATCCAATGACATTCGTGCAGTATTGAGCCCCCTCGTCCTCCTCTGGGACAACAGACTGTTTCTCCGATTCACTCCCACTGTTTATGAGCCCTTCAGCAGTTCCCTAGCTGTCCTGCACCATCTTCTTGCAGAAGCAGATACACTTCTCCTGCCCACCGCTTTTCCACACACAAAAACGTCACTTGTTCGATTCTCTCCCAAGGGCATCACCAAACGACTCTGCCCCTGGACGGAGCTTCTTCCACACCGTTCCTGTTCTCAGACCCCTCAGCCCAAACGCCACCAGCAACCACATGCACCCGCTCCTCCCCACAGCATCAGGCCTTGGAAAGGTTCCGTTGACGACGGAGGGATGGGTGACGAGAGGCCCCCTTTGTCGCTGCAAACCGGGGGGACAGGATGCTTTGCTCCCTGCTGGATTCCCGCGCACAGGCCCACCCGACAATGTTCTGCAACCCACCTAACAAGGCCAGGCCCCAGTGGAAAGTCAAAAACCAGGGGCCTGTGGGGCAGCCGCGGGAGTTGTGGACTGACACTATAAAGCATCTCGTGTTCCCATGTCAGAAAATACTTCTTCCAAATACAGTTTGGGGGCAAGACAAGCAGAGCAAAATAAAAAAATAAAAAATCACAATCGAATTGACCCATCATTGTCCTCTCCGGGGGTGGGGGGGGTGGGGGGGCTCACAGCCTCCCGTCGCAACCGGCAGAGCAGGCAGCAGTCCTTGCTTGGCCAAAGCCCCAGTTAGAAACGCTAAAGGTAATAAAATAATCTTTTTAGCCATATACAAATATATATATAATATGTATATATATATATATATGTGCATGTGTAAGACGGAGGAGGGAAAAAAGGACAATGGTCTGCGGCTCTTCGCACACACAACCCCTCGGGAGGAGGTCGCAGCTGGTCACCAAGCGAGCTGAACTCCCGACTTCATTCCATCTTGGACATTTCAAATTTTGTGGTCACTATTTCCTAAAGAAGAAAAACAACAACAACACATAGTGCACTTTAGTTAAGAACCCTGCAGGGGGCGACAGTGAGGCTGGGAGGAGGGTGATGATTTTATGAGGTCGAGCGGCCAAGGTGAGCGTTGAACCCTGAGACGCGCTAGAGGGCAATCCCAAGTCACGTCAACATCTCTCCATTCTTAACCTCACTGAATTCCTCACCGAAGCCGCCTTTTTCACAGCTAGCCCCTTTCCGCAAGTCTGACCATGGTTGCAAATTTCACCTCACCCTAGCTGCTGTGATGTCATAGCAGCCCAGCCAACAGTGAAGGGCACTCAGGAAGGCCACAGAGTCTGACTCCAATTAGCAACTTTTGCCCAAGAAAATCTCCCAAGTGAAAATCAGGTGAGCTGGGGGGGGGGGTCTGGGAGATTTTTGCTGGGGCAGCTCACGCCTCAGGGTAAATTATCAAGTAAATTGTACTGCCTCCCTCCCCCCCGCAGAATTGACTGCATTTTAATCTTTTTAACAACCCAGACAAGGGTTAGACAACACTCCCACACCCAGAGAAAGGCACACGGCTGAAGTAGGCTTACCTCATCAGAATCTAGCAAGGGGGGCAGCACTCTGGAAAAGAGACAAGATAGACTGGGGGGTTAACACAAATTAACACGAATCAACTGCTGTGATCAAGCCAACAAGGCCTCTGACGACAGGGCCACATAAACTGCTGCGGCCAACAGAAAGGCTGGACCTTCTCTCACCCCAGTGATGTCATGTAGGGGGTACGCGAGTACCGGTTCCTAGGATTACGGCTGGCCCCGCCCATTCGCCCGCCCACTCGTCGACTCTGCCCCCTGCAACATTTGAATTTCCTGCACTTTTGAGTTGCCTGCACGTTCTCAGAGCCAGCCAGGCAGGCAGGCAGCGAGCGGAGCCTTGCCTTGCCACTGAAAAATGAGCTGCTCTGAGGTTTTGGAACTGTTGGGTCACTTTAACATGATGCCAGGCCTCCTTAATGTGTTCTGGGGGTGCTGTGGAATACTGTTGCAACTGTTGGGTCAGTTTAAAATGGTCTGAGGCCTCAAAAAGGGCTTTTTCATGTCCCTTCCTGCCACGACCTCACTTCCGGCTTATGACGTCACTTCCGGTGGGCGGGTCCCGACACGTGCCAATCAAAAGTGAGTACCTGTTGTTAAATCATTTAGATGACACCACTGTCTCACCCCCGTTTTCAAGGACCAACCCCCCAGCGTCCATTTTGCGCGGTGACCCTGGACCGTGCCAGTTGGGGCAGGGGGCTGCCTGCAGTACGCACGTGGGGGGGGGGAGAGCGATTTGCAGCTCCCTCATTTGGGTTAAAGGCCATTCAGGGAAATTTTTAAAACCTACAAAATACACACACTGGAAATACACTTCTTTTAAAAAACTTACACGTCGGCCATCGAAGAGGGGATATTTTCTTCCACCCATTTCAAGTCTTCGTCCTGCAAAAGGAGAACGTGTTGAGTCACCGACGGCTCCACCCGCCTCGGGATCCTGCGCCCCCCAAGCTGCCTCCGGGCTGCCCCCAAATGCGTCCACAACACGGAAGTGCCAGGGACGGAAAGGGTGTGGTGAGGGGATGCGGCCAGGAGGCTTACCCCTCTGCTGCCCTTCAGGATCCCGTTGGCTTCAGCTTTGGAGCCCCTCATCTTCATCCCTTCTGAAAGACAGGCAGAAAGCAGCCCCCGCCCCCCGTCAGTCTCAGCCAAGGCTCAGGTCGCCCAGGAGAACTTCCTCACTTGCTCTTGGGGTGGATTCCGGGACAACCAGCTTCTCTAAGCCCCACCAAGCGGGAGAGAGCCGAGCCTGGCTGCGGACAGGAGAAGTCTCCAGCCCGCTGCAGCGGCCAGGTCTGGAAGCACCGGCACTGCCAAGGACCTGGGAGTGCGCAGAGGCTCCCTGCAAGCACAGACCGCGGCACTGGAGCGCAGAGCAGTGATATCATGCAGGGGGTACGCGAGTACCGGTTTCTAGGATTGCAGCTGGCCCCGCCCATTCACCCGCCCACTCGTGGACTCCGCCCCCTGCAACGTTTGAATTTCCTGCATGTTTGAGTTGCCTGCATGTTCTCAGAGCCAGGCAGGCAGGCAGGCAGCGAGCGGAGCCTTTCCTTTCCTTGCCACTGAAAAATGAGTTGCTCTGGGGTTTTAACATGAGGCCAGGCCTCCTTCACATGTTCTGGGGGTGCTGTGGAATACTGTTGCAACTGTTGGGTCAGTTTAAAATCATCTGAGGCCTCCAAAAGGGCTTTTTTCATGTCACTTCCTGCCACGATTTAAGAACAGGTACTCACTTTTGATTGGCACGTGTTGGGACCCGCCCACCGGAAGTACCTGTTCTTAAATCATTTAGATGACACCACTGGAGCGCAGAGTCCGGGTGTATTCTCTAGGGACCTTTACTGCCTGCCCTACAGGGCTTGGGGTGCCTAAGCCTGGCTTGGCTCCACTCACCGAAGGCCTCGTTGACCATGTGCTCCTCCTCGTCATCCTCCTGCTCGCTGCCCTCGTCCACCAAGGGCATGAAGGCATATCTGCGGAGAGAAGGCGTTTGCTGGGCTTCGGGAGGAGCCGGCGTTTGGGGTGCCCACACCCACCCTCTCCTGCGGCGCCCCTACGGCATCACCACACGCACTTTGGAAACCCCCGTCACAGGGACGCACGAAGCTGCCCAGCACGAGGCCGCACCACTGGCCTGCACTGCTCAGCACCAGCTGAGACTCTCCAGGGTCTCTCCCAGTCTGGCTCATTCAAGCCCCTCCTGAGCTGGAGACTTTGGGGGCTCAATGGGGTGCTTTGCCGGATGGAGCCCCTGCAAGCCAGCCACTCCACTGGTCCACATGGACACCACTGGTCCAGCTTGCCCTGTGCCGACAACGACCTCCCGACCGGCCTGGGCTGGGGTTCCGGGAGGGGCCACCACACCTTTGGTTATTGGCTGAAGGCCTCCAGAGGAACATGATCACCAGCAGGAGGATGGAGAAGAGCAGCCGCCAGAAAGCATCGTCGATCCACAGCTCCCGCCAGTCCTGGTGAAGGGGGGGGGGAGAGGATGGCTGGCACGGATGCCCGACTCTGCCCACGCCGCCCCAGAGGGGTCCAAAACACCTCCCCGCTCAGGCCTTCTACACTTCCTGCCCCGACCAGTTTCGCTGGGGAACGGAGGGAGGAGACTGAGCTGCGGCGGCGTCTCCTGCACCCCGGAGGCGGAACGGGCCACGCTCCAAGCCGCCAAGCCGCCCGCAGCCTCCACCGCGCTCCGCCTGCCCCCACCACAGCCGCTGCCCTGCCCGCCCCCACTCTGCACACAGCGACTCACCGACTGGCAGGTGGCGAGCCGGAAGGTTTTGGTCGTCCAGATGATGAAGACGACGGAAGCTGCGGAGAAAACAAGAGCGCGTGACACGGACCAAGCGGGTGGGGAGGGCTTCAGCAGCATCACAAAAACGTAATTTTTTTCCAACAGAGAAAAAAACAACCAGGAGGGATTTTAAATGGTCCATCGAACTGCGATTGGAACAGGGCTGCACTAACAAGGTGTGCAAAGGAGCCGCACCTTTTCCGAGTACAGCCCCCCCCCCCCCCCCCCACCCCCCCCCCCAGGGCCGCCAAGCCCGGCCTCACCAATGACGGCAAAGATGAGCGTGTTGGTGAAGTGGCGGTAGAGCGAGAGCTTCACCAGGTTCCGCCGGAGCTTCAGCATCTTCATCGTTTGGACCAAGCTGATCAGGATGTGTCCCTTGTTAAGGAATACAGCAGCATGCGCGGGGGGGAGGGGGGAGAAGGCGGGGGGGGTCGTTCCCAGAGGACCTCAGGCTCCCACCCAACCGTCCCACGCAGAGAAGCACCAGGCAGCAGCCTGCCTCCGAGGTGGCTTCTCTGGCACTGCAGATCTTCAGTGAGAGGCCGCCTCCGAGTCCGTTTGGCGAGATTCAAGTGGTGCTTTGGCAGCCCAGCTCCACCCCCCAGCCCGTAAGTTCACACGCTGCACCTTGCACCTGGCTGCATGGGTCTTCAAGAGGGGCATGTGGCCATTTGGAGAAAGCTGGTTCATTAAGACTACTTGGGAGGCTGCTTTTCAACAAAACATTCAAAGAGCAAGAGCTACGGAAAAGCTGGATGGGAGACAGATTCATCTGAACGGCCAAGATTTTGGCGGAAGACCCAGAGCTCCCCTCTTCTTGGTTCCCAGACTGCAACATCCCGCAATGCATTCTGTGCCCTGCAGTTCCAAGGCAACAAAGGGAATCCCACGTCTTTATGGAGAGGAAAATCTACAGCTCAAGCAGGAGTGGAGCTTTGCAACAGTGAAAGAACCAAAAACTACTTGGGGGGGGAAAAGAGCACTGGAGGGAGGAGGAAGAGGCAAGGAGTGTGCAGGCCAGGCCAGAGACAGGCCCGCCCTGGCCGGCCAATCAGAGGGAGGATATCCACCAGCAGAGGGCAGAGTCAAGCATAGCCAGGGGGATAGCAGCCAGCAGCACCAAGTCATCTTGAGCCTGGGACCGAAAGAGAGAGAGAAAGAGAGAGGTGACAAGGAAGGAGAGACAAACAGAATAGGAAGGCACAGGGCAGGCAAAGAGGCTGAACGCCTCTGCGGTCAGATGCAGGCCTGCAAATCGCTGATCGCCTGTGGCGTGCAGGAGTGGCTTCTAGGTGAACCTACATACGGGCAGATACAGTGAAACCGGAAGGATTTGCAGAGCCACCTCCAGGGCCACCCAGTGTGTTTCGGAGAAGACACCGTCCAGCAGAGGGGCTGGAACACTGGAGAAAGGCAGGGCGGGAAGGTCTGCCCTAGAGCCACACAACTGCAGTTGGCCCTCGGTACCCACAGAGGGCCCCTGCAGGTCCAAATTGGGTGGATTTGCGCCTGGCAGGGTCCAATCTCATTGGGCCTGGTTAAGAGCTACGCCCCTCGCCAGACGCAGGGGAGTGGCCGTGAGATGCAAGTATCCTGCTGTCCCGTGGGCTCCCGGAGGCATCTGCTGGGCCACAGGATGCAGGAAGATACGTGTGAGATGCGGGAGGCAGGACTAGGTGGGCCTTGGCCGGATCCAGCGGGGCTGTTCCTATGTCTGCTGCCCCCCCCAGTTAGACACCAAGGACACTTGAAGTGCAGTGCTGGGAGAAGAAGGATCCCCCCTCCCGCCCTCTCCACCCTCCCTCCACGGCTACCATCCCTGAGAAAGGATATCCACCAGACGATACAGGAATCCACAAAGGCCAGGAAAATTTCGCAGGCGAGGGCGGCTAGGCTAGTCTGATCCTGGGAGGGGCACAGGCGAGAATCAGGGCCAGCGCCCAGCTGCGCCAAGGCAGCCCCTCCCTCGTCCCCCGGCTGCCCCCCCCCTCCTTACCGACGTCACCCGCAGGACCCCTTCGATGACGGAGAAGAGCAGGTACATCAGGCCGACCCCCACCACGCGGTTCAGGAGGGCTCCCAGGCGGGGCCTGCGGGAGGGGAGCGGGGAGGGGGCTGGAATCAGGCGGCCACCCACCGACCACGGAGCCTGCTTCTCAGACGCTGCGCCACGGAGCAGGACCCCCGCAGGCCTCCCGCCCCCCCTCCCCATCTGCTGTAACCGGATGCCAGTTGGAGGGCAAAGGCCGCCTAGGCCTGTTAGAAGGGGGCCCATCCTGCCCCGCCCCGCCCGGCACTCACTTGACGATGCCGTATCCCAGGCTGGCGATGATGACGAGGACCCGCGCCAGCATCCGCTTCACGGCACACAGCACCTCCGCGAAGATCACAGCGCCTTGGACTGGAGCAGGCAAAAGCCTCGGCTGTGAGAGGCTGCGGGGCAAAGGCCTCGGGGACAGCCGGGGGCTCAAGCTGATCTTCCAGCCCCTGCTGCCCCCCCGCCCCGCCCCAGCACTGGAGTAAGAGGCCGGGGTGAGGGGGCAATGGGGGGGGCCGCTGGGCGCCCGAGACGAGCCAGAAGAGCTTGGGCTGCCCAGGAGAAGAGGCGGAGCCTCCTGAGAGGTCGGGGGCCAAAAGGACTCCAGGTTGGGAGAGGGCAAACTGTGTCCTCCCTCCGAAGCCTGGCCAAAAGGACAGGGGGTCCTTGGTCACACGTGGGGGCCTGGGGGGGGCAAGAGTACAGGCAGCATCGGGCTTTGCAGCGCACGCGGGAGAGGCAGAGCTTCGCCTGTGGGGTGCAGAGAGCAAGTGGGAAGGGGAGCGTTTTGGGGGGCGGGGCGGGGGGAGAGACCTGGGCCCAAGCCAGTCCCCGTGGACTCCCGGGGCAGGAGCCGCTCACCGGACACGCCCTGGGTCTGGATGCTCTGGAACTCGGCGTAGAAGACGGCCTTCTCCAGCATCCCCAGCAGGATGACGCCCCCGATCCAGAACTGGATGCGCAGGATGTCCCGCCAGTAGCAGGCCAGGAGGACCAGCCAGAGGACGCCGTAGAGCACGTACACGATGCACATCACCATGTAGAACTGCACAGGGACGGGGGGGGGAAGAAGAGTCACACCCTTCCTGCCCGGAGCATCAGGGCCCCCCCCCAGCCACGGGGGGGGGGGACACACGACGACACCAGGCCAACTCACCACCATCAGGGGCCAGTCAGAGGCGGAGATGTACAGGTGCTGCCGATGCTTCATCTGCACAATGACTGCAGGGGGCAGTAGGAGGAAGACGAAGGTGGGGGTGAGGAAGGCCCTGGGTGCTGCAGTGGCCACCCCGAGCCCGAGAAGCCCCTCCCCAGCCCAGCCCTACCTCCCAGGTGGAAGCCCCTAAGCCCCATGGAGCTTGCCACGGGCGCAGAGCAGCAGGGCTGAGACAGGCACTCCCGCCCAGCCCCACTCACAAGCGGGCTCTGGGGACCCCTGCATCCTGCAAGAGCCGTCAGTGCTGCTCTGCACGTGGGGCGAGGGACCCCAGAACTTCCCGCCTCGGACGCTCTCACTGGACAGGCTGCCGACCCCACGGGAGGAGACGCGTCACCCCGTCTGCCACGGCCGCGGCAGAGAGGCAGGCTGGGCCCTCTGCACAAGGGACACGCTCCCTGGCCCGCGCCATTTTACTCACCCGTGAACTCGGAGCCGGGGGGCACGCTCTCGATTTCGAGGATGAAGATGTACGGCCCGTCATCCCAGGTCTCGGCCGCCTGGGTTGGAAACCAGCACAGACCCTGTCAGGTCAGGGCTGCCGATGACGTGCCAGTCATTGCACGCTCTGCATGCCGATCGCCCCCCCCCCCGCCTCCCCGGTACAAGCAGCGGTGTTATGCTGCCGGAACGCTGGGCGGGACATCCGGGTGATCGACAGCCCGCCCGTCGCGTTCCGGAGCATTACGCCATTTGCGTAACCAATTACACTGCTTGCGTACGTTACGCAAACGGCGGAACGCTGCGGAACGCCAACGGGTGGGCTGTCGATCACCCGGATGTCCCGCCCAGCGTTCCGGCAGCATAACACCGCTGGGTACAAGCAATTCCGCAGCGCCTGCTCCCCACGTTCCTCCCCCGCTGGATTGTAGAGCAGGAGACACGACCTGAAGAGCCACTTGTGGACCCAGAACATTCTCCCCACATTCCCCGGGGGGGGGGGCTGAGCAGGCGCAAACCCCAGGCCGGTGCACTCCCCCCTCCTCTTCCCTTGCTGGATCCGAACAGCATTGGATCTGAACAGTCCTGCTCCAGCCCGGCAAACTGCGGCTCGCTCCTAAATCTCGATTCAGTGCCATTCGGGGAACCAGAAGGCGCCTCATCTCCCCCCAGCCGTGGATAGAGGAAGGGGAGGAGAGCGAGGGGGCCACCATGGCTGCCTGCGCTCGTGCCTGCAAGCCGGGGGCGGCAGTGGCTGCTGCCGGCGTCCTTCTGGGAAGGCCCAGGAAGGAAGCCTTTCGAAGCAACGAGCGTTTCACACTGCAGGGTCAGCGGTGAAGGGAGAAAGCCGTGGGGGGGGGGGCTCCCCCATTTAGCGGGGCTCAGCACGTACAAGCCCATCCTTGGGGCTCTCTGGAAGGCAGGCAGGGCGCCCAAGCAACGCCTGTCACTCTTGCCAGCCACCAACCTTGGGACGGGTCTCCTCTGGGCGGCCCTTCCGGGAGGCTCCTCCCGCTTTCCCTGTGGCCTGGGGAGGCTCCTGGGCAAGGCCTGTCGCCTGCTTTGGTGCATCCTCCGCCGCTTCTTTCGGGTTTTCCACGGGGTGACGACTCTTCTCGGAAGCCGGCAGGGGGGCCTCCCTCTTCTTCACACCCTTGTGCTGCTGAAATGCAGAAATTGGGGGGGGGGGGTGAGGAACGGGGCTTCCTCTCTTCGTTTCAGCACAAGATTCCGCCCAGTGACTGTTCAGCCGCTGCCTCCCTTTGAGGGGGCGAGCCCTTCTGGGACGGGATCCCACCTCTCCCCTCTTTCTGCTATAGAAACTACTTTGGAAGCTTCTGCTAAAAGGCAGGACAAAAACATTCTAGTGCAATGTCGTGATCATCAGAAGATGATAGATCGATGATAGGGGGCAGAAGATTTAGTCAAGAGGGTTAATGCCTCCGTTTGCCTGAAGATAAGAGCTGAAGATCTGAAGGTCGCCAGTTCAGGACAGCCGGAAGTCTCTGTGAGCGGCAGACCTCGTTAATTGCGGCTGATTAACAGCTGAGCTTCGGCTGCCTTGTGTGAGGGGGAGTTGTGCCGAAGTTCGGCCGCTTCTCTGGTGGGAGCAGGGAAGCCGCTTATCAGCCAGCAAGAAGACAAACGGGTGGCCAGAAAGAAGGACTAAATCCAGAAAGATCCATCTGTATGTGTGTAGTTCTTGAAAGATAGAACATTTCTGTATAAATTGTAAAAACCTTCGGGTTTCTGAATAAAGTCTGCCCATGTAAACCGCCTTGAGTTATAGTCACTAGAGAAATCTGGTGACCTAAGAAAGGCGGTATATAAATCCAAGTATTATTATTATTATCATCATCATCTCAACTGACCGAACTGGTTGCATGTGGGTCCAACAGATGCAGCTTCTGCAGCTTCTGGGGCTTTGAAGGTTCCAGAGGAGTCAGCTGGGAGAGGAAGGGGAGAGAGGACGTGGTCACGGGGACGGACCCCCTCCTGCTCACCCTCCAAAATCCTCCCACTTTCACACACACTCACAGCCCAAGGAGCTCAGGGTGCGCACAGATCCTCCCTGCAAGCCTCGTGGCCGAGCAGCGATTAGAACCGGGATCTTCCAGGTCTAGGTTCAGCCCCCAAACCACGAGGCCGTCCTGGCTCTCTGCATTCTGCACCCTTTTAAGAACCCCCCCCCCCCCAACAAGGACTGCCTGCAACCCGCCGGGCTGAATTCCTCACCTCCAGTGGCGGCAGCAGGCACGAAACGGAGACCTGCCTGCTGCTCAAGACAAACTGGCCATCCCCCGCCGGACTGGCTTCCTGGTCGTAGTTTTTCAGGTACGACTCGGCTTCCTCATCCTGCGGGAAGGCAGGAGGAAGTAGGGACAGGTCTGCCGAGGGCCCACACACAGCTCACAGCTCCTGGGTCTCCTGAAACCGGTTCCCCGCAGCCGTTCCATCGCTCCCGTTCCCGTGTGTGGGGCCACTTCCGTTTGCAGGTCTTCCCCTGGACATCCCAGATCCCTCCAGATTTCTATGCCGGTGTGTGTGCCCCCCGCCCCCACGGAAAGAGCAGACCTCCTACTTACACTTACGAAGACCTCGTCTCGACAACGGGAACTGCGCAGGTACCACTGCGCAGTGACATTCAGACGCAGGTCAGAATTGCAGTTCTTGGGTGAAACTGCAAAGAAAGAGATGGTTGCCCCAGAGCTAAACCCCCAATCCCCAGGGAGATTTAGAACACCAGAACCGGGGGCCATCCGCTAAAAATGAGGGTTCGGAGAGTCAAAACAGATAAAAGGAAGTACTTTTTGACCCAGCGGGTAGCTAATCTGTGGAACTCTTTGGTGATGGCGTCTGGTCTTGATGCCTTTAAGAGGGGATTGGACGGATTTCTGGAGGAAAGGTCCATCGTGGGCTGTAGGCCATGATGGATTGTGCAACCTCCTTACATTGGTGGTGGGCTACTTCGGAGTACCAGGAATGCAAGGGAGTGGCAACAGGATGCAAGCATCTTGTTGTCTCATGCCTCCCTGGGGCACCTGGTGGGCCGCTGTGAGATCCAGGAAGCTGGACTAGATGGGCCACCTTTGGCCTGATCCAGCAAAGGGGCTCTTCTTATGTTCTTATGTAGGGAGCCTGGCTGGCCTGAGTTTGGGCCAAGGTCCTCCAAGCCAAACTGGAGTCAAATGTCCACCCAAAAGGTACATTCTTTCACAGTGCATGAAAGAAAATGAATTGCCCCATCATCTAGTAGGACTCCCTTCTCCTGCATGAGTGCCTCTTCTGAGCGCAACTCCTGACCAAAGGAGACAAGGCTGCAGGAGCAAACTCACGCAGAGATGCAATGACGACTGCAATGCTCCTATAGACACATCACTCATAGCTGATGCAGACACCCAGAATTGCCTGCTTGCCACCCCACCACCCCCAGCAGATTCCATGGAGGATGACTGAGAAAGCAATGTGCAGAGAAGCAATTGGGAAGAGAAACTGTGGGCAGCCTCTGCAGAATACTTACTCGTGACGGAAATCGCAGTCTCTTTGAACATGGTCTTGGGGAACATAAAACGGTTTTTTCCCGCCTGAAAGAGGACAACAGGAGGGTTTGTCAGAGGAATAGACGGGGAGGAGGTGAGCTATTTGTTCTCCAAACAACTGGGGGAAAAACCCTCCTCTTCTTCGGGCTCAAAATGAAAGTCCACACCTGCTCGATCTGCTGCTGGGGAGAAGGAGGCACACAGGGAAGAGGGAGGCAGCCGTGGCTTTGAGGGGAGGGCAGCACGTTCACTGCCGCAAGACGCAGGGTAATGCACCTTGAAAAGGAGGTTGGGCAAATTAAGAGCAAAAGAGGCTCTCAAATTAAACTGCCTTGCAAGGCAGCTGTGAACCGTTAATGCCCCTGTTGCCAAACAGGCCAGGTGAGTTTGCTACCCAAACCAACATTACAACCAGTGTAACTTTCCAAGGTAAATAGGTATCAGCCATGAGACAATTGTTCCTCATAGCTTTACTATTGGAGGACAACAGAAAGGGTTCACGCCTCAAAGCACCCTTTGTGGGGGCAGATTCGGTCAGAGGGCATAACTGGCAAGCCCAGGCAGGCTTAAAGGGCTACGGAACAAGACCCTTCCAAGCAGAACTGGGAAGCCACTGAGAGTGCGACCTGGAGGCTACCACAGCTTGCTCGAGAAGGTGGTCACTACAGCTTGGAAGTGTATGCTATGGGAACTGGAAAGGAGATCAAAGCATTTGACACCGTTTCCTCCTCTACGTTCATCTCCTCAGAGGCGTTTCTACAGGGATGGCAAAGCTCTAAGTGCTGCAAGAAGCCTTACCCTGTCGTGTAAATCCCTCCTCTCCCTTGCTGCTGTGGCCAGTAAGCAACGCCAAGATGTTGCTCTTCCCTATGAGGATTGGCTAAAACGGTGCAGGAGAGGAGTGATTTCCACTGCAAGGTAAGGCTCCTTGCACAACTTAGAGCTTTGCCATCCCTGTAGAAACGCCACTGCATCTCCTTCCTCTTACTCAACACATCTTTCACGCCAGTGTTAAGTGATGCACAGGATGCAGGAAGGATGAGTTCCCCCCACAACGGAGTCCAATCTTGCAGCAACTCACCCCTCAGCTAGCCAGTACCTGCCCCTCATTGCCAGATTTGCAAAAGCACAGAGTAAATGTAAAAGCCAGGTAAAAGTCTCCCTGCCCCTCCCAGCTTAGGAAATTCAGCTGACACCCCCGAAGAGCGACCAGGGCAAATACAGCAATGAGGTCTTGTTGTTCTGCTTTTTGTGACCTTTGGGAGTTCCCTGGAGCTTGCCTGTGGGGTTGTCACGTGGGGTCACCTGAGCGCCTTCTTTCCCACTCTCGGCAGGTGGGTGGGGGCCGTGGTCCAAAGAGCTGCCACGTTCCTTGTTGACCGGTCAGCCAGGGACGAGGGGGAAGGTCAACAAGAAGACACAGGACTGCTGCCCTGCAGCAATTCAGCTGCTCCAGGACAGCATCAGGTGAAAAATAGGAGGGGGGGGGAGAATTGGGGTTTTTCACCATGTCCCAAACATGGCGAAACATCCACATTCATCCACCCTGGATGCAGTTGTGGGTTTTGAATCTCATGCTCTCAGCCAGCTCTCTCACTTGCCAGTCCCTTCCATTGGGCTGCACACGTAGCAGGAAGGAAGTAGGGCAGGAGAACAACTTCCCTGGAGCAGGGAAGTGCATGCAAATATTCTGCAGCAGCACAGGACATCAGTGACTGCAGTGGTGTGTGGGAAAAGCCCATTCTCGGAAATGAAGAAAAATGGTTAGCGGGATTGCCTGGTTCTTGCACCCAAAGGTAACAAAGGGAGTCGTGACTGCAAACACCCAGGGAAAGTATTTTTTTCCCCCGTGGGTGAGCTACTTTGCCAGCCACTCCCCTCCTTTCCCCCACGCCCACAGCAAGTGCTCAATAAATTGTTTGCCTTTAAGTTGCCACAGCGGTTAAAGGGATGAACATCCTGGATTCAAATCTCAACCTAGCCGTGAACTCCTTATATAGAACTGCCTCATATCAGGCAATGTGCTCAGAACAGCAGCAGGCCAAAGGGCCTTTCCCATCACCACTAGTCCAAAAAACCAAAAGCAAAACACCACTACCTCCCACAGAAATCACCCAACAGCCTTGCTCTCAACACCCGTGCATTGGACAGCAATGGGGCGGGAGGACATGACTCCCACCTGCACGTTGATCGTCGCCATGCTTTGGCTGTCCGTGCAGAGGCTACACAGCCCTGCTGAGAATCAAGCCTGAGTCCATCCCCACAGCCTTGGCTCAGGTTCTCTTTCTTGGTCACACCAGAGCTTTACAGGAACCAGTTCTTACGCACACAGGGAGATCCTTAATGGATGCTTGGTAAGCCACTTTGCCAGCTCCTCTTGGGGCCACATGCACACTTGCTAATGCTATTCTCGCAGAATTATATTCTCATAGTACAACTTGTATTAACACAACCCCTTCTCCTGTACACAAGAGAAGCTCTGCTGGATCGGACTCACACGGTCCTGCAAAGTCCAGCATCTTTCTTGCCTTATCTATCATACTGCGGACAACCAGAGTTCTCCAGGAAGCCCACAAGCAGGAGACTAAAAAGCTCCCTCCCCCCCCCCCAATTGCTCCTCTGGCAACTGACATTTAGGGACAGAGCACCAATGCAAGGCCATTGTGGCTAGCAGCCCCGATAGACCTATACCTGCTCAATCTCATTTTCACGGATCCACCTGATCTCATTTTCAAGCCATTCAAGGCAGCGGCCATTCCCACATCTTGTGGCAATGAATTCCACAGGCTCATGATGCACTGGGTGTGAAAGAGTCCCACTTTCTGTCCATCCCGAATCCACAATCAGTGTCATGGGATGACCCCTGAAGTTCTAGTACTGCAAAAGAAGGGGGGGGGAGAACTTCTCTCTGTCTCCAGTGTATCCCCCCCCCCAAAAACTCCCTATTCTACCCTCTGCTAAAGGGGCCCAGGCATTGTAGCCTTTCCTCACAAGGAGATTGGGAGGGAAAGCTGCCTTCCACGGAGTCAGGGGCCCTCCTGGACCAGGACAGCAGATTCTGACTAGAGGTCTCAGGCAGAGAAAGCTCTTCCCAGCCCTGCCTGCAGATGGAGAAGCCACAAGGCAGGGGTGCAACCTGTACCTACTGCATGCATGCATGAGGGAGCTACCCACTGAGCCACACAGCCCCTCTGAGCACGGTGGCTGCTCTCTTTGCAGCTCTGCAGGGGGTCCTTCTGGGGGTGGGGGTAGGGGCCCGCCTGCTGCCGCCCCTCCCCCACCAGAGCACAGGCCCCGCCCCCTCCCGGAGGCCCCGCCCCGCCCCACGTGACGCGCCTCCTGTCGCGATACTCACGCTGCCGCCACCGGTGACGTTCCAACGGCCGGGCTCCGAGGCGGCCCCGCCAGCCAGGCCGGCCCCCAGTGCGGCCGCCAGGAGCAGGGGCAGCCCGAGCCGGGCCAGGAGCTGCATCCGCGCGCAGCACGCCAGGCGCCCACCCGCCGCCATCCTCTTCCGGAACCGGGAGTCACGTGGGCGGCGCCGCGGGGCGGGGCCTGCGGAGGGGAGGGCCCGGGAGGAAAGTGACAGCCTCGGGGCGGGGCGAAGGTGGCTCCGCCCTCTCCCGGCTGGGCAGGTCAGGGAGCGGGTGCAAAGAGGCCACCCGGGGGAGGAACGGAAAAACCGGGTTGGATTCCAGAAACACGCAGCCGGCAACCGGGGGTGGGGGGATTCTACACATGCTCAATGGCACTCTTTTGCAGTGTTTTTTCTTTTCTGCTAGAGCAAAGGTGGAATAAAGCGACCTGATCTCAAGTGACCAAGCATTTGTTTTTAATGCATCTAATGTTTCCTTTTTCCTGTCTTTTCTTGCGTTTGGGTCGTCCTTCCTTGCTTGCTTAATTAATCCCACCTTATCGGGAGGCGGCTTACAAAAGAATTTAAAACATCTTAAGGGGTGTGGTGGAAAAAGGTAAACACTGTGATGCAACGTTGTTGTTGTTGTTTGGGGTCGCACCCTGCTCTGTCCCGCGGGCTCAGAGAGCAGCGGCGGTATTTTTCTGCCTCGCTCGGCTGACAGGACCCGTCCCCAGGCTGGGGGCTCGCAAAGGGCAAAAAAGTTATTTCTGGGATTAAAAGCTCTAAACAGACACTGGAAGCGGAGACGAGCTCAGCCCCGCCCAGCGCCTGGAGTCAGGAACACCGTCACAGTTTTTCCGTTTTAAAAATTAACCATTATGATATACAGAAGAGGAGGGGGGTTGGCAGGTGCAGCTTTCGAAACCCTTCCCGGTTGAGCTGCAGAGCCAGAATGCGACGGTGCGTTCCTCAATAGCAGCGACTCCGCTTCCAGAACCAGGTCTGAGCGTTCCTTGCGCGAGAGAGGAGCGCGCTGTCACGTCACAAGAATCCGAAGTGACTCCGCCACGCGGCCCGAGGAGGAAGGAGAGCCCCGCCGCTTCCCGCTAAAGGGTGTGGCCTCCCTCCCCACCCACCCGTTCCGTTCACGCATTCCAGGCGCCTGATTCAGAGCCGGAGTCAGACCCGCTCCGCTGCTTCCTCGCAGAGGCAAAGCGGACTTGAGAGGAAGAGGAGGGACGAGGCAACCAGTGTCTGCCGAAGTTGCGAAGCGAAACTCCCCCCCTCGCGCAAAGTGGGCGCCTCTTTTCTGGTTTCAAGGGACCCCCCCCCCCAAGCTGGTAAAGTCCTAAGCTACCACTTCAAACTGTTTTGGGGGGAGGGCACTAACAGTTTTTAAAATGTTCCCTTATGTTAAACAAGTCTCCTTGCAAGGAGAAACCTAGTTCCGAAGGGAATCTAGCGCTGGGCTAGATTCTTGGTGAGCTAGATTTCTGCCTGCGGGGAGAGCATTAAAATGTCATATCCCATCTGCAAGTCGACAGCAGCGAGCCGCGAATCGGATCAAGGGTCCGTCTCGGCCACCCCGGTTGATGCATGGGGCGGGCGGGGAATCGGGATTCCTGGCTCCGCTTGCAAGATGCACTGGGGAATAAACGTCCGAAGCAGAGTCGCCAACTTCTTTGCTGGCACTGGCTGGGCTCCCGTGCCTTTGAGCCGTGGGGGTGGCAGGCAGAAATTACACCGGTGCAGCTTGCGACGCTTCACCCGCCGGGCTGCTGCCTGACCGGTGGTGCCTGTGCGCGGCTCAGGAGGGGGCGCGACCTGCCTGGGAGCGGATTAGATGCGGAGCGCGGCTGCTGTCCGGGGAGGAGGCGCTAGGACCCGGCGGGCATCTCCGCTGCAGTGACTCGCTCGGGCGTGGTGGGTCCCGCAGTGGCTCTGCTGCCGGAGATCCGCCCGCCCGATCCGCCCGCGGCAGAAGCAGCCCCGAAGCGGCCTCCATTCGAAGGTACCCGGGAGGGGTCCGCGCGCAGGGCGGCAGACAGGGCCGGAGGGGATCCCTGCCCTGCACTGGATCCCTGGAGATCCCTGGAGAGCCGCGTCCGTGGAGCCCGGGCTTCTGCGGCGATCCACTTCCTCCTCGGCCGGGCCTGCTCTCCGCTGCTCGCGCCCCTCTCCCCCTCCTGAGCAGGACTCTCCACGCGCCTTCCCGGTGGATCCTTCGCTCTTCTTCCCCCCCACCCCCCCGCGCTCGTTTTCCTTTTGCGATCCACCCTCCGTTGTCGCCCCTTCTCGGGAGCTTCTCCGCTTGAAGGGCCTCTCCTGCCGTCCTGCGCTGCGATCCTGTCCACGCTGACCAAGGACAGGAGTAAGCCCCATCGACCATAATGGGGCTTACTTCTGAGTGCCCAGGATCGGGCTCTCAGGGCCCAATCCTCTCCAGCTTCCCAGCACTGATGCAGCCATGCCCGTGGAGGGGGAGGGGACGACCCTCATGGATCTCTTTGATTCCTGGACCCGCTCGGTGCACGAGATCCGACCGTTCTCCATTACATAGGCGATCCCTGCCTTTCCCACTCATTGCTCCCCAGAATGTATCTGGCTCCTCTAGGGGACCTCCTTGCCCCTGGCAGGCACCTCATCCCTCCCGGATCCCTCTGTGAGGATCTCCTCCAGTTGCCCCACAACCTGTGCCCCCCTCCCCCAGGGATCTGACTGCCCCACCAGGGAGGCTGGGGAATTCCTGAGCTCTGTTTCTAGGGCCAGCTTTGGGGATAATTCCTAGTGGGGAGCACAAGGCCTGACGGTGCGCTTTGCATGAATTCTTGTGTGTCCAGGAACCTGCTAGCCCCATTGCCAGGGCTGGCAAGTTAAGACAGGCCAGTCACTGCCCACCTCGGCTCCTCCCCTCCGTTCCTTGTTTCCTCTTCCTCTCTGTACCCCCTCCCCTTTTCCAATCCAGGAAGGAGTAAGCAAGTGTAGTGGACAGAGACGGGGGTGTGGCCCCCCAGTCTGCTGCCTGAGGCGCCCATTTCAGTTGGCCTCTGGGGTGAGCCGGCCCTGCCTGTTCCCCTGGTGAACCAGAAAGCAGCAGAATCGGGGACTGATTTCCTGCTCAACTTGTCTTTGAAATGGCCAACAGCGACTTTGTTTTTCCGCCAGCTCAGCCGTCTGATCCTTGTCGTTCTTCCTGCTCTTTGCTGCGTGTGTGTTTAACGAGGCTCAGCGTGTTCTTTGTGGCCCAGAGACTCATTGTTCCCAATGGCTGCTTCCTTGTAGCACCGCATGCCCTTGTGACAACGGTGGCCTAGGCTGCCTGGGGTCCTCGCTGTTTTGAGGGATCGGGGGGGGGGAGACACCTGCCTCTTAACAAATACTGAGCACCTCCAGTCTGGGAATCGGATGTGGGCACCTGGGAATGTGGGTTTATTTTTTCCACCCCCAAGTTAGAAAGAGACACCCCTGATGGCCTGCAAGTCCAGAAATACAAAAAAAAAAAAAAAGTGCTATTCAAACTGGGTCAGGACCCACTTGGCGGGTCATGACCTGATGTCAGGTGGGTTGCGGAAAGCTGGGAGCAGCCATCTTGGAAAGTGCAGACCTTACACTTGCTATGTTCCTTTTGTGAGTGTTTTGTGTGAATTTTCAAGCGAGGTTGTTTTTTTTAAAAAAATTGTTTTTAGTTCAGTGTTTTTCCATAATATTTTGTCCTTATTCTGCTTTCTGTCAAAGATGTTTCATGGTTGTGCATTTGCTTCCGTCCAAGAATGCCAGTTTGCATTCTAGGAGTGTCATTCGATTGCATCACACTGACAGCACTTCCTGCTTGATGATGGCACTTCCGGCTATGACATCTCTTCCAGGTTAATGACATCACTTCCACTTGTGTTGGTGGCACCCAACACGAGTGCCGTTCTAAAAAGTGGGTCCCGGTCTAAAAAATTGGAGAAGCACTGCAGTCAAATAAATGGGGATGTCAAGCTTCCCCATTGCATTTGGGCGGCCATGACGGAACACAGACATATAAAGCAATATAGCAGTGGGACCAGGTGAAAGAGAGAAAAGCAAAAAATTACGTGTGAAATCAAAGCTGCAGCTTGTGTGATGTGTTCTCCATTTCCTTTCCCCCCAACAGACCACCAGCGATAGCCCTCCTTCCTAGCAACTTCTGAAAATGTTCCTCGTCAAAAATTTCCTTGGAGGAGGAGGTGGTGGCGGCGGCGGCGGAGGCGGGAACATCAACATCGGCAATGTCATTGGAGGATTCTTAAGCGGGGGAGGGGGAGGTGGTGGCGGAGGCGGTGGAGGAGGAGCCATGGGAATCTTGGGCGGAGTCATTAGTGCCATCAGGTGAGTGTGTTGCCTTGCTCTGTACCATTCTGCAAATAGCTACAGGACTTCTCTGGTCACCTCTGGCGAGTTAGAATTGACCTCTAGGTGACCAGAGAAGCTTTTGAAACTGGGAAGGGAGCTGGTGTCAATTTTCCTTCGAGCAGCAAACACTAAACATGGGTTGGCATAGCCAGGTAACAGTTCTTGTGGGCTAGTAACTCGTGGACTTGTTTGCCAGGCTATAAATACAGAAATTCCTGTGTATTGACCTGAAAATGCTTAGGTGCTTGGATGGCCCAGACATACCGATGTTTCCACCCTCTGCAGTTTGGAGATTCTCAAGATCAAAGCCTGGTGGATGTTTCCAAATTCCGCAGCAAGGGGTTTTTGAGACAAGGGAAGAAGTCATGTCCAGAATTCGTTTTGTGCAGGGCTCAGTCTCAGAACCTGTTTTCAGTTGTAAGACACTGGAGACGTTCATACATCTGATAACATTTCTCCTCTCTTTCTCTGTTGCAGTGAAGCAGCGGCTCAATATAATCCTGAACCGCCGGTAAGTCGTTTGCTTACGTCAGAACAATGGAAAGTGCTTATTTTTTTCGTTTTGCGCTTCTGAACGCTGCCTGCCCTGGAGACAGGACGCTGGGCTGTTGTGGGTCTTCTAAGCAGCTGAGGTCTTGCTGTGCTCGTTCTTGCGACCCATTTGCTCCCCTCCCATCCTTTTGAGTAATGTGCATCTTGCTGCTTCCTTCCAGCCTCCACGTTCTCACTTTTCCAACATTGAAGCCAACGAGAGTGAGGAAGTTCGGCAGTTCCGGAGGCTTTTCACGCAGCTGGCAGGAGATGTAAGTGTTTTGCGTCTTCCTGGTGTCCTTTTCCCAAAGATTGAGGACTAGCCTGTTGACAGTCCGGGAGGGTTGGCTGATAGCAGAGATGGCGCTATGTCATAAAATTTGTATAATTTTGTGTTTATCTGAATGTGGCTTTGTCAATTCTGCTTCAAGGATTTTAAAAAATGCTGCTATTTTTGGCATGGCACCAATGGTTTAGCCACAATTTATGCTATGCAGTTGTACTAGATGATGTGTATTAAAATGCAACAGGATAGATACGAACACAATATTTAAGATAACACATTTTGACGATTAAAAAAACGTAGATTACTGATGGAATCAGCACCTCTGAATTGTATAAGAAAGATCACAAATTCGACGTAAACATTTTTTGTGTTACACAATGTTGTTATTGTGTCTGTGTATCTGGTGCTTTACAAAGAATGGGAGGACAGGTCCCTGCCCTGAGGTGCTTGCAATCTAGATGGGATAGGCAGAAGGAGCTGTGTGCAAGGTAGAGTTGGTCTCGCTTTGCCTTTTCAGAGTAGTGGCCGTGTCTGATCCTCCTTTTGCGCCGTGCGACCTACAGAGATCTCTGGTTTCTCTTTCAGGACATGGAAGTGAGTGCGTCAGAGCTGATGAACATCCTCAACAAAGTGGTGACCAGGCGTAAGTGTATTCCACCTCGAGGAGATCCAGGTTCTGCCTTCCAAACAAAATTATGTGCCGTAAACAAGACCAGGATCTCCATTGGCTTGTCTTGGTGGAATCTGTTCCGTTTCAGAGATTAAGGGCCTGATCCTATCCAACTTTCCAGGGCTTTCTGAGGTGGGCATGGCAGCCTCCTCCAGGTATGTTTGTTCCCTTCCCTTGGAGCTGCATTGCGGTGGCATCCGTGCTGGAAAGTTGGACAGGATTGGGCCCTAAAACTATGTATTTTTTCTAGTGGCTCTTCTCCTAGTCTTGGTGGGGAAGTCTCAGTCTGCACTTTTCTGGTTTCTAGATCCGGACTTGAAGACCGATGGGTTTGGCATCGACACGTGCCGCAGCATGGTGGCCGTCATGGACGTATCCTCTTGCCCGCCCGGTCCCTGTGGCTGGCTTTCACGTGCTTGCTTGGCGTACTTAATGCCGTGGTTCTCAAATGCTTTAGCACCAGGAACCACTTTTTAAGATGACGCTCTGCTGAGATCCACACTGCCTTGCAAGACTGTGGGATATAGAAAGAAATACGTTTGTTTATTTCCAAATAATATTTATTTATTTGCGAAAACACCTTGATCCAGTAATGGGATCTGGGGATTGACTACAGGATCCCACTACAGGGATCCCACTACTAGGGATTGACTACAGGTTGGGCAGGACTTCGGCAGGACTTACGCGTCATTGGCTGCCTGTCCGTTCGGTCCGCCGCCCGCCCTGGCCTCGGAGGGGTGCCGGCTCGCCGGGGGGGACGGGTGGGGGGCGCACCGGGTGATCGGACGAGCAGCGGTGGGGCGCGCTCCCCTGGAGAAGCCCGTGCGGCCGGCGGGCAGCCGAAGGAACGAAACGGGCGGGCTGCCAATCACGCGTAAGTCCTGCCCAGCGTTCCTGTAGTCAATCCCCAGATCCCATTACTGCCTTGATCCATTTCTAAGAATGAGGCAGCCCCCATGAGTATCCTCAAGGCTTGAGGGGCTTGGTGATGTGACCCACCCTTCACCTGCCAGCCCTACCTGTCATTGATGGACTTGAGAAAAAAAACACCAAAAAGCGGCGGCCATTTTGGTCTTCCAGACACGACTTAGGATTCAGCTGTTATTGTACTTCTTCCCTCCCTTTCTTTAGCCAGTGTCGTCAGAGCTAGGGCTGGGCACCGCTGGGCCTCTGCTTCTCTGTGGCTCGCTCATCCACAACCAGAGGCCTTGCGCGTTGCTTCAGAAATGGGGTCGGGTTGTGCTGAGGGATGGGGGAGACGCATGGCTTCCTTTGAGCTTTTTTCCCTTGACCACCCCCTGCGCAGAGCGACACAACTGGGAAGCTGGGCTTCGAAGAGTTCAAGTACCTCTGGACCAACATCAAGAAGTGGCAGGTAAGGAAAATGGGGCCTGGTGGTGCTTGCATTTCGGGGGCCTGGATTTGGCAGGCGGTGTCCCAAGAGATGGTGACAACCGGGCAAAATTGTCAGGGGGAAGCGAAGTGTTTTTCTGTTGCAGCTTGCGTGGTAACCACTGCTCATTTTTGTTTTTTGCTTGCCATCAGTGTATCTACAAACAGTACGACGCGGATCGATCTGGAACCATCGGCAGCAATGAACTCCCAGGAGCCTTTGAGGCTGCAGGTAAGGAGCACAGGTGGAGGGAGATGGAGGTGAGGTGTCATGGAGGAAGGGGGGGACTTTCTTGCCCCTGTGATAGGGGAGGAGGGGGCTCAGCAAGATTGCTGCACTTGTGGAACCCTTTTCGACCAAGGCCTGCTTTGTGACCTCCCGCCTTTCGCTCTCCACCCAGGCTTTAAGCTCAACCAGCAGCTGTACAGCATGATCGTGCGCAGATATTCCGACGAGAACGGGAACATGGACTTTGACAATTTCATCAGCTGCCTGGTGCGCCTGGACGCCATGTTTCGTAAGTGTTAGCAGCGGGGACTCTGTCCGTCAAACTCTGGCCGGCATCTCTTGCAAGAGAGAGCAGGCCAGGCGTTCTGCTTGCAAGCCACGCCATCTCAAGGGGACACCAGTCGCAAATCCTTCAGCTTTGTATCTCCTCACCTCCTCCAAGGGGAGCCTCCACCGGAGAAGGAACGGGGGGGGCACAAAGCCCCCAGACCTCCCCCAAAACTAGGGTGGTGCCTGAAGGGCAGTCACGTGCCACCCTTGGTGTGGTGCCTCCACCCTAGTTTCGCCTCTGGTCAACTTTGGCCAGACAAGGAACAGATCATCTCATGGCTCTAAGGCACAGGGGCAGACCTAGTCAAAATGGCGCCCGGGGCACCCAATAGAAGTGCGCCCCATGGGAGCCCAGGTCTACCCACCAGAAGCAGCCCCAGGTAGACCTGGGCTCCACGGAGCCCAGGTCTACCCATTGGGACCAGCCACGGGTAGACCAGGGCTCCCATGGGGGCGTACTTCAAGGGAGCCCAGGTCTACTCGTGGCTGACCCGGAGCCCAGGTCTACCTGCACAATGTTGTGGGGGCCACTGGCACCCCCATAGATGGTCCCAAGACGGCGCCCAGATCCGCCACCCTAGATCCGCCACTGCTAAGGCAAATGTGTTGTGGGTGGCAGAGCCACCAGCCCCCCCCCTTAACATTCCTTCTGCTTGCAGGTGCCTTCAAATCTCTGGACAGAGACGGCAGTGGACAGATCCGTGTCAGCTTGAAGGAGGTGAGGGGGGGTTCCTGGCTCTTGTTTCCTCCAGGCTGCAGATCGAGGCATGGGAAGTGGTTGGGAATTGAAGAAGGATCCCTGGGGCAGGAGGGAGGCATCTCAGTCGAGCTTTCCAAAGGGAGGACCACCTTCAGGAAGCAGAATGAATTATGCAAAAATGCACACAAATGCCATTTGCATCTGTATCATTTGCCGAAGTCGTAACAGTAGTTTCAAATACCTGAGGTGGCGAGTGACATTGTCTTCTCCTTGTTTTAGTGGTTGCAGCTCACCATGTATTCCTAAAGAGCCGGCCTGCCAGTGAGACCACGCCCTCCTCTGACATCACTGAGCCTGTTCTGGAATGTTCTAGAACGCTCTACTACGTTTGACTTGCCAACCTCCCGTGGATGTAGGACGACTTAAAGGAATCCCTTTGTTTGTTTGTATTTGCTTTCCCCTTTTTCTACAGCGGAAAGGGACCCTTCCCCCCCCCCATTTCATTGTTTTGGGTATTTTAATCGCCATTAGAAAACTATTTGCAGATATTTTCCATTCTCTGTTCTAACAGGATTAACAGGACTAACAGGCACGTGTCTTGTGTCAAAGGCCTCCAGTTTGAAGTGGTGTATCTGGCTTTTTCCAGAGTGTTTCTTAATGGGTCTCTTAATGGTGCCATGCAGATTCTCTGACTTTGTGAGGTGTGATGGAAATTTTGGCGGGTGGAGAGAACTCGCTTACCCCAAGGGCAACCACCTCAGTTCTGTCCCTTTCTAGACGTGTGTGGACTGCAATGATCGTAAGGTGGCAGCTTGTGTCGTTCTGGGCGAACTGCAGAGTGCAATTGGCGTTGGTACTGCCAACCACTCACAATCCACATCCTTGGTTGGATGGCATTGACCACCATTGCGATTTAATCTGTTATGGGGAGGTGCACTGGAGCTGCTGAGATAGGAGTCGAATTAGATTGATGCCATGGCGATGGCAGCTATCTATGCATTGCCCAGGAGGAAATTGTCCACCAGTTTAAAAAGGGGAAAGGAAACAACTTCCTTAGTGCGCTGCATGGATATAATATTAGCAATATAAAGCAATATTTTAGGAACTGGGGAAGCCCACCAGGAAATATTTAAATAATATAGTTATAGAGGCTTGTGCTTTCTGTTTTTTTTTAACAAAAAAACTACACAGATCTAGTGGTAGCTGGTAGTCCTACCTAAAAGTTAAAAACGTGCTTTCTATCAAAATGAATAGCCAAAGCCAGTTTTTTTAAAAATCTCAAATACTAGCTCATTAGCACTTGATGAAACGAGCTAACCCTTATTGCAAACTGAATGAAGACGCAAAGGCCCAATCATTGAACCCTTGTTGCCTGCAATTTTTGTGCATGCATTTTGAAGGAATAAAGTGTAACAAGACTGCTGGTAATATATTGTGCCTTGGATGATAAAAAGGAAAAAAAAATACGTTGGCTGGAACTTCTGTTTCTTTAAAAAGGTGGCTTTGTCTCCCTCCATAGGCCACACAGAGAACTGTTGCTGCATTTTTTCCCCTCTTGGTTCTTCAGGGCCTTATGATGGGCCAGATTCTGAAACTTCATGGGACCCTCAAGACCCTCCCAGGTGGCACCTGCCAGAGTTTCATGGGTCTTCAAGGCAAAACTGAATGGGGTTGGGGCTTATATGCTGCTCTCTGCCCCCCACCCCCACCCCAGTAGCTGTGATAAACTCCCAAGCTGTGGAGAGTGGAGGTCAGTGTTCTTTGGGATTATGGCGCTGACCTGTGGGGGATCTGCTGGTTGAATCCTGGTGAGGAGCCAAACCAGCCAAAACCACACCAAGGCGTGAGAATTTCCTTGGTCGGTGGATAAACGAAATAGGTGCCTTGGGGGAGATTTAAATTAACGAGATGAGGAGGGGTGGGGCATGCCTTGTGAGTGGCCCCTCCCATTCGTCATTGCTGGTGCTGCCCCAGTGGCTCTGGCGGTGCGTGGGAGGGGCCACGTACACAGGGAATCGCCTGCAATGCTGACCACGCTCTGGCCGTGCTACAGGGTGGGGGCAGGGGGTCTCCTTCAAACGGCAGGCATGTCTTGGGTTCCTGCTGACATTTCCAGTCTTGGGGTTTGCCCCGAAACCTTCCAGCTGCCTCTCTCTCTCTGCCTCCCTCCCCGTCCATTCTAGCACCGCTCTGTCTTCTAAAAGCTCAGTAGCAACAAGAAATAAACATTGCAAAACTCTAATTGTCGTTTCCCACACTTGGGCCTTCTTCCCCTCCACCTGATTTCACCAGTGGAAAAAGTGGGTTCGGTCCACGAGGCGTGTCTCGAGGGCCTGCCCCTTGACTTATGAAATGGTGGGGCCTGCATGCCGTCTTTCTGTTCCTCCTCACCGCACCGCTTGGAAGTCGCTCTTGTGTGTGTGTGTGTGAGTGAGAGAGAGAGAGAGAGAAAGAGAGATGGGGCGTGACCAGTGGTGTCATCTAAATGATTTAAGAACAGGTACTCACTTTTGATTGGCACGTGTCGGGACCCGCCCACCGGAAGTAACGTCATAAGCCCGAAGTGAGGTCGTGGCAGGAAGGGACATGAAAAAAGCCCTTTTGGAGGCCTCAGACGATTTTAAACTGACCCAATAGTTGCAACAGTATTCCACAGCACCCCCAGAACATGTGAAGGAGGCCTGGCATCATGTTAAAACCCCAGAGCAGCTCATTTTTCAGTGGCAAGGAAAGGCTCCGCTCGCTGCCTGCCTGCCTGCCTGCCTGGCTCTGAGAACATGCAGGCAACTCAAACATGCAGGAAATTCAAACGTTGCAGAGGGCGGAGTCGACGAGTGGGCGGGCGAATGGGCGGGGCCAGCCGTAATCCTAGAAACTGGTACTCGCGTACCCCTGCGTACCCCCTGCATGACATCACTGGGCGTGACTGTCTTCTGCAGCCACACACCCCCTTGGAGCGAGCATGTGAGCACGTGGAGGGCCGGAATGTGTGCGCCTGCAATCCTGCCTGTGTGATGCTTGTGGTGGCTTCGCTGCTGTGGCCGTGCAGGGGTTAAAAGGCATCCCTCCTGCAAGGGGGTTCCTCAAAAAATCCATGGGGGACCTCTCTCGCTGTGGTTTCTCATTCCACGCATGGCACCAAGATGGCCGTCGGGTCGCTCCGGCTGTGTGCACGAGCCAAGGCTGCAGTGGGGATGTGTTCAACGGCTCCCGCCAGGGCGGCCAATGGTTGGGTCCCCAGGCGGACGCGAGAGGTAACACGTACGTGTGTGCAGACGTGGCCCTCAGAGGATCCAGCGCCTCCAGTGTCAGGATTTGCCTCGAAATGCTCCCGCTGTCAGCGTCTGTCTCCACCACCCACCCTGTTTTCTGAACACTCGGGAGCCGCAAGGAATAAACATTCGGCATGAGCCAGAGGCATACCTAGAGGGGGGATCTCAGCACTAAGTTTGCAAGCAGCCACTCCCCCTACTCCTCAGAGCCAACGTTTTGCTTTCGCCGCTGGGAATGGCTCAGAAGAGGACGGCTGCAGGAATTGTTACGCTGGCTGCAGGAATTGTTTTCTGCAAGCCGCCCCCCCCCCCTCGCCACCCCTGTGTCATGGGGCTTCAGTTCCTCTTCCTAGGAAAAGGAAGGCAGGCTGGGGCAGGACTGGCCTCACACTTGGCAGGCACAGAAGACCCTTGATCTTTCCCCCAAGATCTTTATTGGGCAGCGTTAATGAAACTCCAGGTTACCGAGTGGCACCGCCCAGTTTTCCAAAGATGCTCAGGTTGCCCAGGTTACCAAGACATCTGAGTTGCCGGGTTACCAAGCCAGGTTACCGAGATGTTCCAGTTGCCCAAGTGACTAAGATGCTCGGGATGTACCATGTCTTTTGAGGTGGACCAGTTGCCTGGACGCTCCGGCTTGCCATGGGAAGATGCTGGATCTACGCCGCCTCTGGACCACACCCTCGCTCAACGTGGCCTTAAATGCCCAGAGGAGCCCAGACCCTCTGGGGCTTGGAGTTCATTCTGCCGGGCGAAGAGTTGCCCAGGTGAATGTGCCAAGTTGCCTTCTCCATCCTCCTTCGCACACGTCAACAGCACGAGGTTGCCCCTGGTAACAGCATCCCCTGGAGGGCGGGAGGGAGGTTGGGTACCAGCCCCAGGCTTTCCCGACGCTGTCAGCGCCGGCCTGGCAGCCAATGGGAGAGCGGCTGGCACGGCCTTTCAGGCTCCCTGCCCAATGGACTTGCCCCCGAGGTGGGGCCTGCAGCCCCTGGCTGGGAAGGCGTGGCCCGCATCCTGAGCCCTGTTGCTGGCCACGGTGGGAGCGGGGCGAGAGGCTGGGAGCGAAGCAGGCGCAGGTAAGGCAGGCAGGCGGGCGGGCGGCGGGCTGGCCGAGGGAGTTCCCCCAGGAAAGCGGGTCCCTCCTTCCGATCGCGAATCCGCCTCGGCAAAGCGCTTGATCGCGGGGCTCACCTGAGCGGCGGACCTGAGGCCCCGCGGGCCGTTTTCCTGCCCGGGGCTCGGCAGTCCTCCAGCCGCGCGCCTCTCCACCCCGGGGGCGCAGCGAGTGAGGCCCGGGGAGAAGCGCCCGCCGTCTCCTTCCGAGCCGGCCACCTGTTGGGTGTCTCTGGCGCTGGGTGAACCTGCAAAGTTTTGGGGACCGCCCTCAGTGGGGGCGGGGGAAGGTGTGCGAGGGGTCCGCTGGGGGGCGGGGTCTTTGACCTGAGGTCGTGCTCTGGAGAGGGCTTGGCATATGCTGAGGAGCTCTAACCTGCGGTAGGGGGGTGGGCTGTGGTTTCTAATCTGGTTCTATCCTTTGTATATAAACGGTGAGGAGGTGGAGAGGGTTGGCAGTTTTAAATTTTTGGGTACCCACATTTCATTGGACCTCACATGGAAATTAAATGTTGATATGCTAGTGATGAAGGCGCAGAAGAGGCTGTACTTCCTAAGGGTGCTTGGGAGGATGAACCTTTCTCAGCGTCTACTTCTGGCCTACTATCGCAGTACCATCGAGAGTGTCCTGACATACAATATTTTAGTATGGTACGGGAGCAGCTCTGTAGGGGATAAGAAGGCACTACAGAGAATTATTAATGTGGCCCAGCATACTATCGGGCTCCGGCTACCTACCCTTGATGATATTTTCGCCACCCGCTGTTTAAAGAAATCACATAACATCCTTAGAGATTTTTCCCATCCTGCTTACAACCTTTTTGAATTGCTGCCTTCTGGCAGGAGATATAGGACTATTAGAACTCGGACGACACGTTTCATAAACAGTTTTTACCCTAGAGCTATAATAGCATTGAACAATGGACTTAAGTGCCAGTAGATAGGGGCAGTCGGACTGTACTATTGTCTATTGTGTGCATGTTTGTGTTTAGGGGAGGAATTTTAAGGGAGGGTGGGGGGATGTGGGGGGATTGTTTGGGAGCTTAGTGTGTGCGTTGGTTTTGGTCTCCGGGTGTCAGTGAATTTCGTTGTGTAATGCAATGACAATAAATAATAATAATAATAATAATAATAATAATAATAATAATAATAATAATAATAAT
>JAJKFI010000022.1:12599934-12615428 GCA_029204185.1 Lerista edwardsae
ATAATAATAATAATAATAATAATAATAATAATAATAATAATAATAATCCTGCGGTAGCGGGGTTTCCGGGTGGGCAGAAGTGGCGAGGAGCAAGGAGGTCATAGAAGAAGTGGCTCTCTTCTCCCTCTCCTTTTTTCTTCACAAGAACCCTGTGATGTAGATCAAGCTGAGAAATGGTTCAAAATGTTTGTCATCTGCTCCTTATCAAAGTCCGCGTGCAGGCAAAGATGCTTGTTTACTGCCTGAGACGGCGCTCTTTAGATCCCAGGACTCCTGGGCTCTCTGGCCAGTGCATGGAGTTTGGTCAGCCCTTTCGCTAGTGTGCCCCACTGAGAGAATTGGGGTCTAGCGTACCCTAGGGCTCTTCCCTTAGATCCAGCCCCCCCCCCCGAATAACTCTCTGCGAGGAGGACGTGAGCAAATGGAGTGTCACTGTCACAGCACTTTGAAACCATCCTTGTGTGGCCCTTTCGGAGGCAGACGGACTGGCTGAAAACACATCTTAAAAGAAATAAAATGAAAGTAGCAGCCGTGGGGAGATGAGCGTAGTCGTGGGAGCGAGCCTCTGTGCTGAGCTTCCGTTGAAGGCGCAGGAGCAGGGGCCAATGGAAAAGTTGGCAAACCTTGTGTTCTATTTCTGGCGGAGGCAATTACAGATTCTCCGGGCACTGTTGTGGGGGGGGGAGAAGGGGCGGCAATCAAATGATCTCCGTCTGAGCAGATTTGAAAGGTCGTTGCGCCAGAGGTAGGGCGACGGGGCTGGAACAAGGCGTGTTGGCGATCTTTCAGACATTCCACGCTCCTGCTCAATGCTCCTCCAGGCTCTAATGCAGTTGAGCTATTTCTCCCCCCCCCCCCCCATGGCCCCCCAAGAAAACAAGGGCTGCAGGGAGACTAAATGGCTCCTATTGGGAGGCTGAGTCATGCCTGGCGGAGAGGCCATTTAGCTGGAGCTGCGTTTAGCTGGCAGCGATTCCGAGAGGAAGGGCTCTGACAAGGGGGAGACGGAGTTGCAATGGGCAAAGCCGGGCAGGGAAGAGGGGCAGGGGCTTTGGGTGCGCTTGTCCAAGGAGGGCTGCCTGGGGCACTGGTGGGAGGCTCCGGGTGCCCCCAGCCTGGTGCCGATTTCCGCCCTGAGGCCCCAGATGGGGCACCAGGGGAAAGAGCAGCGTAGTCCTCTTCCATGGATGGTCCTCTAACGTGGGGGTATTGTTCGAAAATGCCAAGATTTTCCCCATTTTGGCAGGAGTGGTGTCACTCCGCCGCCCAGCGCAGTCCGCACCCCCTGCGGGTGACACTCCTGGGTCTGGCCAGCGAAGAGGCTTTTCCACACCAAGTCACTGTCTCAGTGGCCTGGCAGACGACTGCCACAGACTCGGTGGAGTGGCTCTGGTGGCATCCTGGGCCCAGGTGGCTCTGGGACCTGCCCAGCTTGCTTCCCGTCTGCTCCCCCTCGCAAATCAACAACTTGGCCCCCAAAGCACCAAACTCTCTGCGGACTGCCCCCCCCCCCCAAGCTCAGCAGCTCCAGACTGCTGGAGCCGTTCCCGCTGGAGAAGGCACCCAGCCCCTTTGTTCCTTCCCATTGCGCTTCTTTCACCTCCTGCCGCCCCTGTGGTCCTCCTTTCTGAGTTGAGAACTTTTAAATTTAGCACTGGCAGTTTATCAAATTGCCTTATGCTGCTCCAGCCCCTTCCAGATAATCCCGACATTATTTTTATCCTCCGCGACCCTCCTTTTCCCTCTCCCCCTCCCTGTGCCGCCTTTGGGCTGTCAATTTGGAGGGAGTGTTTATGTGCTTCCTCCCCGTCTCCACCACCCTCCACCCGTCTCTTCTTGCAAGGGCACAATGCACACAAGCACCTATTTTTAATGTGCAACCGTTCTGCAGAGAAAGTACATCAACAGAAGGTGGGAGCGTGGAAAGGTCCTGGGGGGTGGGTGGCCTTTCTAGATTCCCACAGAGCAAAACATCTGTGCTGTTTGAGCACCATAATTACAGGGTTTGAGGGCTGCTGAAGCTTTATAGCAGCCAAGGAGAAGAGCGGAGGAGGTCTAGAGTTAGGGTAGGGGCCCCTCCACAACTAAACACCAAGAACCGAGGGGTGGGTAGAGGAGGAATGTGCTTCTGGGGTCTGCAGACAAAGAGGCCAGTGGCACCTTGAAGGAAGGCTGGATTGTGGCGGCAGCTGTGTAATTAGTCTGTGGCACTCCTTGCCACAGGATGTAGTGATGGCATCTGGCTTGGATGCCTTTAAAAAGGGATTGGACAGTTTCTAGAAGAAACCGTCCATCACAGGTTACAGGCCGTGATAAGTACAGGGTGTTCGGAAAGTCACTGTGCACTTTTCATAAATAAATATACGTAAGTGCACAGTGACTTTCCGAACACCGTGTATGTACAACCTTCCTGGTTTTTAAAGTAGGCTACTTCAGAATGCCAGGTGCAAGGGAGTGGCAAAAGGATGTAGGCATCTTGTTGTCTTGTGTGCTCCCTGAGGCATCTGGTGGGCCGCTGTGAAATACAGGAAGCGGGATTCGATGGGCCCCCTTTGGCCTCATCCAGCAGGGCTCTTCATAAGAACATAAGAACATAAGAAGAGCCCTGCTGGATCAGGCCAAAGGCCCATCTAGTCCAGCTTCCTGTATCTCACAGCGGCCCACCAGGTGCCCCAGGGAGGCACGAGACAACAAGATGCTTGCATCCTGTTGCCACTCCCTTGCACCCGGTACCAGTAGCCCACCACCTTTGTAAGGAGGTTGCACAATCCATCATTGCCTATAGCCCACGATGGACCTTTCCTCCAGAAATCCGTCCAATCCCCTCTTCTTAAGTTCTTATGCCCATTTTATCTGATGCATGTGGTGGACAGAGAAGAGAATCTCCCTCCCACCCCGCCCAATGTGGTCTGGTACACTCTTAAGCTATGTGCCTGCTGCCATTGCTGAGCATTTACACAGTGGGAGAGGACTGTCCTGTGCAGTGTGAAAGGGAGCACAGCCTGCAGTCTTGGGCCCACTTCCAGAGGCCGTGAAAATGTGCTTAAAAGCGTGTAGGCCACACTAGAGCGTTCTCAGGACACCTCTGGGTGCAAAACAGGATTCCATGCTCTCTCTCTCTCTCTCTCTCTCTCTCTCTCTCTCTCTCTCTCTCTCTCTCTCTCTCTCTCTCCAGAGATCCCCCTTGCTTTCTGTTGGAGACCCCGGAGCCACCCACACTGGGAAATCCCCCCCCCTTGGCGTCTTTTCCGTAGGATCCCAAGATGGCAGCCAACGGTGTGCTAGGAGCTGGGCCGGAGGAGCTCCAACGCCGCGCTGTCCAGATCACTGACGAGGTGGGGCTGCTCGGCACCTGTCCTTGCGGCCGTGACCCCCGTTTCCCGAGAAAGGTGTTGCCCCGCAAGGGGTGGGGAGGGAGGGCGGGAGGGAGGCTGGAACCCGGGAAGGCCCCCTGCCCTTCTGGGCAGCCAGCCAGCAAGAAAGCCTGGAGGGTTCCTTTGGCGGGTGCCCCCAAATGGTGGGGCTTGCTGGGGTGGCCACAGCACTGAGGCAGCTGCCTTGCGGCTGTCGTTTCTCCTCCTGTGCTGCCCTGCAGTGGCCCTGTGCTGGAGGGTTGTGGGGTGTGTGTGGCTACAGCCAGCCGGATGGCACCTGAGCCCAAGGGAGCCTGAGGGCAGGTGTCTGGAATGAGCCCTGGAAATGGTGTCTGGAAAGGTCTGCCATGCGCAGAAGCCAGGCCCAGGTCCGGTATCCCTGCCACGTTTCAGCCAGTGATGTCATGCAGGTGGAACGCAGGGGAACTCAGTTCCACTAGTTAAAATTAGGGCTGACTCCGCCCACTTCACTCTCCCTCCCCCCCCCTCCCAAGAGCTTTTCTTCTTGGTTGGCCGGCACTCAGAGGGTTAAAGGGAGGGACTCCAGATTCCTAGGGGGGGGGGCAAAGGCAGTGATGTCATTCAGGGGGAACGGACCAGAACGGGCGTTCTGGATCCTAACGGGCTCCATGGCTGGTTCCGGGTTCCCGACAAGTGCCAATCAAAAGTGAGTTCCTGTTCCTAAATCATTTGAATGACACCACTGGTTTCAGCCCTGGTGCTGTCACTGGAACTTGGCGTGTGGACTCACCCGTTCGCCCCGAACGAGCCTGGCCGTGTGGGCGTGTCTGTCACAGGGACGGGGCGGGGCTGCCGGTGCCAACACGCTTGTCTGCTTTCCCCCCTCTCCGCAGTCTCTGGAGAGCACCCGGCGGATGCTGCAGTTGGTCGAGGAGGTAAGGCACACGCGCGGGGCCGGGCAGGCTGGCAAGTGCTGCGAGGAGCGAGGCCTGCATCTTGGAAGGGCTCCACCCCCAGCCTTCTAAGTCAGGGAAAGAGCCCTGGCAGGCCCCAGGAATGCCGAGGCCAGCCCAGCCTCTCTGGCTCACAGCCTTGTCTCCAGGACCAGGGGGCATCCACTAAAACTGGGGGTTGGGAAAGTTAAAACAGATAAAAGGAAGTAATTTTTTACCCAGCGTGTAGTTAATCTGTGGAACTCTTTGCCACAGGAGGTGGTGATGGCGTCTGGTCTGGATGCCTTTAAGAGGGGATTGGACGGATTTCTGGAGGAAAAGTCCATCATGGGCTATAGGCCATGATGGATTGTGCAACCGCCTTACAAAGGTGGTGGGCTACTTCAGAGTACCGGGTGCAAGGGAGTGGCCACAGGATGCAAGCGTCTTGTTGTCTCATGCCTCCCTGGGGCACCTGGTGGGCCCTGTGAGATACAGGAAGCTGGACTAGATGGGCCTTTGGCCTGATCCAGCAGGGCTCTTCTTATGTTCTCGCGCAGAGCAAAGATGCCGGGATCCGGACCCTGGTCATGCTGGACGAGCAGGGAGGTAAGGCCTGCTGGGGGGTGGCGCTGCTGCCTTGCAAGGACTGGGTCGGGTTCTGGGTCTTTCCTGGAAGTCCGTGTTCCTGCGTGGGAAGCTGGGCTGCTGCTGGGGGTCCATTTCGCGGGCGATGGTTGCGCGAGGAATGCTGCAGCCCGCCCCGCCGCTCTCTCCTGCTGCACCTGCAGAGCCGGACGGGGCCTGCAGAGGTGTCAGCTTCACCCCGGCTGCCTCTTCCTCTCCACGCGGGTCTGGCTGGGGTCTGGGTCTGGGTCTCACCTGCCTTCCCTCTCGCTCCCGCTCAGAGCAGTTGGACCGAATCGACGAAGGCTTAGACCAGATCAACCAGGACATGAAGGAGGCGGAGAAGAACCTCAAGGACATGGCCAAGTGCTGCGGCCTCTTCGTCTGCCCTTGCGCCAAGTACGTCCTGCAGCGGTCGCAGCCAGAGAGCCCCTGGGCTGGGGTCCCGCCACCGAGCAGGCGCCCCTGCAAGCTTGCAGGCCAGGGCAGGGAGGCAGCGGCCTTCTCTGGTCGCTTTCCCCAGCACCGGCTGCTCAAGTGTCGAGTGCCTCTGCCAATGGAGGTTCCGTCTTACTGTCAGAATTGAGTAGTGGCTGACCGACCACTCCTCTGGCACCTTTTTACCCAGCGGGTAGTTAATCTGTGGAACTCTTTGCCACAGGAGGTGGTGACGGCATCTGGTCTTGATGCCTTTAAGAGGGGATTGGACGGATTTCTGGAGGAAAGGTCCATCGTGGGCTATAGGCCATGATGGATTGTGCAACCTCCTTACAAAGGTGGAGGGCTACTGGTACCGGGTGCAAGGGAGTGGCCACAGGATGCAAGCGTCTTGTTGTCTCACGCCTCCCTGGGGCACCTGGTGGGCCGCTGTGAGATACAGGAAGCTGGACTAGATGGGCCTTTGGCCTGATCCAGCGGGGCTCTTCTTATGTTCTTATGTTCTTCTTGCTGCAGGAGTGACATTCTTAGCAGTAAGAGAACTGGCGGGAGAGCCTGGCTGGGCGAGACCAAAGGCCTTTTTAGCCCACCACTCAGCTTCCCGTGGTGGGAACCCACAACTCCAGGGCAATAACCACTCCCTGTTTTATTGCCCCCCCCCATTACTGGTGCTCAGTGGCCACTGAAGTCTTCATGACATTGCAAAAGTTGTCTGCATGGACGTGTCTAACCCCCTGTAAGAGACCCCTCTTTCAGTTCTCTCTTTCCCCACCAAGCACCACCTGTTGAATGTCTGCTTGCATATGTGTGCCTTTTGCCACAATGCCACAGGTTGAAGAACCTCAAAGCCTTGGAGGCCTACAAGCCAGCAGGGGGCAGTGCCCAGGACGACGTGGTCTCTCGGCAGCCCTGCGTGCCGGACGGGAATCAGATGGTCATGAGCGGGCCCTTCATTCAGAGGTGAGGGAGGGCTCAGTGGGGTGAGGGGGTGGGGTAGGGAGCTGCCAGCCCCCAGCAGCACTGCCAAACTTCCCAAGAGCCTCGCACATTTTCTCTGCATTAAAAACTGGGAGCAAATGTCAGTATTAACCCTGCCGGCTTCCTTTCTGCCTGCATCTGTGTTGCCCTTCAGGATAACCAAAGATGATGCTGAGGAGGAGATGGAGCAG
This sequence comes from Lerista edwardsae, assembly GCA_029204185.1. Classification (NCBI taxonomy): domain Eukaryota; kingdom Metazoa; phylum Chordata; class Lepidosauria; order Squamata; family Scincidae; genus Lerista; species Lerista edwardsae. Next base: position 12,606,436 of record JAJKFI010000022.1, read on the forward strand.
AACCTGACGCAGGTGGACAGCATGCTCAGCAACCTGCGCAGCATGGCGCTGGACATGAGCAATGAAATCGACATCCAGAACAAGCAAGTGGACAGCATCAAGGAGAAGGTGGGTTGGAGCAGGGGGGAAAGCACCTCCTAAATTCTGCAGCCGAGCACCCAAAACGCTTCATTTCTCATTGCTAGAGGTGTTTGAAAACATTGTTTGCTTTACTCAGAAGTAAGCCCGTTGTGTTGGCTGTAAATCGGACACAAGCACCTGTTGCCCAACACAAACGTCAGGGATGAAGTTCCAAACCGTGGCTGTTCTTCGACTCACCACAAGGGGGCTCTCTAGTGCGCCTTCCTCCTTCCTCCTTACCTGTGTACATGTTCCGATGAGTGACCCGTGTTCACCTTTGGGGAGCCTCTCTAGGCCGGCCTCCCCTCTAAGCTGTGAGGCGTGCAGCTGGGATTCCAGCCCCCGGCAGCTTCCTTGCTGGCACTGCAGAGCTTGGCGATGAAATCACCCAGTGGAGTCACCCAGTGGACTCGGCAGGAAGGGGAGGGCACTCTGTGCATTCTCAGAAGCACTGTCGCCTCCAGCAAGGCAGGCGAGAACACTCGCATCAGGGCCACACTACATGCAAGTGTGCATAAAGGGAGCATGGAGGCCTGTTTAGAGAAGGAACAGTTATTTCGGGGGGAAATGAAACGTGTGAAATGCACATTTGGATTCTGCCCTTATGATATTGTTTGCATAGAATGCATGTCTGGGTGTCCAATGCGTAAGTCAGAAGCTGCCTGTTGGGTTTTTTTTTCCTGTGGAGTAGTTGGGGGGTGCTATTCCCAGCCCGCTTTGCCCCCCCCGACCTGCCTCCCAGTCATTCCCCCGTTTCCTCTTCTTTCCGCAGGCTGTTGAGAATGTCATTCGCATTGAGCAAGCCAACAACCAAACCACAGAGATGCTGAAGAACGCCTGAATTGGCCTCCAGCCCCCCCTTTGCCCCCCAGCCCCCCTGCTCTGCCCCCAACCCCAAAAGCAACTTCATGCACCCTGACCTTGGGGTGATTTCAATCGAGGCCCTTTTAATCCAGATCAAATTCCCCACCTCGGCCTGCACTTCCTGACCACGCATGCGTGCGAGCCAACGCTGTGACCCAGGAGTTTGCTCCCGAAGCCTGCAAGTGTCGCGGACTGATACCTGCACACGAGACAGCGCAGGGACTCGGGGCCAAACTTGCCCTGCCGTGGACAACCCCTTATCGGAACCCCCAAAGGCTTTTCCTTTGGTTGAAAGCAGCTCCTCATTGGACTCATGGCTATGGCACGGGGGGGGGGGAGTAAATTCTTTCCGTCCTGCACCAAGGCCTGAACCCAAATCCCCCATCGCAAATGATGGGTCCATGTAGTGTATCTCCCATTTCCTTCTGTGGCTAAGAGAATCTTCAAGGGATGGTTTAAGTTGGTGAAATGGGATGGGGGTGACGTTAGGGGGGGAAAACCCCTCCCTCCGCCATGACCTTGAGCCAAACCTTCCTCTCTGGCTCTAGTTAAATCAAGAAACACGTGTCAGGAACATAAGAACATAAGAACATAAGAAGAGCCCTGCTGGATCAGGCCAAAGGCCCATCTAGTCCAGCTTCCTGTATCTCACAGCGGCCCACCAGGTGCCCCAGGGAGGCATGAGACAACAAGATGCCTGCATCCTGTTGCCACTCCCTTGCACCCGATACTCTGAAGTAGCCTACTACTAATTTAAGGAGGTTGCACAATCCATCATGGCCTATAGCCCACGATGGACTTTTCTTCCAGAAATCCGTCCAATCCCCTCTTAAAAGCATCAAGACCAGATGCCATCACCACCTCCTGTGGCAAAGAGTTCCACAGACTGACCACCTGCTGGGTAAAAAAGTACTTCCTTTTATCTGTTTTAACTCTCCCAACCCTCAGTTCCCATCATGCCCCCCCCCAATAGTGTTTGCTTTGCTCCTGGTGGCCAAGTCTGCACTCCTTCATTGTGCTTATTTGGTGGGAAAGTCCCATTGAACAAAGTGGGAGTTACTTCTGAGTAAACACGCACAGGATCAGGGTGAAAGAGCCCAGGGGACTCCATAAGCAACGGTTGTTAGTTGCTGGCCAAAACAGTGTTCCTCCACCAGGTGCAAAACTGACAGCTCCATCCTATATAAATGCCCATCTGCTGTTTAGCTGGTTGTCGTGAGTACGTATCGTCTGAGACCCAAACACGTTGCCCCGCTCAGGTAGTCGGAGGGCAGGAAAGAGGAATCCAGGAGGAGTCCAGTGGCTCAGTGGGTGAGATGGAGGGTGGCGTTCCCAGGAGGCACCTGGGCAGGTACAGGAGGGTCCTCATCTGTCTGCCCAGTGCCTGAAGCATCCGTCTCAGTTCTGCTGGATGGGCCGGCCCTGGAAGGCAGTGTGTCCTGTCACTGGGCAGGGGCCAAAGCTCAGTGCTGGAACACTTGTTGTGTGCATGCAGAAGGTCCCGGCTTCGCTCCCTGACTTGCACCTCCAGTTAAAACCTGCAGGTTTCAAGCAAGGGGTCGAAGGGCCTCTTTGCCTGAGCCCTCAAGCAGCCTCTAGCAGGTGAGACAGACAGACCTGAGCCTAGGGCAGCTCCCTCTGCACAAGAAACACCCCTGTGAGTGGACCAGTTTGAGAACCACGTCCTTGTGAATTGGATGTTCCTGTTGTTTTGTTTGTGGATTTTTTTTTTTTGAAACTCTGACTGTAAAGATGCAAATGTACACGTTAAAAGGAGTCGGGTGAGTCTGTTTATTGTTTGTTTCCCCTCCCTGAGCAGGCCTAACACTCATGCCTTTGTGCGGAGGGACTTCCTGAACCGTTTGGGAAAGGTTTCCATCAGAGTGTCTTGCCCCCCCTCGCTCTGCTGCAGACCCTCAAAAAGGGAAGCAGGGAGGGGGGACCAGGGCAGGGAGGGGCTGCTTTCCCAACATGCCCCCCCCTGCTTCACTCTCACTTGTTCTTCCTGGGGAATGCGGCACGGACAAGTTCGAAGACGGAGAGGGCGGCACCTGGGGAGAGAAAGGACAGCTGACAGCTGGTTTTGGGGACTCAGCTGCCGACAACGCCCACCCCCTCCCCCAATTCATGGCAGGACCCAGAGACTGTGAGTTTTGGAGGTGAGAACGGGCCACCAGGCCCTACCACCAGGGTGGACCTAGTCAAAATGGTGCCCAGGGCACCCAATAGAAGTGCGCCCCCATGGGAGCCCAGGTCTACCCACCAGAAGCCACCCTGGGTAGACCTGGTCTCCATGGAGCCCAGGTCTACCTATTGGGACCAGCTGCGAGTAGACCTGGGCTCCCTCGAGGGGAGCCCAGGTCTACCCATTAGAAACAGCCGCACAATGTTGTGGGGGCCACTGGCGCCCCCCAAGACAGCCCCAAGACGGCGCACAGGGCTCTTCCCCCCTGCCCCCCTAGATCCGCCATTGCCTACCACCGAGCTACAGGGATCTGCTTTGCAAGCACCTGTAGACCACGTTCCCAACCCTTTTAGCACCGAGACCCACTTTTTGGAAAGGCACACATATTGGGATCCCCCCGGAAGTGATGTCATGGCCGGCAGCGCCATCATCAAGCAGGAAGTGCCGTCATTGTGACACACTCAAATGACACTCCTGGAATGCGAACTGGCCTCCTTGGGCTGCCGCCGTGGCACGGCCAGGAAACATCCCTGGCAGGCAGCGAGAGGAGGACCAAATATTATGGCAAGGCATTGAATTAAAAACAAAATTAAATGGAGCTGCCTCCCGGAAGCTGAGCGGTGCATTCCGAGCAAGACCCAGGCATTGCGGTGCCCCTCCACCGCGCCTCGCTGCGAATAAAGTCGCCCACGTTTTGTCAGAACCAGCCAACAAGTGTCTCTGTTGCTCGCTTCACCTCCGTTCCAGAAGCAAGCTGCTCTTGGCCCCGGCCTGCAGCTGTCTCGGTTTCTGTTTCCCACTTGGTCTTGCCTGAGCAAGAAGCGGCAAGCCAACAACCAAACAACAGAGTACTATTCTGGCCGCCCGCGCAGGAAAGAGAACTTGGTGCAAAACGTAACAGCAGTAGGAGAGGGAGGTTGGGCACCAGAGGCCGGCACTCCAGGGACCCCCAGGAGGGGCTGGCCCCAGACCCCTCCCCCTCCTGGCACCCCTTTTGCATGAGGAATGAAAGCAGTGGCGTAGCTAAGGGGGCGCGGGGGGGAGGCAATGGCTTCGGACAACAAGCTTTAGGGAGGCAACAAGCTGAGCTTGTGGCCAAAATTGTGAAAAATCTTGGTAAGTACAAATACCACCTTGTTATATATCGTTGGAAAGGTAATTTAATGCAGAATACAGTGAGACAAGCCGCGTTTGAACAGCTGTATTCTGTCAAACGTTATGGCCAATTGCACGTATTCGTGTACGTGCTTAATTAAATTTGACTTTGCCGCGGGTGCGGGGAGGCTGCAGACCCTCCTCTGGCCCCAGGCCGCCACTGCCTTAGCCGCGCCACTGCTTGGGAGTCTGGCTTACCAAACAGGCTGATGGTCATGGTGAGGCGGTAGAGCAGGGCGTCCGTGGTGCCTCCTTTCAGGTGCACAGGGAGGCCATTGTCTGCCTAGGGAGAGGCCAGGAATACAGGGGAAAATGAACGGGCACCGTCTGACCCTCAGTGCCAAGCAAACCTGCTCCCGTCTTCTGTGGCAGCCAGTCACAAAAGGGAAGGGACAAGCCCCAAGCCCAGATGCTGAAACGTTAAACTTGCATGAACCTGCTCCTCTGCCATCACTCCCGTCCCTCTGGGCCTCCTCCTTGCAAACGCTTTGGCCCTGGGGTCCACACACCCCCTTCAGTGCTGCTCCGCCCCCCTCCCTCCTGCCACGTCTGGTTCAGCACTGCTGTTGCCGGGGAAGCAGCTGCTGTCTGGATGCAGCCAAAGTTCTCACCTGGAAGATCTTCTGGTATTCTGGGACTCTGTTTTTCAGCTGCCGGCTGGAAGTGGAGAACAATCGGAGGGGCCCCACGCGGGAAGCCTAGTGAGCAGAGCAAGAGGACAGGCTCTGAAGGTCACCTTGGCAGGCTCTACCCCAGCCTCCCCCTGCGCTCTGGCCAAGTCGCTGGGCTCTCCTGCCTGTGCCCCTCGTTTTCTCTCTGCAGGGGAAATTGCTCGCGCATTTAGTGCCTCTTTCTCCAAAAGGACTGTGGCTCTCCCTGTGGAGGACTGACCAGTGAAATGAATACTATGAGAGGAAATGAATACTAGCTCAAGAGGTGGAGAAGTGACCTTCAGCCATGCAGGATCGATGAGGGGGGAGGGGCAGTGCTCACCCCGTGACCCTTGGCGTCTACGTTGGAGTGTTGAGTGCTCCCCTGTTGTGGCATGGGGGTAAGGGTGGGGTCATAAAACTGTGGCAGCCAAGCAATGCTCTCCCGCCTCACAGGAGAAGTGGCCGTCACAGGGAGCCAAATCAATTTACAAAGCGCACTGCAAAACTCACAAGTTCTGGGTGAGCAGCAAACAGTTGCGTGCTCCGATGTACAAGCTGGATGTAACCAAGGGTTTAGCAACAACAGTTTGAACTTCTGCTTTCTCCAGCTGCACACCTGCCCTGGGTTTTGCGGTGGGCGGCTCCAGAAGCCAAGAGAAACCTCGGTTTCACCACCTATAGAAGGCCCTGCTTGTTCCTTCCTAGGACCCACCATAAACCCAGATTTCCTCCAGATCTCCCAATGGTAAATGCTCAATAAATAGGACACCCATTTTTTTTCCATAAGTGAACCTGGTGTGTACCCGCTTTAAGGGGAGAAAGGCGGGATAGAAATGCAGTAAACAAAAAATATAATGTGTAGAACCTAAACCTACCTAAAGCGTGACGCTGCCTGCACCTCATTCGCTGGCAAAGAGTGTCATCCGCCTTGCTCCCCAGTTCACACATGCATAAATATTATTTCCCTCGACCACACAATACCTGTTGCCGGGCAGCTGGATGTGGGACTGGCCTTTGCTGCCAAAGTCCCGAGGGGCGTGTGAGGCAAGATGGAAATTCTGCCTGTGGAGTTGGAGCCCTGATGGCTTGTTCACATGTGCTGCTCTCCACTTGACGTCGCAAGATTGTCGGCAGGCATGTGTGAACTGCCTCAAGGATGCTGGAGCACTCAGCCTTGAAACTGTGTGTGTGCTGCATTTGGAAACCCAGAATTGTGTGCAGCTGTTTCGGTGTGGAGGGGACACAATTGCGCATGTTCCTGCTGTCGCTATTTACCAGACGGCCCCTATTTCCTGGTTCCTGTCCCTGGAAAATTGCTGGTTCTATTTTCTCCTCTCTCCAGCCTCCTTGTTTAAAATTGTGTCAGGGGCTACTGTTGTCCTTGCAGATGTTTCACAGGCAGCTGCGTATCCTCTCCTGATATTACAAACGTGAACCTACATAAATGTATGTAATGAACATACACGGTACAATGTACGTAATGAACATACACGGTACTTAAATGCACCTGCAGGCACCTGTGTGTTTGTCATCTCACAGATTGCAAAAAGAGATTTTGAACTGGCTGTGAATGATGTACGGTGGTAGTATGTAACAACACCAACGTGTGAAAATGGGAGGGGGACCCTCTGGCCGTGAGCTCTGTTATGAAAATAGGGGTGTTGCATTTGCCCCCCGTTTTCATCACCTGCTGGACAGCAAGGAGCAGTTGGTCTTGTCACCCTCTCCAAACTGCACAATGGGGAATAAGCTGGCCTTTGAAAGGAACGACACCTTTCAAAGGGTGGGGCACCTTTGTTGGCAGCAAACCCCGCTTGCCAAGGCCAGTGTGTGGTTCCCCCCACTTGGCAGAGACCAGGAATTGCTCTGGCTGCCTGCCTGTGTTTGGGGAGATCTGATCCCACAGTTCCAGGGGAGGGGAATGCTGACAGTAGGGAGGGCGGGGGGGGGGGGGGGAGGGTGTGGCTGTTTTTTCCATGTTCTGGCACAGACTGTCGTACCCCATGGCAAACGGGTTAGTCTTTAAGCTGCCCCAAACCGGACGCGGGCACAGCTCCTCTTCCCGAGCGTTGTTGTTTTGTGTTAGTGTCGGCCTGCCAGCGAATGATTGATCAGGGCTCCTGTTTGCTCAACAGCTGGGAGGTGGGAATAAGCAAGCAAGAGCGAAGCAAGCATGCAATTAGCTTGGGGGGGGGCTTTACCAGAAGGGACGTCATTCTCTGCGGCCTGCTCTTGCCCTCTTCCTCCTCCGCTGCCTCCCTCGACTCTGTCACTGGCGACCTCTGGCACAGCCTTACAAGGGCGCTGCGAGGGAGGGAGGAGGAGAGGCTGGGCCTCGTCTCTCTTGCGCCGCTGCCAGGAGTAAGGGCCGCAGAGGAGCTCAAAACGCACACTGGAAAGTGCAGGCTGCAGGGACGCGGAGCCTGGAAGGGGCGCGGGGAGGGGGCAGTGGTGTCATCCAAATGATTTAGGAACAGATACTCACTTGTGATTGGCACTTGTTGGGGTCCGCCCACCGGAAGTGAGGTCATAGCCGGAAGTGATGTCATGATTGTTGCCATGGATGTGATCATGTTTGTAATAACTTCAGCTTGTGGTTAGTGTTGTGTTCTACTGCTTTCCTTTCTAGAGATGTGTAGATACATATTTTGCTTCAACTGTTCCCTGGTTAAATAGCAGGGGCCAGCTTTGAGTGGGCGGGGCCAGCTCAACTTCTAGGAACCGGTACTCGCGTAGTGGTGCGTAGTGGGTGCATGACATCACTGGGGGGGGGGGCTGTGTTCTGCAAGTCTGTTTATCCTTGGCCCCCAAGCCGCCGTTTTATTTCCTGTATTTCTATCCCGCCTTTCTCCCCCAGATGTTTTGCAGTTGCCGACATCTGCATAAAGAGGAGCCAGATGGATGGGATGGTGTCAAAGGTGCAAGGCTTCCCCCCCAGGATTGTCTCCCCCCCCCAGCAATGCAAACTGGAATTCACACAGCCACACGGCCCGGCCCCTGATATTCCAGCTGTTGGCCACCTGCGCATTACAAGGCCAGTTTGCTGCGAGGGACCACCAGTAGACCCCTGCTCCTAAACACGCTCTCGGCAACCTGTGGAGTGAGCTGGTGTTTTTCAGGTTTGGCCCAAGAGCGGCCAGTGGCCGATTCCCTGCCTGCTGGAGACGTTGCTGCCTCCTTTCTGTCCCCATTGACAAACCACTCTGTGAAGCGTGGGGGTTTGCATGTGCGTCCCCGCTGGCCTGAATCGGTCCAGGCACAGTTCCTGTTTCGGGGGGGAACCGTGACATCCCACGGAGGCGGCCGAGCATCGCCTCGACTCCTCACGTAGAGAAGTGAAACCGGTCCTGCACGCCTTCCTCCAACGCCCAGCTGGCGCCTTGACTCTTGCTCTGGGCAGGCTGCACGATGGCAGGTATGGAGGCTGCTCGTTCTGCCACCCGGGACAGCAACGCAACCTGCCAGAGGCCTGAGAACACCCCCACCTCTTATTGGGGATGCTGAGGCCCTGCAGTTGGCTTGGTCCGTGCTAAAGATCCCAGCTGCAGCCCGGGCTGGGAAAGGCTCTGACCCATCTCCGAGAGAAGGCTGCAGACCAGTCTCGGCAGGCAGGCAGCCTTCTGTGTCGGGTGGTGCCTCTTCCCTTGGGGGGGGCGCCGATGCCACTGCTTCTTTGCCTGACCAGCTCCGCTTGCTTGCAGGGAGGACGACGGTCCGTCTGGCCACCTGGCTCCTCTTGGCCACAGGGGCCTTCACGCCGCTCACTGCCACTGGGGCACAGGCGGAGACGGAGCCCTCCAGGTAGGTGGAGCCCCTCCCAGCACGCTGCGTCGTCAGGAGCCAGAGGCTGGAGGAGTGACGTTTGCACCCCACCTTGCAGGTCTTGTCCGTGGGACTGCCTTGTGTTTGTCCAGATGTGGCCGGGTTCCTTCTGCGTGGTGAGCAAGACCTTTTTCTAATCAGGGACCCAATAATAATAATAATAATAATAATAATAATAATAATAATAATAATAA
>JAJKFI010000022.1:12615438-12748856 GCA_029204185.1 Lerista edwardsae
AATAATAATAATAATAATAATAATAATAATAATAATAATAATAATAATAATAATAATACTTGAATTTATATACCGCCTTTCTTAGGTCACCAGATTTCTCTAGTGACTGTAACTCAAGGCAGTTTACATAGGTAGACTTTTTATTCAGAAACCCGAAGGTTTTTACAATTTATACAGAAATGTTCTATCTTTCAAGAACTTCACACATACAGATGGATCTTTCTGGATTTAGTCCTTCTTTCTGGCCACCCGTTTGTCTTCTTTGCTGGCTGATAAGCAGCTTCCCTGCTCCCACCAGAGAAGCGGCCGAACTTCGGCACGACTCCCCCTCACACAAGGCAGCCGAAGCTCAGCTGATAATCAGCCACAATTAACGAGGTCTGCCGCTCACAGAGACTTCCAGCTGTCCCGAACTGGCGGCCTTCAGATCTTCAGCTCTTATCTTCAGGCAAACGGAGGCATTAACCCTCTCGACTAAATCTTCTAATAATAAATTAATACCAGTATTATTAGCCTTCTGAATTTTAAAAACCCATAAATGGTGCTTGCCTGGGCTATTCCTAAAAGGATGCATCTACACTACAGACTTCAATTGTTTTTTTTTAATTGACTTTTTTTTACAGACTTTAATTGTTTTTATCCATTTGTCCAAGGAACCCTGAGAATTTGAGGATTTTTTTTTTCCTGAAAGGGAGCTGGACTGCTCCTTTAGAACTCTGTCGCAGGACCTCAACTCCCCTTGGGGTTCCTTGGGGGAAAGCCCCGACAGGCCTGGTGGGTTTGACGCTGGCAGTGCGAAGGAGCTCTCCACGAATCGGGGCAGGAAGGGGTAGGCCACGAAGTCAGGGTAGGACCAGCAGGCCATGGAGGGGGATCTCAGACTTTGGCGGAGGGGGGGGCAGTGAGCCTAGGGGGTTGGGGGATCCCCCACAGTGACTCCCCGCGCTCTCCTTTTCTGTTTCTCCTGGAGGCTCTAGGAAAAAAGTTTGAGTGTGTGATGTCCAAGCAGGCGGACAACTGGACCATCCATGGATTGTGGTGAGGCACCCCCGGGGGGGGGGCGTTAGTGGCTCAGCGTGGCAGAACCCTCCCGACCCACACGCTCAGGGCCTCGCAGCTCCCAAGCAAGGAGGCTGTGGCAGCCGCCCCGTCTCATGGGCGTGCCGGCTGCCCCTCCTCACGCGTCGCCCTCACCCTTTCCACCCCCAGGCCCAGCAGTGTCGTGGGGTGCTGCCCCTACTGGCACCTCTTCCCCTCCGACCTGGCGGTGAGTAGCGGCCTCGTGCCTGGGGAACCCGGTCACTTTCCTCGCTGCCAACAGCCGGGCGTTTGTGCCTTGCCGCTTGCCGGAAGCCGGGAGGAGTGGGGCACGCCTGTGGCTGTGGGGCAGCCCCCCAATTATCCTGGGCACAGGACCTCCCTCCAGCAGCGCAGCCCCACCTGAGGCTCTGCTCTGGGTCTGGGCTGCAAAACCGCCGATGGGGCACCTCGGAGCGCTTTTGTTTCCTCCTGCAGGACTTGACGTCTGAGCTGGACAACCAGTGGCCCACCTTCACCAACCTGACCAACTTCCAGTTCTGGTAACCCTGGCAGTGGTGGGGCCGAAGGGGCGGGGAAATTAAAAAAACAACAACCTCAGAAACAAAGGAGAGGAAAAGGAAAGGGCTGGTTTGTTTCTGGCTATCTTAAGAGGTGACCAGACAGGGCAAAGCAGCATCTTCCGAACAGCTGACACATGGGGGACACGGCCAGTGGTGTCATTCAAATGATTTAGGAACAGGAACTCACTTTTGATTGGCACTTGTCGGGAACCCGGAACCAGCCATGGAGCCCGTTAAGATCCGGAACGCCCGTTCTGGTCTGTTCCCCCTGAATGACATCACTCCCTTTAACCCTCTGAGTGCCAGCCAACCAAGAAGAAAAGCTCTTTGCAGAGGAATTGGGAGGGGGGAGGAGGGAGTGTGAAGTGGGGGGAGTCAGCCCTAATTTTAACTAGTGGAACTGAGTTCCCCCGTGTTCCCCCTGCATGACATCACTGGACACGGCTAATTTTTTTTTTTCTGGATTAAAAACTGGAGATAGACTTCAAAAGGAAGAAGATGCATTCAGCATGTCGCAGTATCCACCATAGTTCCATTCCATTCCCCCCAGATTTGTGGTGTGATGGGCTTTCCCTCCAGAAATCTGTCCAAACCTCTTTGAAAGGCACCTAGGCCAGATGCCATCACCACCTCCTGTGGCAAGGAGTTCCACGGATCCCGCTGTGGATACCTGAAACCGTGGATACTGGGGGTGCCAGTTGCGTCTGGGAACCTCTGCTGCTTTGCTTCTTGCTCGGGCGATGTTGTGGCCATGCGCTGGCAGGGAGGAGGGGGGGTCCGTGCCACCCTTGGGGGGGGCCTCCCTGTTCCAGTGAGGAGGTGGCTCCTGCCTCTTTCCCCCTCCTGCAGGGAGAACGAATGGCAGAAACACGGAACATGTGCCGGCTGCGTTGAGACGCTGAGCTCTCCCAATAAGTACTTCCGAGCCGCCCTTTACCTGCATGGCAAATACAACATCGACAGGTGAGTCAAGGAGCACAGAGGCTGGCAGCTCGGCTTGAACCGAGCCTGGACTGCAGTGAGCAGATCTGCAAAGTAACGCCACGGCTCGAAGGAGGGCCAGGCTGAATGATCACTGGGGGCTGCCAGGTTTTGGCCCGGGGGGGGGGGCCCTGGTTGGGGTTGGACCCAGCAAGCCTGCGGGCGCCCAGTTCCTGCACAGCGGGATGACTGAAGCGGGCCTTCTGCATGTGTTGCTGCAGGGTGCTGCAAAGAGCTGGTGTCGCCCCCTCCTGCAAACGCAGCTACCAGGTAAGTAGGAGCACACAAGACAACAAGAGGCCTGCTGCATCCTGTGGCCACCCCCTTGTCCCTGGCATTCTGAGGTAGCCCATGACCCTTGCCCCCCCCAAGGAAGACCCCAGGCTGCTGTTGGGGCTGAACTTTGTCAAACACAAGTGACCTGTTTTTAAGTCATGAAACCTGCTGAACAGCCACCCCCCCTCACCAGTCTGGGGGAGGCAAAAACTCCCTTCTGCATGCCTGCCATGTGACACCCCTCCCTTTCCTCTTCCTGCAGCTCAGCACCCTCGAGAGCGCTCTGCGCCCAGTCCTGGGAGACCAACACGAGCTGCAGTGCGTGACCGACACCCAGGTGAGCTGCCTCCCTTTCCCCCCCCCCCATTGCTGAGCTCCTGTGTCGGCCTTGCTCCTACGTCTCCTCCCGTCCACTGCAGGGACGCCAGATTCTGGTGCAGGTGAAGGTCTCGCTGCACAGTGACCTCTCCGTGGGCTGCATCTCGGCGGGCTGCGACGGCACCTCCCCCTACAGGCCTTGTAGGCCCCAGAAGAGCATATTCTACTTCCCTCCCAGCCGGGAGCACCCCCGGAACCCCTGCCCCTGAGGGTCTGCCCGGCCAAGGCGGGGTTGGGGGAGGGGAGCTGCGTAAGGGGCCCCCACAGCACGTAGTCAACCGGCTTGTGTGGGCTCTTTTGGAAGAACACCAGAAGAGAATCAGGCCAAGGGGCCACCTAGCCCAGCTTCCCGTATCTCCCAGTGGCCCACCAGATGCCCCTGGGAGCACACGAGACAACAAGATGCCTGCATCCTGCCTCTGACGTTCGGAGACAGCCCACTTCTAAAGCCAGAAGGTTGCTCATTCCCCTTACGGCTTACAACTTTTCTTCCAGTCATCCGTCCAATCCCCTTTTAAAGGCATTAAAAGGGGAGCAAGTGATGCATTTTAGCACATGGTTGCTTTGTTTTGACATTGAATTGTGGTTGTTTTACATTGCTGTATGTTTTTAGAATTGTGGTTTTTTTTTAACGGAATTGTACTGGTTTTAATGTTTTGTGTTGTTAGCCGCCTGAGTCCCCTTCAGTGTGGGAGAAAGGCAGGATACAAAAAATCCTGCAAATAAATAAATAATACTTGCAATGAGCTCGTGGCTGTTGCTGGTGGTGTTCTCCATTCTTTTAGTATAGATTGTGAGCCCTTTTGGAACAAGGAGCCATTTAATTTTAATGTTATTATTTGCCTATAAACCGCTCTGTGAACTTTGTGTTGAAAAAGCGGTATATAAATACTAGTGATTGATTGATCCCACTCCCGGGCGGGGCAGGATCGGGCCCTCTCTTTTTCTGCTCCGACTGGCCCGAACTGCACGCCCTCCGTTATTGGCCGATGCCTGTGTGCGGAGGTGGGGGAGGCTGGATGCTGCTGCGGGGGGGGGGGGGTTGGGAAAAAGGCATTTCCCGCTTTCCCCCAGGGGGGGGGGATGGGAGGCAGCCCCCCCCCGTCCGGTCCCCCCCCCCCACTGCTCTCAGGGGGCCGCTGCGTGCCTGCTTGTACCTTCTTTCTCCCGACCCACACTGCCCAGGTGTTGCAATGAGCCTAACCCACCCCACCCCCGTGCGCTCGCGCCGTCCTTGCTTTGCACGCAGAAGCAGCCTCCCCCCGCCCCGCCCCGCCCCGGCCCGGCCCGGCCCAGCCCAGCCCCGGCGGAAGGACAATCGCGGCGCGGGCGCAAGGAGGTTGCGCGGGAGCCGCTCCCAGCTCGTGCCTGCGCCGCTGAGCAGCAAAAGCAGCGACTTCCTTCCCGGGTGCCAGCAGCACGTGCAAGCCCCGCCCAGCCGTTTTGCGAGCCGGGCAGGGGGCGCAGGCTGTCCCCCCCCCCGCTTCCTTTGGCAGGTGCAGCGAACCCTGGGCAGGAGGCGCTTGACTTGGGACGGAAACGCGCCTTCTCTGGTGGAAGTGGGATCCTCGGGGGGCTCTTACGGGGGTCGGGGTCGGGACTGTGCAAATGATCCTGGGAGGGGGGTCTGCAAAGGCACCGAAGCCAAATGCTGCGCGGAAGACGAGTCTGCCACTGCTGGGATGTTCTGGAACTTTCAGGCGCTGGTGGTGAAGACTTGGGGGGACTTCTGTGCGGGGGGGGGGCGGAGTTTTGGCAAGGACACACTTTCTGGGGCGGGAGGGGGCCAGAGGGCTGGAGCCTGACCCAGTTGAGCGGGGAGGTCTCCGGTGGGCTCTCGAGGGAGGGTGCTAAAACCTGCCTCTTCCCCAGCACAATGGCAGAAGGAGACCAGAGGCTGAGGGGGGGTCCTCAGCGGCCAAACCCGGCCCCCTCCCACCAGGCTGGGCAGCCGCACTCCCCGTGGAAGGAGGACCCGCTCTGGCCAGGCGCCCGGGAAGAGGAGCCCCTACCCAGCTCCGCCGCTTCTGGGCCTGCTCCGGCTGCGCGAGGGAAAGGTGGGTGGGAGGCAGGCAGGGGCTGTGGGGGAGGTGCTGGACTCCAGAATCCGTTGGCCCCCCGGGCAGAGGGCGGGTTTACACGGGGGGGGCTGCCAGAATGGCGTGCCCTTCCCTTGAGGAAGCCTCCGTGTGCCCTGCTGGCATCAGCACTGGAGGACTGAGCAGGATCGGGTCCATTTGCCTCGGGAATTAGCCTCAGCGTGCCAGGTGCCAGGGAGTGGCCGCAGGATGCAGCCCCTGGTTGTCCTGTGTGCTCCCGCCCTGACAGTCTGGTGGGCCACTGGGAGGCTCAGGAAGCTTGGCCAGGGGCTCTTCTATTGGGCCCCCCTAGGAATCCGGAGTCGCTCCCTTTAACCCTCTGAGTGCCGGCCAACCAAGAAGAAAAGCTCTTTGCAGAGGAATTGGGAGGGGGGAGGAGGGAGAGTGAAGTGGGCGGAGCCAGCCCTAATTTTAACTAGTGGAACTGAGTTCCCCCGCGTTCCCCCTGCGTGACATCACTGGCCCTCAGCAAAGGAGCAGGTTCTTTGTGTGGGAGCTGGCTTGTCACAGACCTGGCCGTCAAAAGCGGGGCGAAGTGGGGGGGGGGTGCCCTGCTTCCTTGGCTCCCTTTGCTCACGAGTCGCTCCTGCTCTCCCACCCTGCAGCTCCACCCCGGCTGGCCGCCTCTTTCAAGGCGCCACCCCCAGGAGGACGGGACCAGCAGCCAGCAGCGAACCCAGGTAACCGGGAGCCTTCCTGGGCTGCCTCCCCCTGTTTCTGCAGCTGCCCCTTGTCCGTGGATTTGGGGAGTCCAGGAACCCCAAATTGGTAGTGTTGTCAGCATGGCTGCACGCTAGTGCACACAGACGCAGGTGCCTCAATGGGAGGGTCTTGGATAACTGACTGGGGGCCAGGAAATGGGCCTTCCGGGGGGGGGGAGTCCGGGGCTGCCACGAAGACCTGGTCCTGTGGGCACTTTGGGCGGTGGTGAGATTTGGACCCCATGGAGGGCTGGCTGTCCTCCTCCTCCTCCTCCCCCCCCAGAGAACGTCATTTCCCACGACCAGCGCTGTGCGGCCATCACCAGCGACATGTGCGAGATGCTCCTTGGGAATGACCTGCCCTATCGAGGCTGCCTGAGCACTGTGGCGGGCTTCATCCTGGAGAGGGGTGAGTGAGGGGCCAGCCGCTTGGGGGGAGAAGAACTGGCCCCATTTGGCTGCTCCCCCTCGCATGAAGGGGGCTGAGCTTTTGATGCCTTGGAAGGTGGAGGTGGAGAAACGGCTCTCCTGACGGCCTCTTGCAGCGCTGGGGTGCTGGGTTGGGGTTTTGGGGGGGCTGATCCGGCAGGGCTCTCAGGCCCTTCAAGCTGGCATCCGAGCTGCGAAGGATGGAAACCCCTTCAGGTTAAATTCCTGAGGGAGTTCCAAGTCCCGGACCTTGTGTGCCTCTGAGCATCGCGGTTCGTCCAGCCCAGGTGCACGCCAGGTGTGAGGCTGCTCTCAGGAGTGTTGCCCACCTGGCTGGCTCAGGAAGCCCCTCGCCTGCTCAGCTCCTGCTCCCCGCCCCGCAGAAACTGCTGCCGCCTGCCAGACTGCCTGCCGAGAAACCTACGAGCTGGTCGCGCTGGGGACGGGGGACGTGTCCTACCAGGGCTGGCTGGAGTTCAGCGGTCGGAGGCTGCACGACATGCATGGGCTGGTGGTGGCCCGCAGAGCACTGCTGCGGTAAGTGTTGCTTCCTCTGCCACGTGCAGCTTCAGATCTGTCCGTGGACAGGAGTCGGGGCAGGCAGCTTGGGGCACAGGAGAACCAGTGATGTCATGCAGGGGGTACGCGGGGGTACGCAAGTACCGGTTTCTAGGATTACGGCTGGCCCCGCCCATTCGCCTGCCCACTCGTCGACTCTGCCCCCTGCAACGTTTGAATTTCCTGCACGTTTGAGTTGCCTGCACGTTCTCAGAGGCAGGCAGGCAGCGAGTGGAGCCTTGCCTTGCCACTGAAAAATGAGCTGCCCTGGGGTTTTGGAACTGTTGGGTCACTTTAACATGATGCCAGGCCTCCTTAATGTGTTCTGGGGGTGCTGTGGAATACTGTTGCAACTGTTGGGTCAGTTTAAAATGGTCTGAGGCCTCAAAAAGGGCTTTTTCCATGTCCCTTCCTGCCACGACCTCACTTCCGGCTTATGACGTCACTTCCGGTGGGCGGGTCCCGACACGTGCCAATCAAAAGTGAGTACCTGTTCTTAAATCATTTAGATGACACCACTGAGGAGAACGCTTTCATTTCAAAGATCCAGCGTGCCTGGAGACCTCTGAAAGTTTTCAGTTTCTAATCCCAGACGTGGCAGGGAACTGCAGCCATTGCCCAATTGGAAAAATGTTCTGCACGTGTTCAGAAGCACTCTTCTTTCATGTTGCCTCGCATGCTCTAGGGAGGAGCAGGTTGTTTCACCAGGACATGCGCAGGAGAACTTTCTAGTGGGCAGTGCCTTGCAGGCCAGATCTGCATCTCTCTTCCTCTGTGTGTCCTTTGATGGTGCCCAGGTCCTGATATGACCCCGGAGTCTCCTGCCAGGGGTGGGGGGACTGGTCCTCTTCGTGTGTGGTTCACGTGCCGCCCCTCCTCCCCAGGTACTTGTACAAACAGCTCCTTATGGGCTGCAGCCAAGACCCAGCCGCTCGCGAGAAGTGCATCTTCTCCCCTGCAGAGGACGGGGTGCGCATGGCCCTGAAGCCAAGGATCTTCCTGCACCTCTACCTGAGCCGTGCACCCAGCGGCGTCTCAGAGAAGTTTCAGTGAGTGCCGTGTGTGCTTCGGGGTGGGGTTTGAGGTGACCGGGGGCTGGGTTGGGGGCGTTGGGGGCTCGCGTTACGTCTCCCCACCTGAGCAGAAAGACGGTTAAAGGCTGCAGTCTCGAGCGTGGCTTTGGCCAGGCCACTGTATCGTGTGCTTCTGGACCTTCCGCTTGCGGGCTGCCCCCACGTCCTGCGCATGCCCACTCCCGCCTGCCTTTGTGTCCCGCAGCGGGTCCTTGCTGCAGCTGCGCCCGTCGCTCGAGCCGCACGTTGGCATCGGAGACACGCTCAGGCCCCTCTCGTCCTGCCGCCCCAGTGCTCTCGCCGCCCACACCTCTTGCATCTCCAGCAGCGACAAGCTGACCCGCTGGAACGTCCTGGGGGTGCAGGGCGCCCTCCTCAGCCACATCATCCACCCGGTCTACATCACCAGCATCGTCCTGGGTGAGTCAGCGTTGGGAGGGTCAATGCCGGTGCAGGGGAGTGGCAGTGAGATGCAGGCATCTGGTTGCCTCGTGGGCTCCCGGAGGCAGCTGGTGGGCCGCTGTGAGAGGCAGGAAGCAGGACTAGGTGGGCCCCCTTTGGCCCGATCCAGCGGGGCTGTTCCTATGCTAATAATAATGATAATAACAATTAATAATAGGTATTTATATACCGCCTTTCTTGGTCGTCAGATTGCTCCTTTGATTTTAATTCAAGGCGGTTTACATAGGCAGGCACTTTCTAAACCGCAAGGGTTTTTACAAATCACAAAGTTCTAATCTTTCAAGAACAACTACATGCAGATGACACTTTCATCGTCCGGTCCTTCTTTCTCGCCGCATGATTGCCTTCCACTGGCTGATAATCTGCTTCTTTTGCTCTCACCAAAGAACAGCTGGCTGCCCAGCACAAGTCCCCCTCTCACAGGCAGCTCAGATCTTATCCTGGGAGAGGTTCCCAGTGGCAGAGTGATGCAGGAGCTTGTCGATGGTGTGGCAGAGCAACCTACTTTTTCCGTTCCTTGCTGGCTGCAGTGCAAGAGAAGCCTTCGTTGGCCTTCTGGGCGGAGCTGAGGCCCCCAGGGTCTTCCAAGGGACAGACCAGTCAGGAGCTGTGCTCCTGTGGTGTGGCTCTGATTTCTCCTGGAAGGTTTTGTTGACCTCCTGCCTTCTCCCCACAGTGACCTTCTCCCCCCTCTCTCTTGGTTTAATTTGCATTAATGTTTTAGCCGACCCCGGCCAAGACCACTTCGCCCTCAGCCAGGTCATCAACGAGCGCCTGCGGTTGGGGCCTGAGGATGGGTTGCCAAAACCGTACCGGCAGAGCAAGGTGTATCTCTTCACGGGCCCCCGTGTGGCCCCTCTCAACATGCCGCCAGAATGCCGCTCCATGAGCCTCAACTGGTGCGGTGGAGACGAGATGCTGGAACTGGTGGACGGGGCTACCGGGAAGTCAGCACGGGAGTGAGTTGGGGACCCCCAGGGCTAGGGTGGGGCCTGTGGGGGGCACGAGTGGGTGTGTTTGGTCAGGAATCATTCTTGGTGTAGTGCAGTCAAGAAAATTTATAAGCCAAATTCTGCAGCCCCTTGCAAAGCACAGCCAGTTTTTGCAGATTGTGCATTTTATACAAGCATCACAGATTCTACGGAAGCAGTTGGTTTTGTTCTGGAGCGAGTTAGACATCAAAATGTGTGTGGACCCCTGAACATTTTATACTTCTGCTGTGTTATTGGCAACCTAAACAGGAGCTTATTGAGAGAGAGCGATTTTGTTTAGCCACACCTTGTGTCTAATTTTTCTCAAACTGTGGGTCAGGACCCACTTGGTGGGTCAGGACCTGATGTCAAGTGGGTCGCAGAAAGCTGGGAGCAGCCAGCTTGGAAGCTGCAGACCTTACCCTTGCTATGTTCCTTTTGTGAGTGTTAACAGTTTGAATTTTCAAGTGAGGGTTTTAGAAAGCTTAGTTCAGTGCTTTTGCATAATATTTTGTCCTCCTTTTGCTTTCTGTCAGGGATGTTTCCTGGGTGTACAATTTCTGCAGTCCAAGAATGCCAGCTGGCATTTCAGGAGTGTAATTTTATTGTGTCACAGTGACAGCACTTCCTGCCTGATGATGTCGCTTCTGGCTATGACATCACTTCCACTGGGGCCTGACAGAAGTGCTATTCTAAAAAGTGGGCCCTTGTTTTAAACAAACCTCGCATTCTACCATGCTGTGTGTGGTTGTTTTCTGGGTGCATTAGCTGAGGTGTGCTGGGATGCCCTCGTCTTTTGGGCACCCTTGCCTTGTTCTCCGTGTCACTGTCGAGGTGCGCAAGACCCTTCCTACAAATCTCTCTTGTCTCCATCAGCATTTTGCACCCAGCGGGTCCGTATCGCCCCAGTCGGCTCTGCAAGGCTGCCATGCTGCAGTCCTTCAGGAAGGTGGCGCGGGAGATGGCAAGAGAGGACCTGGTGATGCTGCCCACGTACCACAAAGCCAAGGTGAGTCTTGCAGTACCAGAGAGAGCGCGCGCGAGAGAGAGAGAGCGCACCTGCCTTTGATTGCCAGGGGTTTTCATTCCTGCTGGGTGTTGAGAGGCCTCCAGACATTGCCTTAAAGAATGTGCCTCTCTCACCTTCAACTAGGTGCAAGCTGAGGCCTACCAGAGTGTCAAGCGCCTGGTCTACAAGCAGCTGGGCTTACACGAGTATGGCAAGCAATTGGCGGACATCTTTCCCCACTAGACTGGCCTGGCAGAGAAACAGCTGCCTGCGGATGAAAGACTTCCCAGAATCTGGGCAGGACTGAGGCTGGCAGGGCAAGTTGTCTTCAGCCAAGCAGACGGAGTTCTGAACAATGTGGTGTTGTTGTTGTTTTTTTTGGGGGGGGGGCTGCAAGAAGCCTTTAATGTTCAGCCTGTGTGGGGGGAGGAGGAGCCTCGAGGATGTTGCCTTTTTTCTTTGAACCGTTGGCTTCAGGGCGCCCGTTTTGTTTTGGGGAGTTGTCAAGAGAGAAGTTGACATGTCTGGGTACTTAATTTACAGCTGTTTTGCTCCTGGGAGTTATTTGTTGGTAAATCTGTGTATTGCCTGACGCTTTCTTGGCATAACTTGGTTTGGTTAAAGACCTGCTGACTTAGTAAAGATGTATTGACCTTGAGACTTGTGTGTGGCTGCCTTGTGTGTTCAAACCGAATCGGTGCAGACAAATTATATTCACCAGAGTGTTCAGCTTTTACAGCAAGATGTTTTAATCCTGTACACTTGAGAAGCCACTATCCCTGCGTGCAGGCCACTCATTTTCATCCATGCTGTCTTGAAATTCTGCACTTCGGAGTAAACCGTGTCAGCAAAACCACCAGCCTGCTTATTTACAAGAGATGGAGATGACAGTACAGCCCTCGAGAACTTCCATCTCTTGAAAGGAACTAAGATAAGTAACCAGACGGCAGGTAAGCATTCAAAAAAAAGTTGTCTTGATGTGGGTGTGTTTTACTGGGAGGGTTTATTGCTCCTGCTCTTTGGATGTTGAAGTTTGCAGCGCTCTGGCGAATAAGAATTTCACTGTGTGGCCAGCTGGTTCCCTGTGCCTGCCAAAGGTAAAGTGCCCACGAATTGCCTTGCTGCCTGCTGTCCTCGGTTTCTGAGCAGGCGCGGGCACCTTGGAATGCACAGGTGAGCAGGGCAAATCACGTTCTACGGATCGGCCTCTGGATCAGCCCGGATTCCCGATTCACCGGTGTTTAATAATGAGGACAAACAGCCTGCTCGGTTTTTACTGTGTTACATTTGGGGAAACCAAAGAGGTCTTTGGAGTGAGCAGATTGTGAGCTCAGTCTCGGTGGTGAAAATAAATTC
Source organism: Lerista edwardsae (assembly GCA_029204185.1). Classification (NCBI taxonomy): domain Eukaryota; kingdom Metazoa; phylum Chordata; class Lepidosauria; order Squamata; family Scincidae; genus Lerista; species Lerista edwardsae. The sequence goes on from JAJKFI010000022.1 coordinate 12,627,333, forward strand.
CAGGGCGCAGCAAGTAACAAGAGGCACCTTCTTCCTTCGTTCTATGCCTACGTCTCTTTCTCTTCCCCGCCTTAGTCAAGTTGATTTCACGGACATTGGGTGCACCTGTCTTTCCCTGCGGTCAGGGTTGCCTCTCTATATAGCAAGCAAACATGCAGTTATGTATGCTCTGCCTGTCTTCAGGTTCCTATCCTGCAATGACACTGTACGTATTTTGTCATTTGAGGGGTGGCATTAACAAAAAGCAAAAGATATTTACAAATGGACTAGATTTGAAATTTCAGCTCCAGATGTTAGTAGAATGCAAATGGATAGATGTGATTGGACACACAAAGTGCGCAGGGTAGAGGAGGGTTTAGCATTGATGTGATGAGAGGCTCGGAGCATTATAAATGCATAAATGTCCTTATTCTCATCTGTGAATTGTGGGAAGGTATGCAGTTAGACCGTGTCTGCGTACAGTTCTAATTGTTCCCTCTTGATTGTGGGTGGAGATGTTGGGAACAAAAACTGCGCTGTAGCCCAGCAATTTTCAGCTGCTGTGCCACGAAAGATCCGCAGGTGAGCCGCAGCAAAAAAAAAAAAAAAAATTGCTGGCAGACCTAGCCGAGGAAGAGGGACAGACAATTTGTTATGACAGACAGTTGCCCAGAAACAGGCCAGAGCCCAGAAGCATCTCCTGGAAGTGACATAGCAAGAGGCAAAGACGGTCGTATACCGTGAGAAGAAAATGGCCAAACTCCCAAAATTCACGGTGGTTAAACTAACACCAATATAAGTTTGTAATGTGGCTGCGACACCCCCCCCCCCGAGCTTGCAGGCATCAATACTTTGGTAGCAGCAGGGTGGGGGGGATGTCCTTTATTGCATCCACAACTCTCAGCGATTAAGCGGAGACGTGGTGGGGAGGTAGCCTCTGAGGGGGCTCCTTGGGAGTTCGCGCCCCGGGACGGCTGTTCCCCAAACCCAGTTTCTGAGTGTGAAAGCTGGACGGAGAGGGGGTGGTCCTTCCGGACGAACAAATCTGGAGTAAAAAGGGGCTTCTTCTTCCTCTTGCAGTCTCCACCCTGCCTCGCTTTCCCTGACTACGGTGTGATGGTCACCTGACTTCGCAGCAGTACGTTCCAGGGGAACTTGGTTGGGAGCTGGCAGGTATGTGGGGCAGGGCAGGAGGTGGCAGACGATTTGGGGCAGGTAAGGCAGCCCCAAAGTCGGGGAAACGGGATCAAGCGAACACAGAGGGGGCCAGGCTGCGTTTCCAGCAAGATGCAAGGTCCATCGTGTATGCCGGCTCCGTACAAGAAATGTGCCGTGGGGAGAGAGTCCTGCTGAGGCCGCTGTTCCAGTCCCAAGGCTGGCCAGCCCCTGCGCGCCGGAACCTTCCGCTCAGCCGCTTGTTGGGTGGTTGTGCTCCTAGCAGCAGCCGCCACCTCCGTCCTCGCCGTGCCCGGACCCGCCTTGCCTTAAGGGGCCGCTCTGAATGTGGACGTTGGGCCTCTGGCTGTCGTTCTGCGGGGGGCCGCTGCTAACTCGGTTCTTGATCTCCACCGCCATGGTGAGGAAGGCCTGCTCCACGTGGGTGGCGTTCTTGGCGCTCGTCTCCAGGAAGGGCACCCCGAGGGAGTCCGCGTATTCCTGCATGCGTGGAAGGCGGGGACAAGAGAACCCAGCGTCAGCAAGGAGCGCCGTTCTCCCTTGAGAAATAACGCAATTGCCGCAAAACTAGATGCAGTAGTATGCGAACCGTGTGTGTGTGTGTGTTTATTGCTGGTTTGTGCATGGACTGGAGATGCTGCTGTCACTCGTGGACAGGCCTCACGTGGTCGGCAAACTGGTTAAACTACCTCTAGGATTTCCAGCAGTGATTAGAAGTGGACTGTATTCTTCACGTGCGAACTGTCTGGAAATAGGGGCACCAAATGCACCTGTCAGAGGTGGTGGCCTCCTGGGGGAATGTGAAATCACTAGTATTACTAAGCAAACAAAAGGGGAGCAGGTGGAAACTGACTGTCGCTGGTAAGTGTGTGTGTGGGGGGAAAACCTGAGGAGCTATTGGGTCCAGCTCGGGTCCGGGGTATCTGAGGGACCGCCTCCTTCCATATAATCCTACCCGTACTCTTAGATCATCTGGGGGGGCCCTTTTGACTGTGCCACCAACAGGAGAGGTGAGAGGGCGGCAGCCAGGAAGAGGGCCTTCTCGGTGGTGGCCCCCCAACTTTGGAATACCCTCCCCTTAGAATTGAGAACTGCTCCCTCGTTGTTAACATTTCGGCGGGGGCTGAAGACCTTTTTATTCCAAAAAGCTTTTAACTGATGACAGGCTATATCTTGATTACATCTTATGATCCACGGGGCTTGTTGTTTTTTAAATTTTTAAATTGTATTGTTTTAATATTGTTTTTAATTTTTTTTAATGTTAAATTCTGTTTTTATTGTCTCTTTTATTGTAATGCCGCCTTGGGTGCCTTCGGGCAGAAAGGCGGGATATAAATCCAATTAATAATAATAATAATAATAATAATAATAATAATAATAAATATTGAAGCTGCTGCAGGAGAGAGGAGGACGACAGAGGCAAGGCCAGCCAAGTTATGGCTGGGAAGAGGGGCATTGGTTTCATGAGGGGCATCTCTCGGCCACTCAGGCTGGTGCAGTCAGCCTTTCTGCGCGTGCGCACCTTGGCAGTGGTGTAGTCGACGGCCTTCTTGCTGGTGAGGTCGCTCTTGTTCCCCACGATCAGCTTGTTGACGTTCTCGCTCGCGTAGCGGCTGATCTCCTCCAGCCACAGGTTCATGTTGTTGAACGAATCCTGGAAAGGCGGGAGAAAAAGAGGTGGTTCATACAGGGGGGAGGGATAGGATGGCAGCAGGGAGCCACCTTGGCCTCAAAAGAAGCCACTACAACCAGTGATGTCATGCAGGGGGTACGCGGGGGTACGCGAGTACCAGTTCCTAGGATTATGGCTGGCCCCGCCCATTCGCCCGCCCACTCGTCGACTCCGCCCCCTGCAACGTTTGAATTTCCTGCACGTTTGAGTTGCCTGCCTGTTCTCAGAGCCAGGCAGGCAGCGAGCGGAGCCTTGCCTTGCCTTGCCACTGAAAAATGAGCTGCTCTGGGGTTTTGGAACTGTTGGGTCACTTTAACATGATGCCAGGCCTCCTTAACATGTTCTGGGGGTGCTGTGGAATACTGCTGCAACTGTTGGGTCAGTTTAAAATTGTCTGAGGCCTCAAAAAGGGCTTTTTCCATGTCCCTTCCTGCCACGACCTCACTTCCGGCTTATGACGTCACTTCCGGTGGGCGGGTCCTGACATGTGCCAATCAAAAGTGAGTACCTGTTCTTAAATCATTTAGATGACATCACTGACTACAATGGTTGGAAACCGTAGCTAGTAGGTAACGGGGGGCCTCTTCCCCCACCCCCATTATTCCGCCTTGTAGCCTTCTGAAGCCACTTCAGCATATGGCCTTTCTGTGTGGCGGTGGCCGCCGTGTGCCCCCATCTCCGCCTCCTGAAGGGCACCCCAGGTTTTCTGCTAGCAATGGCCGCTTTGTCTGGGTTCTGCCTCTTTTTCTCCCCCCTTGCTGTGGGGGGCACCCTTGTCCCAGGAGGACGGCAGGGTCACGAAGAGAAAGCCCCAAGAGGCACCCTGTGCAAGCAGGGCAGTGGGCTTCCTCCCCTGGCCTCACCTGGTCTGTCACGTCGTACACAAGGATGATCCCGTGGGCTCCTCGGTAGTAGCTGGACGTGATGGTCCGGAAGCGCTCCTGGCCGGCCGTGTCCCACTAGGAGGGGGAGGGACAAAGCGGTGACTTTCTGATCAATGCTGCCTTCTAGTGGGCAGTGCTGGGATAAGTTGGCGCGGGATGAGGACCAGACTTGTCTGCAGGACCTGACGGTTTAGCTACTGTTCCGAGGATTGTTCCCTGTGCCTCTGAGTGGCTGCACTTCTGTGTCTCTTTTTTAGATTATTTGGGGACAGAGAACTGTTTCTTGGACGTTCTTACTGCTTTTTGAACTACTTTTTGTTGAAAAGGGATAGAGAAAAATACTCTTTCTAATAATCGCCTGCCTCAGTACTCTTCCCCCCCCCATACCATTTATATCACCTTCCTAGTACACTTTTAAAGCGATTACAATTATAATGTAAATTTTAAATAAAAGCAAATAACGCTGCTTTCTGCACCTCACAGATCCATTGATCCCATGGCTGGTGATCTGCAGATTTGCAGGTGTCTGCGTGGTGTCTGTGAGGTTTTCCAGGAACCGAGCCCTAGCAGATAATGAGGATTGGCTGTCTGTGAACTGGAGGGTGGTTAATTGTGCCTGATTTAAGTGAGTGGTTGAGCAGTCAAGGGGTGCTCTCTTTTGTGGGCTTTTCCACCCCGGAAGGTGAGCAGGGGTTTTTCACGGTGTTGGCAGTGAAGCTTGTCAGAGTTCGCTCCAATTCCCTCTTCTGGGCAGATGTTTCAGGAGCTCCTTGTGGGCCCTGCAGCTCGACCCCCGTTTCCCCTTCCGGAGGTGGGCTGAGAACTCCACGGGCAGACCCCCCTGAACATACTCACAATTTGCAGCTTGATGGTTTTCCCCTCCAGCTCAATTGTCTGGATTTTGAAGTCTACCCCGATGGTGCTGATGTAGCTGTCTGTGTAGGTGTCGTCCTAGGGGAGGGGAGGAGAAGGGGGGGGTGAGCATGTCTGCGTTCTCCTGCAGAGAAAGTGAGTCATGCGCCCCCCTGAATGAAATCAGGGCTGTTCTGACTTGGAAATTATGGCTTCAAAACGTTTCCCTCGAAGGGACAGGCTTTATTTAGCTGGGGCTTTGTGGGTGGATTAGAGCCTATTAGCTTAAATGTGTGTATCCTGTCGCATCAGGCTTCTGTTCGCCTTGGAAGTCTTTCGCTCACAGGCTTGATCTGCACAATAACCTCTGTAAGTTGAAGGGAGGAGGGAAAGAAATTGAGCCCCAAAGACAAGATCTTGTCCTAGGCCAGCCATTTCCAACCCCAGTGCTGCGATGGTGTGCCTTGATAGTTTTAGTCCCCATGAGGCAAGAGAGGTTGAAACTTGCTTCCCAAGGCCGTCTCTTGCATTTGTGGCTTAGCAGAGACTTGATTCCAGCTCCCTCCCATCTGGAGCTTCTGAAGCTTCTGTTCTGAGTCAGGCCATCTATCTTGCTTAGCATCTTCAACTCTGACTGGCAGGGGCTTTCGGGGGGGGGAGATAGAGAACTCTCTTTCTTAACATCTCATCTCTGATCTCTTTAAGAGATATCAAGGACAGAATTTGAGACCTCTCTGCATGAGGCATTGTACCCTTGATATGTATATATGTCCATGTGGGTGGGTGGACTGTTTCTCGCTCTTGGGGTGTGAGGGGGAAGGCACACTGTGCATGCTCAGAGGCATTTCTCTCTCTCTTTTTTTAATCTGGGTTTCTTGCCCTTTGTGTTGAACTCATTCCCAAGGCCTTCTCATAAGCATGAGCCCAGCAATATTCTCCCTGCCTGAGGCTTTTAGGAAAAGCTGGGGAAAAAACGGTCTTTGCAGCTCACCACAAAACGGAGCAGCAGGCAGGACTTCCCGACTCCGGAATCGCCAATCAGCAGCAGCTTGAACAAATAATCACTGTCGTTGGGGAAAAAAGTGAGAGAGTCGGCTTCTGGTGAGTCGCTAAAGTGCTCTGGGTAGAGGTTTAACTGAAAGATGCAATTCAGTGATGGATAGGAAATTGTTGTCCACAGAGATGCTACAACAGCCCTGGCCGTTGAATGTCAGAAGAGCCCTGCTGGATCAGGCCAAAGGCCCACTGAGTCCAGCTTCCTAATCTCATAGTGGCCCACCTCTGGAAGCATGCAAGATATAGCTGCATCTCATTGCCACTCCCTGCACCTGGCATTCAGAGACAGCCCACTTCTTAAACCATGAGGTTGCACATACCCATTACGGCTTGTAACCTGTCGTGGACACTTCCTCCTTCAATCCCCTTTCAAAGGCATCTAGGCCAGACACCATTGCCACATCCTGTGGGAAGGTATTCCACAGACTTAACTGCACACTGGCTACTTAGCAGGGGCTGCGTTCCCTTCTTATGTGGGCAGTTGGACACCCAATTTGGTGCCCAGCTTGAAATGCCACCTGCTTACGGTTATTTCATAATCTCAGATTTTGAAAAGTCTGGCAGGTTTCTCCTCTTGGTCAGGAATAACAGCAGTCCAGCTGCAGAAATGATGTTGGCCTCTATTTATTCTCCGCAGGCTTCAATAGTCAGGTTTATTATTTATTTGTTTAGCGTGCATGGATATGCCATCCTGGTGAATAGCATCTCTCGCTTGCTGTGCACATCAAATGTTAATGGCACTCTTGGTTTTATTAGGATTGTTCGATCACAAGGGGGCGTGCCACTGAGAAAGCCCCTTAACCCAGCGTCTCCTGTCCTGCAGCCATTCCCCAGGCCCATCCTGTCTGTTTCTCGGATACTCACTATTCGGGGCTGATGGTCGACATCTTAGCAGGCAGACATGCAGAAATCCAGGTGTCCCGGTCCTACTGCTCTGAGCACAGGAAAAGGGCAGGTGAGACCTCCTGCAGCCCTGCAAGTTCTGGCTTCCTTTTGGATAAATAAAAGATTCACAGGGGTAGCAAATGTCTGAATTTGTGCCTTTTCAGACTGTATTTATGGAGTGGGCTTATTTATACAAACCTGCCTCAAAATCCAAAGGAGTTGTCCCTGTTCTTCCTTGTCAGGGTTTTCTAATTCAGATCAAACTCTTCGTTCTGATAATATTTTATTTTGGGTAGTGGTAGTTCCCCCTACAACCAGGGAACTGTCTGCTGTTTGGCTGTTAATGACAGAATAGATCTAAAGCTCACGCAAGCAAGATCTGTCTTCTGCGCGTGTAGACAGGGGTTCTCCAGTGTGTATCTGCATCTCTGCCCAGTCTTAATTTTCAGAAGTTGCATGTGCCCTGCTGGTTTGCTTTTGAGTGGGCTTCAGACTTTTCATTTGGTTGTTTTTAGCTGTTTGACTGTGAGCAGCCTTAAATCCTGCAGGTGGAGTAGAAAGGTGGCCTAGAAATAATATTCTTATAGATTCCAGATGTATGAGCACCTGACCAAGCAAGAAGGGCACTCCACACATGTTCAGAGGCATCTTTACCTTTATTTTACATGTTCTGAGCTTGACTGTGGATTGGGTTAGGCCCCATTCCAGTCTACTTTGTGCATCTGATAGATTAAAGCAGTGGTATTATTCAAATGATTTAGGAACAGGAACTCATTTTTGATTGGCACTTGTCGGGAACCAGGAACCAGCCACGGAGCCCGTTAGGATCGGGAACGCCCGTCCTGGTCCGTTCCCCCTGAATGACATCACTGAATTAAAGAGACGTGGGCCATGAAACGGCCTGCCTTCATGGACCAGCCACTCTCCAGGGGCCATTCCAAGCAAATGAACATGTTGGTTTAAGTGTCATGGTTTTCTCCCAAAGGATTCTGGGAATTGTAGTCTGAGAACTCCCTTGTAGGGATTCTCGGCAATCACATACCGGAGCTAAGGCTGCCAAGGGAGCCCTCTCTGGAAAGAGGGGGGAATGGCCATTAAACCATTTTGTGGTTTAGATTTGCACAAAGTTGTCCCCCATCTCTTATGTGCCTGCAGCTACATTTGCAAGCTTCTCTCTAGCAGACTTTTAGCGTTCCTTTTAGGTGAATGCTATTGAGTGTTTGCTCCAGTGGAATGTCATGAGAATTAATATCTAAACCTGAGCTGTCTTCTGCATTTGTGAGGAGGAATGAATCAAGGCATGTTTGCAGTTTGTCTGCAGACCATAAGAAGAAACAAACACCCCGGGCCGAGACCCCCACAATTGCTAGGTCTGAGGGGCAAAGCCTGCCTCTGTGATGTGGGGACAACTGCCGCAGATTTTCAGTGGCAATTTTTCATGGGGATTTGTCAGTTTAATAAATCATACAGAGGACCCCCCTGGATTTTTCAAAACTTGGGGTCTGTTTCTCACCCACTTCTGAACTTTGGAGAGTTCTGTTGTGGATTTTCATTGGTATTTGAGATTCATGTTCAGTAATACTGCATACGAATCTGCGAAGAGATGTTTGATGACAGCCCTCCCGCTTAAAAATCAGTCCCAAGTCAAATCCCAAGCTGATGGCCTTGTTTAAAAGGAAACCTGCTCTTGTAAGGAGACGGAGAGCATCACTGGGCTGTCCATCAGTCTACCCACTGGGCCCCTCTGGGCTATCCTACCCCCCGACCAGCCAGTTCTGCAGTACAGTGTTGCCCAGTCCATTCTGAGGGGCCCTCGGTGAAAACTCAGCCCTGTGTATTCGCTTCCGATCCCCCTCCCCATCCTGGCTTGGCTTCCTATTTTGAGGTGGGGAGAAATGGCCACTCTACCTTTCTGGCTGGGGTCCCACGTTTCCTAGGTGCCGCAGGGATGGTCCAGCCGGGAGCAGCTTGCCCTGCAGAGCGAGCGGATGAGTCCAGCGTCTGTCTCCAAAAGGTTGGGGGGGGGGGAAACGGATCCCTTCCGGCAGGCAGAGAAGAGGAGTGAAGAGCTCCCATGCAGATGGCACAGCCGCCTCGAGCATCCCTCGCTTGCTGACGGTGAGATGTGCAGCCCCGCAGAGAGGAGTGCGTCAGGAGATGCCAGCGGGGGGGGGGGGGGGGTCCCAAAGCACCTGGATCACCGCCTCAGAGGGGAGAAACAAAGGCGCTCTCCACCCTGCCCCCCCCCAGTTCCCCTAGCAGCTGGTCGCCTCCCTCCCTCCCCAGACCGCTCCGTCGGTCGTGCAGCAAAGATGCTTCCAGCAAGGGGCTCTGTCATTGGCCAGCTGTTGGGTGTTGCATCATTTCAGGATGCCCAGGATTGGCTGGGATGGGAGAGGACTGGCCTTGCTGGTGTCCTTAATCTTGTCATGTGGAGGGCTGGAGCTGCAAGGGGTGGGGGGAGGATCCCTGCAGGAGAATTGGGCTTCCAGAAGGGCGGCCGGGCTGGGTCTGTTGTGGCCGAAACAGCCAAGGGTCTGGTGGCACTCTTAAGACTGGCAGCTTTAATGTGGCCGGAGCTTTAGTGGTCTGTTTGCCAGGTACCTGGCGTGGTCCTCAGTTGAGACGGGTGTGTGTGTGTGTGTGTGTGTGTACACACACACATGCACACAAACAGAGGAGAAATAATCCGGCCAAACCCCAGGACAACTGTGAAATATCCTTGTATATCTGAGATGCACAGCAGCTATTTGCAAGGGTGGGGACGGCTGACACGTCCCCTTTGCTTTGCTGTGCGCATGCCCAGGCTGGCTCGGGACAGGAAACCGGCGTTCTGATTCAGGCCCACGCGAATGGAGTTAAAGGTCAGGAGAGGGCACTACCCTGAGTTCAGTGGCGGAGCCCGTCCTTGGCATGCAGGGGGCAGAGAGGGAGGCCTGTTCTTGCAACGGTGCCAGGAGAAGTGGCGTCGGCCACAAGCCAAGTCCGTGCGCTGATTCAGCAGGATGGCGAGTGGAGGTGGGTGAGCCGGGCGAGGAAGGCGCCCGTCTGTGTGCCTGTGGGTGGGCCGCGTCTGCAGGGCAGTCTCCACAGATGCTGCTTTGTCTGGTGCAGATTCTGAAGCCTCCTGGGTTGGGCTGAGCTGCTGCTGCTGCTGCCGCCGCTGCCAGGTTTGCTAATGGAGACGGACCCTGGACAAGCGTCTGCTAATGGCTCATCAAAGATTCATCCTGCTTCTGGGTGCTTTGTTTGGTGCTTGGCAAAGCTAGGCAGATGCCTTGTGAAGCAGAGAGCAGAGGAACTGCAAGGGATTGGCTCATCCTGAGGCAGACTGAGGCGAGGGCCACGGGTAGCAAAGTGGTGGGGCGTGGCCATGTCGACGGGTCCCCTCGCCACCTCTCCCCACTTGTCGGATTGGAACAGGAAGCGGAGAGGAGAGTGGTGGGCTAGAACGTCAGGCACATCTCTCCTCCACACTTCCATCCCCTCTTCTTTTTCCAAAGAGGCCGGCACATTGCCAGGAAGGGCAAGGTTTAGCCTGCTGCCTCAGGCACCAGGAAGTCTGGGGGTCTTGTCATATTGGCAAAGCTGGAGATTGAGCCGTTTCTCGTTCTTGGTTTTAAACTGCCTCCACCCAGCCCGGTCCGAAGACCAGACTGCTGATCTTCGAAGGAGAAAGTGTTTTAAGCGTAAGGACCCTAGAACAGCATAGAGGATCTGAGAGCCTAAAGACCTCCTATGGACAGCTGCGGGAGGGATGCTGGTACAGGCATACCCAGAGGAAGTGGGCAAAGTGTTAAAGATCAGATTCACTTTGTTGTGCAGATAGAAACCCCCCCCCCATTACATAAAGCGGAAGTGGCAAGAGACCTCGGACGCAGGTTCAAATGTAATTTCTTTTAATGAGGCTTTGAATCAACATTGTGGTACGTGAAGCGTGGATTTATGTCGGGGCTCTCCAAACTCTTCAGTACGAGGGACACATCATGTATTTTACATGATGGGATTTAAAAAAAAAACCCCAGCTTATTGAATGAATGAAATCTAAATGAATGAATAAGTTTTTGCGCCTGTCTTTTTGTTGCAATCAGTACGACGCGATTCAGAACAAGAGAGCGGAGTCGTTCCAAACTGCACATGGCCTTTGGGCATGCTCCCGTTCAGCGTCCGGTTTGGGCTCTCCAGGCTGCCTGTGATGAATGGAGCGAGAGGGAACGCCGTGTGCGCCCCTAGATGTCTGCCCCCGTAAGCAGCTGCTGAGAAGACGAAGTGAAAGGGGGTAGACCTGCTTGTTGTTGACCAGCTGCTTGTTGTTGACGGCAGAAACGGAAGCCTGCTTAGGTGTGGCAGGCGGCAAGCGGCTCCCCTACCCCAGGCCCTCCTCGTTCGCAGAGGAACCCTGTTTGCAGTGACGGCCTTCGTGAGCTGGGTCCTTCCTGGGCCCTTGAGAGTGGAGGGTGGGTCCTGGCTGGGTCCCAGGCGCTCTCTCATTGCAATGGCAGTCCTGGGCCAAGAATCAGACTGGGGGCCAAACGTTTGGGCTCCCAGCAGATCATTTCAGGATCCGGAGGCTCATTTTATGCTCAATGTTCAGTTTCTCCACGGACTGTAAAATGGAAAGAAGGGGAAGCCTGTTAGGGTTACGCAGGACTTAGTCTTGGCACCGCTTTTCAGTGCTGGGGCTCAGCCCAAGCTGCCTCTGTGCATGTGCAGAGTGCTGCCCTTTGGAGAAGCCAGTGCCCATCCATGACCCCTCTGGAATCTGAGAACAGAGCTAGGGCTTCCTCCGCGCTCCCCCCTCCACGTATTTTAAAGGAATTGATGCTTGTCAGGCCTGCCCCCCCCTGCAGTTCTCCCAGCCCCTGAGTGGATCGGACCTTGGCAAACTCGTCGAAGGAGATGGCGTTGTCCCCATCCCTGTCGGCCTCTTGGATGGTTCGGTCGGTGATGCACTCGAGTTGCTCGTCTGTCACCTGGATCCCGATCATCATTCTCAGCACCTGGGGTTGTGGGGGCGGAGCAGTGGGGGAGGACAGCTGTGGTTCCCTGAGAGTCCCTGGCCACCCCCTTCTCAGCAACCCCTCCGTCTCCTGCTTGTGTGCTTCTGGGGCTCCTGGCTCCAGGGGGCTCTTCCCTAATCCAGCAGGGGAGTCTGGCTTGGCCCTGAGTCACAAGAGCTCTCCTGCCCTCGCTTGGGCCTTGGGGGCCGGGTGTTGGTGGCAGAGAGCGCCCCGGGGCTCAGGCCAGCCTCACCGGGCAAACTGAGTGCAGCGGCCCTCCCCCTAATTGCTCATCTGCACCCACGCGCACACGTGCCCCTCCCTGCCCAGGTGGTGCCGTACCTGCATCATTTCGAGCCTCGAGATCTTCCCGTCCTTGTCTTGGTCATACAGCTGAAAAGCAACTGGGCAAGAGCCAGAACGACAACAGGGCATGAGGACAGGGTTGAGGAAGCGCCTGGAACGTTTTGGGGGGGTTGCAGAAAAGCAGGCAAAAGCCGGAGGGTTTGCAGTTCAATCGTCCTGATACAAAAGCGGAGGCTGAGCAAGCTCAAGTCCCACTTCCTGTGTGCAATGAGACAATTGCGACCCCCGGGCTGGAGGGACCCCTCCTCCCCCCACCCGTGCACTCACACTTGAGTTTGCTGAGCCGGCTGTTGACGCTCTCGGGGCTCACTTCTCCCTCCACTGGCCGGAAGTGGGCCAGGACGTGGGCAAACGTTCGGAAGTCGGTGGTTTCGCTCCTGGGGGGGGGACAAGACCCTTCGCAGGGCGTGTCTGTCGCTCGCGTTTTTATACCGCCCCTCCCTCCAAGGAGCTCAGGGTGGTGAACCTGGTTCCCTCCCTCTTGTCCTCACAACAGTCCTGCAAGGTAGGTGAGGCTGAAAGGGAGAGTGACTGGCCCAAAGTCCCCCACTGGGTGGCTGAGATCTTCCAGGTCTGGATCTTCCAGGTCTAAGTCCAAATTTAAAACTGTTTTTTTTGGGGGGGGGAGATTTGGGCTGTGGCCTCAGGGCAGGTATTTGTACGGATGAACAAGCACCAAATGAGAAGTGGCAATGTGGGCGTTTTGCGCCTGGGGGTTCTTCTGCAGTGCTGAGGAGGCTGACTTGGGGGGGGGGGAGGAGGTGTGTGTCTGATCCCCACCCCACCCCCCACCCCCGTGCTTTTGCCAAGATCTCGGTGCAGTCCCTGAACTTGCTCTTAGCCATGGGAGAAACATAAAAGCACAGATGGTTTCCCCCACCAAAGCTCACTTTGCAACTAAACCGCTTTGTGAGCTTTTCTGTTGAAAAGTGGTATACAAATACCTTTCTTATCCTTGCAAACGGGGGGGGGGGCAGGGAGGAATGAGTCAAACTGGGGGAACTGATGCAGGGACAGAGGATCAGACCACAGTTGTGATTCAAATTCTCCCCCCCCCCATTAGCTTGGTGCAACATCCCCGTTTCTCTTTCTGAGCCCTGCAGTTGCAGCCTCTTGCAGCCTCACCCTTGTCTGGGTCACTCTGGCAGTGTGTGAAGAGGCCACTTGACACCCCTCCCCCCACCCCAGGGTGCTCAGCTCTGTTCCACCTGCATGGCAGAAATGAGCAGCGGGGAAATGAGGGCAGTTTCCATTTAATTTTTTTTGGGGGGGGGGGAGGGAACAATGACAGACATTTGCAGCGCACACACTGACCCGTCTCGGAAGAAGGCATCGATGACCCGGTCCCCAATGGGGTTCACTGCTAGCTCCCCAATGCCTAGGAGGTCCTTTTTGCTGCAGAAGGTGGGGGGGGGAGAGAGCATATGTCAATGTGTTGCTGCAAGGTAACAATATTGTTTGCAGCCTAAAAGAGAGGCTTCTACACAGAACTGGTGGAAGAGAAATCGCCAGTCCTGTCTGCACGGCGAGATGCTCCGCATAACGTCCAACTCAACTCTGCTTCCCTGGCACGGAGCGGCTTTCGCTAGTCCAGTGCTTCTCGCACGTTTTGTTAGGTGGGTCCCACGCTAAGGACACCACTCAGGCCCCTGTGGCTCTGGATCTGCCTTGTGGGTGGTGGGCTCATGGAGGGAGGGGCTGCTCTTGCAGACCCGGACAGCCTGGACTCCTGGACCAGTTCTCCGATTGGACTCTTATCTGCCCCGCCGCCTTACCTGAGGTAGCCATTGTGGGCCTTGTCCAGGGCTTGGAAGCGCTCATACAGGCGTACAAGGTTGGCCTGGGAAACTGGGGGCGAGAGAGAAGGAAGGGAGTTAATGGTTAACAAGGGAGGTCATGTCCCGGGCTTAGTGCCCGTGAACTCACCTGCTCAAAAGGCAATGAGCGTTTCCCTGATCAAAACATTAACCACTTGAGAACGGGAGAGGAGATGGGGGGGGGCTGAGCTGCAAGGAGAGTGGAAGAGTCCTGGCACAGTGGTAGCAGTTGCCCCCCCCTTTCCTGCGTGGCCGTTAATTTTTCCGCCATTCAGGGAGCGATGCTGGCCACGGATATCTCCCAAGAGCTGGGGGTCTCGCTCAACTTGTCTCCTGGTCTCCCGCCTGCCTTATGAGGCCTTCCTAGGCACTGTCAAACTTGCTTTCCTTCCTGTCTATCTTAAGGGCTAGAAACTTAATTTAAAATTTAGTAGAAGGCAGTAAAATTTAGTACAATTTAGGCAGAAGATTTAGTCGAGAGGGTTAATGCCTCCGTTTGCCTGAAGATAAGAGCTGAAGGTCACCAGTTTGGGACAGCCGGAAGTCTCTGTGAGCGGCAGACCTCGTTAATTGCGGCTGATTAACAGCTGAGCTTCGGCTGCCTTGTGTGAGGGGGAGTTGTGCCGAAGTTCAGCCACTTCTCTGGTGGGAGCAGGGAAGCCGCTTATCAGCCAGCAAGAAGACAGATGGGTGGCCAGAAAGAAGGACTAAATCCAGAAAGATCCATCTGTATGTGTGTAGTTCTTGAAAGATAGAACATTTCTGTATAAATTGTAAAAACCTTCGGGTTTCTGAATAAAGTCTGCCCATGTAAACCGCCTTGAGTTATAGTCATCAGAGAAATCTGGTGACCTAAGAAAGGCGGTATATAAATCCAAGTATTATTATTATTAAAAACGATGACAAACTTAGCGTGGACTTGGTGCCTGTTGGATAATCCTGCAGAAGGGGCTATCATGGAGGGAAGAGCCTGGTTTTCTGCAGCCAAATCAGCAGTGGCCTCTGACGGCTGTGGAATGAGGGGATTGTTTTGGAGAAGAAAATGCTGGAGGGAACCTGCTTGGGCGAGGTTTTTTTCCTTGTACCGGGAGTGAGGGGGGTGCATTGTTGCTGTTCTTTCTCTGCGCATCACATGTGGCTCTGATAAGCTCGGGCTGTTCCGAAAGATACTGCCGTCCCTGGCCTAGAAATTGGATTCCGCTTGCCTGGCTAATCCATTTACCTCGAGCTCAATTCCCTCGCCACCCTGGGGAAACAGCAAATGCATTTCCTGTCGAGTTGCTCATCCCGAAGTGCCACAGGGGCCTCTCTCGCTGCAGGGAAAAGTGATGCGCCAAGTTCAAGGGAAGATGTTGGCGACACCTTGGCGGAGAGCACCCCAAAGCCTCGCCTTGAGCGGGAGCTGGACCCCCAAAACCTCACCGCTGGAAACTGTTCGGATTCCTCCGGCATGAAAACCGGCTGCGCGATCCCTCCCTGTCCTTCCCCCGAAGTCTCCCAGACAATGGGCGGCCGGCTGCCAGCTGAGTTGCAGGAGCTGGGGTGGAGCAGCCCTTGGACTCCACAACAACCTTTCCCCTCTCGGCTGTTCTGTTCCGTTGGAAAGGCAGCCTGGTAGTCCTGGGAGCGGGACAGAAATCTCCCCCGCCCTGGAAACAGGGCAGTCTCCCCCTCAACGACACAAGCCGATGGGCCCCGTTTCTGATTTTTTTCCTTTGGAACAAAGCAACAAATGCTTTTGCCCCAGAGCGACAAACTGTTTCAGGTGTGGCTTTTGCCCCCTTCAGCTACCCACTAGGCCTGACTCCCTAGAACTGGGAAGGCTCCCTGTGCTCTGTTGATCTAGCCACTGCTTCCTGGCCCCCTGGCTAAAAAATGGGGCGCAGCTGCCCCTCCCTTCTTCGAGGGGCTCACACATGCCCAGGCGCACTTGTCGCTTCCGCCTCCGCCTCTTGCGTCCTTTCCCAGGGCTGATGATGCCTCCAGCCGAGTGCCTTGACCTGTGGACAGCCTCACCTGGCCAGGTCCAACCCCAACACTCCCCTTCCTGGCTCGAGGACACAAGGAAATGCTCCCAAAGGCCACTCCCCACCTTGCCACCCTGCCCCACTTGTGGTTCCCGCTTGTCGTTTCGGGATAAGCATGTCCTGAAGGGCTCCCCCCCCCAACCTCCAGGATGCACCCCAGGAGTTCTGACACCTTTTTGCCCCCTCCTGCTCCAGCCCTAAGCAAAGCCCAGTCCCCCCCCCCCACTCTGGCTTCCGCTCCGGTCTTGATTTCAGTTCTGTCTTATGGCAAAGGCAAGTCCCGGCTCTCTCCTCCCGGCTCTAACCAGTAGGCGCCACACCTCTTTCCTAGTCTGGAACCGGAGCCTAGCCTTCCCTTCCCAGCAAGCCTGTAACCTCAGCTGGGGCCTCCCGTCCAAAATGTGCTTCCATGCCGAGGCTTATGTGGCGAGAGTAACTTGGGGCAACGTGCAGAGGGCGCCGAGGAACTGCAGCCAGATTCCCTGTTGCTTCTGGGCAGTCAGCCTGCGGGGCACCCCCTCTCCCAATTCCTAACCCCGTCCACTCCCGAACAGCATGCAAGCGAAGCCACAGCCCCCGAAGGGGTCACTCACAGCCGGTCTCTCGCATGATCTCCTCCTGCGCAGGGATGGGGCAGGGCCGGGAGGGCTGGGCTCCCATCGTGGCGGCCAAGTCTATTTGCGGCGCGTGTGTCAGTGTGTGCACATCTCTGTATTAATACCCGAGGGCAAGCCCACTCCCCACCCACGGCAGCTGTTCTTGAGCTGTGCAGCTAATGGGCTTGCAGGGGAGGAGCCTCTCGGAAGCCGCCAGGCAGGGTTACCTTAAGGTGGAGAGGCAGGCGGAGCAGAGCCGTTCTCAGCAGGTCATGCGCCACCCTTTGCACGCCACAGGGCTGTCCTGCCTGCTGAATGTCCCTCTAGAGTTCCTGGAAGGGACCCACCAAAGGCCATGTAGTCCAACCCCCTGCCGGTAGCAGGAAATCCTCCTAACCTGGGAGTCCTCTCTGGGGTTCTTTGCAGTTTTAGGCACAAAGGGGGGCCATGTTTTGCACTGGCCGTAGAACCCCCCCCCCCCCCGCAGGCGAGGTGTGGCCAGCTTCCCCGCAGCAAACAAAGGCTGGCATTCTGGTCATTCAAGTGGTCCCACCCCTTGCACAGCTGTTTCCTCTTTAGCCCCATTCATGCCACGGTTTCAGAGGTGGGCTGTGCTGTTTGCTCAGCTGTAGAAGGAGAGTTTTTGCTATCAGCCCTTTATAAGTTTGCACATTATTATTATCATCATGTGATGCTAGGCCAGCGTAACTCAGTGGTGTTCAGCAGGGGGTCGTGTGTGCTTATTAGTACACAAGGGTGAGGGAACATTTTGGAGGCAGGAGGCTTTGTGGATGTGGGGGGGGGCAAGTGTCCAGAGGTCTCTTCTGCTTCCCTCTGACACTGGCAGCTGTCTTTACCCATAGGCTTATTGCTATAGCTGCACACACTTTCCCCGCTCGTAGAACAGGAGCTAGAAACTTGCTGCGTTTAGATGCAAGTGGATGATGGATTTGGGCTGTAACTTTTCTGGACAGGTTGTAGGTCTGGGCATCAGAGAGAAATCACTCAGCAGAGGGAGGTGGTTTGGCAGGTTGGGAGTGGCAGCTTGTACCTGGCAGAAGGGATTAGAACTGCAAGTCCTTGTACAGTAGAGCAAGTGTGGTTCTGTGTAGAGGCACCAGGGGGCACTGCTGGAATGCAGTATAGGGCTTTTGGCTGTGTGTGTGTACAGAACTTTGTAAAGTGCAGGTGTGCAGAGGCTTTTACACAGGTGGAGGCAAATGGAGTCTTACTTCAAAAAAATTTAATGCATACAGAGGAGAGCGTTCGGAGGCATAGTCATGCACACAGTGACTTGGTGCACCCTGGTCGCCTGGGTCCAATTCCACATCTCTGAGCACTTGGTGCTTGTGCTCATAGTCACACAGCATGGCCTTCAGTGGTTTGAGGTCTTTGTGGCCTGCAGGAGCAAAATGGAAATCAAGCACGTTTAATTTTGGACTGCACGAAACTCTTGATAACGGAGCAAATGGGGACCCTCCCCAAGCTGCAATGTCGAATCTGAACCCTGCTCCACAGTCACTTCTCCTGGGCCAACCGGCACTGTCAGAGGCAGAAAGTGCTCTTTCGAAGGGAGCTGAGGCTGCCTCTCTCCCAGTATTTGAAATTGGGGAAGAGAAGCCCCCCCTCCCTTTCTGACATTTAACACCCGGCCCCTGCCGCTGGGGCTTGGCTTTTCCCGCATGTGTTGACAGCTGCTTGTAAACGGGGGCCGGGTCACAGGTCAGCCCCTTTCACACACAGCTTCCTCCTGGTTTCTCCATTAACACTCTGCTCAGTTAGTTCAGGGAGCCAGGCTCCTGGGGACGGAGAGATGGGGAAGGGAAAGGCGGGGGGGGGGGGCGGGAGAAAGGCCATTCGTCTCAAAGGGAGCTCTGCAGGGAGCCCTGTTGGAGTACAGCCAAGGAGTCTTTCACCCCTGCTGCATAGAGGCTCCCCCCCCCAAGATAACAGTAATTTATTGGGGGCAAGCTGACCCCCACTCAGAACCTCCTTGTCCTGTCTAGATGAGGAGCAGGGGAAGCAGACAGGTGTCAGGTTTAAGTTAAAACCGCAGGAAGACTCCAAGACCAGTGAGGGCCAGGAAACAGCCCCCTAGCCCCAGTTCCTCTGCCTCTGGGCAGGAAGGGGGAGTCCCTGGCCGGGCCCTGCCAGAAGCCCGATGCCGGACTCACCTGGCTCTGATTTGGCAGCTGGGCAGGCGCCTCTCGCGTTGCACCCCCAAGGAAGGTGCTGCTGGCCGCTGCTCACGAAGAGGGGGTGAGGGAGCGGCCCCCGGCTGGGCCCCTGCTGGGGAGGTGGCCTCGGGCTTCCTGAAGTCCTTGGCGGTCAAGTCTGCATGCTGGACCTCTGCTCTGGCACGTGGGGAACGGCGGGCCTCTGCCAGGCCTCCTGGTTTGGTTGCAGGTGCGGGTGTGACGCTGGCTGCATGTCTGCCCCCCAAGCAGGAACAGCTCACTGTGCGTGCGGTGCACAGAGCGTGGGACGGCCTCTCGGGGGGAGCCTGGGGAGTTGCTCAGGGAGCTCGTGCAACACAGCGGAGGATGCCGGGCGCAGCTCCTGCACCACTTTCGGCTCTTGTGCTGCTCCTCCCAGCTGCTCCTGCAGCCACTTGCGGCCAGACGTCTTGGGCTGGCTCTCCCCCTCCCACCCCCACCGAACAGCCTGGGGAGGGCTAGTCTTGCAGGTTCTAAGTGTGGCCAGGAGCAACCGGGAAGCCCTGGGGTGGGCAGGGCATTTTCTAACTTTTGAGTAAGATGCAACAATGCAATAAAACTGTGCCAGGCGGGGTGGTTTTCACTGAGCAAAATAGATGTTTATATAAAACTTTCTTTTGAGAGAAAGGACCGTACATAAAAAAAAGTCATGGGGGTAGAAAAGGGGGAAGATATATAAACACACAACTTATAAATACACAGTATATACAACTTAAATATGTATATAAAGTATCTCAGCAGGTTTTTGTACAGACGGTGTCTTGCGTTTTTAAATTAAGAGAAAAACATTTTCAAAAGAACCATTTAAAGTGTAACAGGAACCCCTTCCATAGTTTTATTAGAATGTTTTCACATTCGGACCTGAGGCTGAAAATGTAAATCTTCTCTTTTAAACGGTCAATATATATAAATATATATATATATATAAAATCAGAGCTAAAACAAATATGACCACAACCTGTCCGGGGATTGGGTTGTGACGGCACCTTAGGTTTAAAAAAAATCTATCCCCCCTTTTTGCATTGAAAAAACAACCATTCCTGAAAATGTTGACTTTTCTGTATTTGAAATTTCCTTTTTAAGCATTTTTGCTTAAAACAACCCAGAAACAAAGCCACCCTCATGTTAACCCACTTTGTTTGTAAAAACACCTGACCCTTCGCGGTGTTTGCAAAGGGCGTTATTTCACTCGGCAGAAAGCCCACAGTGAGGCCGTTGTCCTCTCTTACTCACCTAGTGCCAGTGATGTCATGCACCCACTACGCACCACTACGCGAGTACCGGTTTCTAGAAGTTGAGCTGGCCTAAATCATTATTTGTTTGGCATTTGGACAAGTGCCAATCAAAAGTGAGTACCGGTTTCTAAATCATTTGGATGACACCACTGCCTAGTGCCCTGTGTCCTAGTCTGTCCTGGTATTTAAAACGCCTCCTGCGGTGTGAGGGCTGGTGAGCGTGGTTGGGCCAAGGGCCAACTTTTCCGTGCCGCTTTGATTTTGGTCCAGCCCAGGCCATTTCCCTGTAGCCAGGCGGCTTCTAAGCCACAGGCCTGAGACTGGTGCTTGCTGCTGGGCTGGAGCACAGACGACCGGGCAACACTCCTGCTGACCCCCAGAATCTCCTGGGGCTCCCTGTTCCAGCTTCCCAGCCAACTGAAGCGTGAGGCAGCAGCACCACCAGGACCCCAAGGGGAGAAGCCCCTGGAATGATCCCCAGTGGACTTGTCTGGCGAACGCGTCGCGTAACCCCAGCATCTTCCTTTCTCCCGAAGGCGGCCAGTTTTCATGCTGTGGGGCAATGCTGACAGCAGACCGTGTGCACTTACCCTCCAGTCCCTGTTTATCCACAAGGAAACAGCTGGACGACGGACGTGTCCTGCTGGAATCAGTGTGACCCTTTGACAGAGCATCTTAGTGGGCCTCATCCTGCACTCCTCCGTCCCCCTGAGCACCCCTGTGCTGTACACCCACACTGTGCCAATATAGGCCTGGTACTTCCTGGGGTGGGAGGGGCTTATTCTTTATACCTGTCCAATGGCTGTTTGAAAGGGTGGCGTCTCTTTCCTTGAATGGGGGAGAACCCCGCGGTATTGTAGGGAAAGCATCAAGAGCTTTCCCTTTCCCCTTTTTTTTAAAAAAAAAATTACCTCTGCCGTGGCACTTGTGTGGGAAAAGGACCCGCCTTTTCTAAAGATCAGACAATCCCAGTGCAGTCTCCTATATTATCTCTGCCCTCCCCCATCTCCTGCCTCAAATTAGGCTCCCTTCTTTTACCCCCTCGCGAGAGAAAACTTGAACAAACCTCTCCAAGTCCAGCTCTAACTTTCCGCTTTGTCCGTCGTTTCCGTTCCTAAGCTCTGAGTCAGTCAGTCTGTGGTTCTCAATGCAAAAATAAAATTTTAAAAAATATATAGCAGCAAGAATAAATATTAAATATTTTTTCCTTTAAAAAAGGAGTCTTTTGCAATACTACAGAGCCCGAGAATTAATACTGTAAAGATGCTGGCTGCTGCAGGAGTCCATTCAGTCTGCTCTGTAAACATTCCTCTAGCTGAGGATTTGGGATTAAAAAAAAAAATACAGCTGTCAGGTTCCAAAGCTGGGGCGAAGGATTTTCTTTAGACCTGGAAATGCAGCGGGAAGAGAGGAGGAGGAAGCTGTTAGCGCAAAAAACAACCCCCAAGCATGACCTCCTGGCCCCCCCTCCCCCTCCCTGCCCCAGGAGGAGTCCCTGGCAGGTCTAGATGAGCTTTCCTGCTGCACGAGTGGCTGAGCAGAGCCCCAGTCGGCTCTGGGGTGGTCCCAGCTCTGGCTTCCTGGCGAGGCCAACGAGCATCCCTGCTCACTTTGGCTGCTCCCTCCTGAGAAGGGGACCCTGAGACGTTGGCATACTGGAATTTTAACCCGTGTGCCTTCAAAGCCGGCTGCCTGCTGTCGGGGCTGGGCTTGTCAGCTGCGTTAATCTGCCTGGACCCTTCCTGGCACCGGGGGTTAACATAAGAAGATAAGAAGAGCCCTGCTGGATCAGGCCAAAGGCCCATCTAGTCCAGCTTCCTGTATCTCACAGTGGCCCACCAGGTGCCCCAGGGAGGCATGAGACAACAAGGTGCTTGCATCCTGTTGCCACTCCCTTGCACCCGGTACCAGTAGCCCTCCACCTTTGTAAGGAGGTTGCACAATCCATCATTGCCTATAGCCCACGATGGACCTTTCCTCCAGAATTCCGTCCAATCCCCTCTTAAAGGCATCAAGACCAGATGCCATCACCACCTCCTGTGGCAAAGAGTTCCACAGATTAACTACCCGCTGGGTAAAAAAGTACTTCCTTTTATCGGTTTTAACTCTCCCAACCCTCAGTTTTAGCGATTATATATTCCTGCCCCCCTACAGGCTCATTTGTGAAACTGTGATGTGTGGGTTTATCACACTGAAACCGCGAGTGGCTAGCCAGTTGATACAGGACTCCTATCCCGTTGAGGCATGCATTAAGGAAAAGAAGTAAAACGTTTGGCTTACCCAGGTTATTTTGTACAAAAGCTCGACCTGCTGAGACCTCCTGTAGAACTCGGTGTAAAAGGAGCCAGGTATATATTCAACATGCACAATTAGGCTGACTTGGCTGCGGGAGTGGAGACCCCAAGAGAGCCACCCTTGTCCTTGTGTGGCCCCGTTTGCCAGCGGCCAGCTGGACCGTTTGTGGCCCCGTTTGCCAGCGGCCAGCTGGACCTCGGCACAGGCTGTGTCAGTCCGCATGCACACTGGTGAAGGGGGCAGCTTGGCAGAGGCCAGGAGGGGCAGGGGTCTGCAGCACCGGGCAGGGCGGCGGGCGGCACATTCCGTGGCACTCGTGGTGTGGTCTTGGGCAGTGCCCGCTGCGGGTGGAGCTTAGAGCAAACGGAAGGCAGGCAGCCTGATGGGACAGCTGCTCTCTTGGGGTCTGGTGTGGCGGGGAAGGGGGGAGAGCGAGGTAAGAGCAAGCCATTCACTGCTCCGGGGGCCCCCTGCTGCCCAAACACATTTCCAGGCATGGAACTGCAGTTTCTGCAGGTTTCCGGCACCGTTCAGGTTGAAGAGGGAAACCCAAGTCCTCCTCTGCCACGCACCTCCCCACAGCCCCGAGGAGATCAAAATAAAATTTGGCCATGGACGTACGCATTGAAACATTTGAGAAAGCGAGAGACGTGGTCTGCTTCAGAAAGTGTGCGGCCTTTGACCCCTGCGGGGGGGGGCAAGGCCAAGCGCGGAGGCCCTCCTCAATCCAGCGCTCCACTCGTCAAAAATGACCACACCTGTCTCCACCTTTGCTCTGCGTGGCACCCACTGCCATCCGTGGCCCTCTCAGCTAGTCAGGGGGCGGCAGAGCGGACCGGGCCAAGGACTGAGGGTCTGTTCATTACCTCGGTTGCGTAGATGCACTGCGGCTCCCTCTGGTCCGGGATGATGAAGATGGGGTGGTAGCTGCCTTCTTTGGGGTAAGCGGCCGAAGTGAGGGGCCGGACAGGCTCAGTTTTTTTACTGTGGTGGAGAAGGAAGGAGCAAGCAAGGGGTTAAATCTTAAACGCTACCCATGTAACAGGAAGAGATTCTGGGGCTCACATCTTCACAAAGGCCTTGTCCCTCAAGCAGGGGTGGAGAGGGCTGGTTAGGGCTACTCACCAGGGAGGGAACGGCACTCTGCACACGCTCAGGCAATATTGTAAGATCTGACACTGAGCCCTGGCATAGACTAAGCCAGGGTTATGCTGGCAAATATCCACCTAAGCGCAAGAAGATGGGAGCTGCCGTCCTTCATGGGTCGGAAGAGCCACCTGGGCCGGCATCGTGGTTGCAAAGGCCAACAGTTGCGCCTTTGGGAAGCTCACAAGCTGGTCTCGGAGGGGACTGACTGCACCCTGCAAGCAGAAACGCCCCCCCCCCCCGGTACCCAGAGGTGGCAGGTGGCTGCTGTGGCTAAAAGGGAAGCTTCCGTAAGGCCGCTCTTGAGCCATCTCTTCCCCGCTCAACCTAAGTGGAACTTCAATAGCCACCAGGGGTGGCCACAAATGTGGGGGATGACGACAACCCTGCAGTGTACGACTGCACTCAGGTGAGCCTTTCCTGGCACGCTGCACTGGGAGAGGATCCTTGAGGAAAGCCACGGAGCATGCAGCCGCCCCCCCCCCCCCCGCACACCGCTCTGCAAACTGTGGCTTTTGTTAAATCCAAGAATGTTAAATGGCTGGAGGCGACATGAGATCGTTTTCTTGAAGCCATGAGCGTAACAATATGGCTGACTCAGATCATTGCCGCCAAGGAGGAGGATTGCCGCGAATTCACGAATAAAAATCTCCCTGCACGCGTGTAAAAGTTAATCTCAACGTCTTTAACAGTGCAATCTGAGTTTAAATAGACAGCAAGTAGCATTTCGCCCAGTATGTTCAGTAATATAATTGTGCGGAATTAAACCTTGGAATTGCATATTAACGCATAATAAGGTTACCAATGATGTTTCTCCACGATCACACGTTGTTATTTTGGTAAGTTTTTACTTCAGGAGTAAACTATTAAGTCCTAAACATCAAGCGCAAACCAATCTGAAATGCTTGGAATAGGGATTGTTTTGAGCGTAACAACATGGCTGCTGAGCCCGCCCCATGGCTTCAGTCGGCGGCTATTCATTGTACAGGGATGTCGTCTCCAGTGTATCTAACCTCCTTGGTTAAATCTCACCAACTCTCTCAAGAACCCGCCATTCCCCCACTTCCCTCCCTGGGAAGAAACAGGAAGTCAGGGCTAAGAATACAGGGCTTCCACAATGGGCGGAAGGAAACCGTGGAGGCCCCCCAGGATTTACGCTGGAGCTGGGCTATTCAGAACGCCCCAGAGACTGCTGGCAAGCCGCAAAATCCCAAAGGATGGGCAGTTTGGACAGGGAGCGCAGTCGTGATGGCCGAAGAGCTCGTCCACATGGTGTGGGCAGACGGCACAAGACAGAAGAGAGACTGGCACTCCTGTGTTCACGTGAAAGCATCACACTTTGAAAGCTTTGTTGTTGTTCAGTCGCTAAGTTGTGTCCGACTCTTCGCGACCCCCTGGACCACGGCACGCCAGGCCTCCCTGTCCTCCACTAGCTTCCGGAGTTCGCCCAATTTCATGTTCGTTGCTTCGGTGACACTCTCTAACCATCTCATCCTCTGCCGCCCCCTTCTCCTTTTGCCTTCCATCTTTCCCAGCATGAGGGTCTTTTCTAAAGAGTCCTCTCTTCTTCTCATGAGGTGGCCAAAGTCTTTGAGCTTCAGCTTCAGGATTTGTCCTTCCAGGGAGCAATCAGGCTTGACTTCCTGGAGGATTGACCGATTGGATCTCCTTGCAGTCCAGGGGACTCTCAAGAGTCTTCTCCAACACCATAATTCAAAAGCATCTATTCTTCGGCGCTCTGCCTTTCTTATGGTCCAGCTCTCACAGCCATATATTGCTACTGGGAAAACCATAGCTTTGACTATGCGAACCTTTGCTGGCAGGGTGATGTCTCGGCTTTTTATTAAGTTGTCTCGGCTTTTTATTAAGTATGGCGAACCTACGCCATAGCTTTCCTCCCAAGAAGTAAACGTCTTTTAATTTCATGGCTGCAGTCACCATCTGTGGTGATCTTGGAGCCCAGGAAGATAAAGTCTGTCACTGCTTCCATTTCTTCCCCTTCTATTTGCCAGGAAGTGAGGGGAGTGGTTGCCATGATCTTAGTTTTTTTTTTTTTAATGTTGAGCTTCAAGCCAATTTTGGCACTTTCCTCTTTCACCCTCATCAGAAGGTTCTTCAGGTCTTCCTCACTTTCTGCCATTAGAGTGGTATCCTCTGCATATCTGAGGTTGTTGATATTTTGAAAGCTTAAACAAGCATTTTGAAGCCACATCACAGAAAGCAACAACAACACCAAACCTGTAGCAAAATCAAGGAACCCCTGGTATTTCCTCCATACAGCTTGCCTTCAAGACCTTCAATCTGTTTTAATCTCCAGGTCGCCGGCGATCTACAGTGCAGATTAGTGGTGGTATCCAGCATGAATCTGCAGAGGCCCTGCCAAGACCCCCAGACTTCCTAGAGCACCTTGTCAATATCCAGTGAATATCGAGCGAGGAAGAGACTTCTTCCTCTTACGTCAAGCGTCCGGGAAATACGTCACTCTTCCAACGATGCTTCTGGTGCCGGCAGAGCAAGCAGAGTTCCCTGCCGGTCCCACCTCCCACCCTGCCCCCCCCAGCTCCCCTGCCCCGCGTCACACCAGTTTTGGGGGGACCGGCCCAGGCAGGCCCGAAAGCGCCACTTACCCCTCCAGCGGCTTCCTGCAGAGGGACTCGCGGCTCTGCTCCAGCAGCTTCCGCTTGCAGTTGAACTGGTCGCGGTGGCCGCGGGCGTCCTTGTTGGGGACCTTGAAGCGCCCGGCGGGCAGGAGGAAGCCGTCCCGCTCCTTGAGGTTGTTGACGGCGGCCAGGTCGTTGCGCACGCGGGGCTTCACCGCCCGGCGGCCCTGCCGGACGCGCCGGAGCACGGCGACGGCGGCGCAGGCTGCGAGGAGCAGCGTCGCGAGCCCCAGGGCGAAGGAGGCCGCCAGGCCCGCGGGGAAGGGGCCCTCGGCCAGCTGCTGGCTGCTCAGCGGGGTGGGGGGCTGGACGCGGAACTCGCAGCGGGGGCCCATGTGGCCGGCGGGGCACTCGCAGACGTGGCCCGAGAAGTGGGTGTAGCAGGTGCCGCCGTGCAGGCAGGGGCTGGAGCCGCAGGCGTCCATGCGCGCCCCACAGTCCCTGCCGCCGTAGCCCAGGGTGCAGGAGCAGGTGTAGCTGTTGGCGCCGTCCACGCAGGTGCCCCCGTTGGCGCAGGGGTTCCCCGCACAGTCGTCGATGTTCAGCTCGCAGCGGGGGCCGGCGAAGCCCGGGCGGCACTTGCAGATCACACTGCGTCCCAGGTCCAGGCAGTGGCCACCTGGGGGCGGAGAGAGGAGAGGGGAGGGCTGAGAGCGGAGCCGGGGACAGCCTCCTGTTGCCCAGCCGGGGCCCCCGGGACGCTCGCGCGCAGGAGGGGAAGGCCTGCCCCGCCCCGCTCCCCTGCCAGGCCGGTGTCCGGCTCGAGGGTGGGTCGGCTTCGCAGACCAGACCGGCTTCCGGAGAGCTTGGCCCTGAGCCACGGAGTCCCCCCAGTCAGGGACGGGCAGCTGGTGTGGGGGCTGGGGGCGCAGCTGCTGCGTCCGGCCTCTGGCAGGCGATGGCCCAGCCCACCTTCCCAGGCTTTGCTGTCCAGGGCTGCAGGGGGCTCACGGAACGGCTGCAGTGATGTCATGCAGGGGGTACGCAGGGGTACGCAAGTACCGGTTTCTAGGATTACAGCTGGCCCCGCCCATTCGCCCGCCCACTCATCGACTCCGCCCCCTGCAACGTTTGAATTTCCTGCACGTTTGAGTTGCCTGCACTATCTCAGAGCCAGGCAGGCAGCGAGCGGAGCCTTGCCTTGCCTTGCCACTGAAAAATGAGCTGCTCTGGGGTTTTGGAACTGTTGGGTCACTTTAACATGATGCCAGGCCTCCTTAACATGTTCTGGGGGTGCTGTGGAATACTGCTGCAACTGTTGGGTCAGTTTAAAATCGTCTGAGGCCTCAAAAAGGGCTTTTTTCATGTCACTTCCTGCCACGACATCACTTCCGGCTTATGATGTCACTTCCAGTGGGCGGGTCCCGACACGTGCCAATCAAAAGTGAGTACCTGTTCTTAAATCATTTAGATGACACCACTGAACGGCTGATGGTGAAAACCCCACCCAAAGACGCAACCCTTCCAGTTATCCCATCAGACAGGGAGTCAGCAGGTGTGGGTTTTTTTTTGGGGGGGGGTCTGGCTATAAACCAGGCATTCATGCAGGCCTGTGACAAGGAAGAATAGAATTCCGGTTGGAGAATGGCACTCTGAACGGGAAGAGAGGCGCATCTGGCTTCTGCTCACCTCCCACCCTGACCCCGAGGCTCACAGTCACTAGCTGGACACGCACTGCAGAACAACTACTAGTCATATTCCTGGCACATCCTGTCTTCCACCCCAACAACAACACTCTCTTGGCTGCCCACTCTTTTGCTAAGGCTTCCGTAACAAACCTGTAAAAGTCGAAAGGGCCTTTCAGTGGAGCAAAGCTGTATCTTTTAACTGTCCTACTATATCGGTGTCAGTGTCCCCAACTATATCAATGTAGGCTCAAGGTTTCTAAAGCAGTAGGTTGTAGATCACCTCTCACAAACAGGTTTCCAACAGTTACTCCATTGTGCTATTCAAAACCCAGCCCCCCCCCACACACACCCTCGGAGAGAAACACTCACTGTTCAGACAGGGGTTATTACTGCACCGGTCTATCTTTTTCTCACAGTTGGAGCCGTGGTAGCTCATGGGGCAGTGACAGGTGTAGCCCCCCAGATGCTTCTCCACACAGGTGCCCCCATTGAAGCAGGGCCCGTCGGCACAGGTCATGGCACTGACTTCGCAGTTCTTGCCGTAGAAACCTTGAGGGCAGGTGCATTTGTAGTCGTTCTCCAGGTCCTGCAAGGAAGGAAGGAAGGACAGCCAAATGAATGGGGCTTTTTGCTGGGGAAGGCATTCACAACGCACATCGCCTGCACCAGCCCCACTGAAATGAATGGGAGCCACACAGCAGCACTGCTGGGTTGTGCACTACTTGGTTCACTCCCCTAATTAGCCTTCCCCCCCCCCAAAAAAACCCCCCACTGCAGATCAATCAACATCTTAGGTGTTCATTGCCTCACTCAAGCTCAATGTAAACAAACCTGTCGGGCATTTCAATCAGATTTGCATTTCAACCTTGAAAGCCTCATCTTTAAAAGTATCTATAAGAAAAAGGGAATTCTGGGCCGCTGACCAGTTTTAGCTCACATCTGACTTCCTTTACCAAACAGTGAAGCATTTGCAGGGTTTGCTTAGATCCAAGTAGTTCAGCTCTTGCAAAGCTTAACAACTGCCAACAACTCAGTTGAAGAAACCTAAGGCGATAGCGCTCGAAATGAGACAGGCCTGAGCGACAGGCTACCTTCACAGCTCGATCTGGGCATTGCAGGACGACCACCCTGGTTGGCCTGGGTGCAGAGATCGTAGCGGTCAGCATGCTGGCAGCAGACTGGGTCACTGTAGTGCACGCAATACCTGTTCCCATGTTATGTGCCTCTCCACAAAGCCACAAAGATTTAGTGGTCCAGGCCTTACAGGAACACTCACTTCTCACCATAAGCGCCCTTTCTTGGCACATTAAGCTCTGGGCCAATGGACCGCTGCACTGCCCGCAGTTCTGACAGGAGTCCTTGCTGGCAAAGGGTGCGCTTCTGGGCTTGGGCGGCATCCTGGCTCTCACACTTGAGGCTCCTCCACGCTGGATTTCCCATCCAGTTTGCAGTGCCCTGCGTTGCTCCAACAGTTCCCTCCACTTTCCATGTGCGTTGCGCTGCTCTGGGGGACGAAGGCCCTGCCTGACACTGGCCGGTCTAGCCCAGGAGTGATGGGCACTGGCTCACTGGGGCGCCCAACTCGCCCAAATCAAATGGCTGGCCTGAACAGAGGGGCTCGTCCGGGAGTCCCTGTTTGAGGAGAGCCAGGAGTTGAGCCTCTCTAGGACTCCATGCCCTGCGCAGACTTCATTGGACGGGACGGTTTGCAATGCAGACGTGAGGGGGAAGGCATTCCTCACCCGTCCAGAGGGGTCCTTGTCACTTCCCATGTTCCTGGGCCGAGTCTGGACTTAACAGGTTCAAAGACTGACTTTCAGTTCAACCCCAGCACACGACATCGAGAACCCTGAAAGCACCTTCTGACAAGAGGAGCCACTCAAAACTGTAGCATGCCACAGCTTTGAAATATTTTATGCAGCTGCAGGCAGAAGAAGAGTTTCTGCTAACTTCAAAGTTTCAAAGGCATCCATGGGTTAAAATGGGGGGGGGGAAGACATGCTGGGATTATCTAAATAGCCCAATCCGATCGCTGGTCTTAAGGGTACTTTGGAGAAGACATCAATGGTAGTTTAAATGGCTTTTGGAGAGCTTCAGTGGTCACTATGGGGGAAAAAAATGTTTTCATACAGGGGGATTGTATGACTCAGCAAAGAGAAAGTGGAGCCTTTTTTAATACTCCAAAGACTACATAACAAACTGGCTGAGGAAGTCCATTTTAAAGCAGGCCGGAATGACACTGTCCTGCCACATCAGCTGGACACCTATTGTTCTGAGACTGCACTGATGAAAAAAACCCAAACACCTGAGAGGCAGGTTGTGCTACTGAAGGTGAACCTGATCAAGCTACGGCAAGACAGCTGATCTTTTGCTTTGCCCACCATACAGAGCCCAGCAACGGGTAGGCTGCGCAACTGGTCTCCCCAATGAGTTAGCAATTTGCCCCTGCCACCCTCCCCCCAAAACAGGAGAGGGAAAGACCGGCTGAAGGAGGGGCTGGTCCTCCTTCGCTGGCATTGCGCTTTATCCCCCTTTCCTGCTTGTTTCCCTAAGCTAAATGCTTTAGGAAGAGGGCAGGGATGGAAAGCACTGCTAAGAGAAAGAACCTGCCGCTTTTCATGCATCTCCAGCCTCTAGTCGAGTCATGGCAAGAGGTGACACCAGTGGCTAGTCTTGCACTCCCAGGACTCTTGGGACAAGGAACTTGGCCCACCACCCCCTCCTCAAAATGGCTTTCCATAATAAGACCTCTTGCCTAATGTGACCAGAAGACAGCTAGGACAATGAAGCTGAAAGGCAGCACAAACTTTAAGACAATATTAAGTGGGAGCCTATATAGAGAATTGGATCGCTATGGTAGTGTCTGGGGTTTTAGTTTGCTTTCAAGCACAGGTGCAGCCATATAGTTCGGCACACACAGGTGCTGCAGGTCCAAGATATATCAAGGTTAGGGTTGGGGGGGGTGGATTGTGTGCACACGCCCCAGGCAGCAAGACTACCCTCCCGAACCCTGAAAAAAAAAATGGCAGAAGAGTCTAATGAACAAGGAAGAGAAGAAAAACTCTGGAAGGGCGTCAATACGTTTGCGTGAGAAGTCCAACTCTGGAGAACACGTATGGCTGGACATGCAATTGGGAGCCTGCTGATTTTGGAGCACTTCCAAGTAGACACACCCAAGCTCAAGGTGTTACATCTTCCCTCCCCACCTCAACCAAGGGAGGATGCATTGAAATTACTGTGCTTCCTCACTTGCAGTTTATGCCACAAAAGAACTGCAATGCTAGAGGGAATTAAGGCCTCATTCCTCCAGCAAGCCTGCAACAGAACCACCAAACCCCTCCAGCCTGGCCTTCATTCCCCACCTTCCCCTATTATATTCTTTGTGGGGGGTCGCTGGTACCCAGCTCAGCAGAACACATCTACCGTTCCCTCTGCCATTCTCTCACGAGTGCCTGAAGAAATTATCCCACTTCATGAATGTAAATATTTTCTCCTTTCCCTTCCTAGTTGTCCCATTATTTTTCCTGATGTTCCTATTTGTCCCTAGTGTCAGGCATAGAAACAGAGTTATCGTTCACTTCTCTTCATCTTTCACCCATCAGATTCCAGCCATTGCAGAGCGCCGATCTTCACAATCTGTGCTGCAGCCCCCTCTGTGGAGACAGCTCCCACTTCCGGCCTCCTGCCATTGCACACCGAGAGGCTTGCAGGGCTCTTGTCACCGTTTGGCACCTCCAGCCTCTCATGTGTTGCCCTCCGGCTTGTCTGGCAGGCCCCTCACTTCTTTCCACATCCAGTCTGGTTCCCTTTATTTTGCAGCTTCCAATTTTCTTATTAAAACAACCATTTCTATTGCACACGTACAGTATCCCTGCACCTAAAATGTACACTTCCATTTTTATCTGCAAACTTCCACTTACCCTTTCTTCTCTCCCCTTTTTATCCTTTCGACTTGCTGCCACCTCCTTTCTCCCTTGGGCCACGTCAATTGTAAGTGGGTTGTTACTGATGACGGTGATGTATGGCATTTAGCTGCTGTCGCACAGGTGACATGGGGGGGGGGCTGTTCACTTGAGTGCCAGCCTTCTAAGGAGCAGTGGATTGCAAATTTAAAGCACCCAACTATTCCTTACACTGTCCTCTGATGGCAGATCCTGTTCGACCACCCCTAAAAAGATAGCCAAACAGGCTGGTCCACATGCGCATGTGCGGCACCTCATTCAATTTTTCTTTAGTTCTTAGCTAGCTCTGGCTGCAGAGCAGGTCATCTTCTCAGCCAAAACCCTGCTGGAGTCCCTGTGCCATTCAGAAACCTCACTTGATTGCACAAGCTTCTATCCAAATGCTTTGCACTTATGGGACAAGCGAGACACAGTACAAGGCATGTCCATGGCCATGTGCGTTGGTGTATGCAGTTATTTTTAGAGCACCGGGACACAATTCCTTCCCAATTGTAGCTCCCTCCCATCTGTCCACTTCCCCAGGCAGTCCTTGGCTGGGGCCCAATACCAGAACAAAAGCACTTGGGTCACAGGAGAGGCTGCAGGGAGGCGAGGCAGGGACCCATCTCGACCCCCTTTTTGCTCGCAAGTGGGACAGAGCCAGATTTACACAGGCACACCTGCCAGCGTCACACACAGTTTAGTGCAGCTGTGGCCAGTGCAGTCTCCCAGGCACGGAGCTCTCACAGCTCACCCACAGCACCCGCCACCAGCCACGCATGAGCCAACCCTTGTGTTGTAGCAAGTGCAGCCTACGAGCCTAGTTGTGCATCCCAAGACGCAAGAAAGACGGACTTGGTTTGTCCCATGGCTGTTCCAAGTCACGATTTTCACGCCGGAGACAACCTGACAAAGGACACTATCTATGGGCCACCTTTGGTAGGTGCAGAATTGCCAACCCAGTGGCCTTGGGCAAGCCCTTCTCTTGTACCCCCCCCCATCACCTGTAAAGTCAGGATAAAAACATGGACCTTCCTTACAGATTTAAGATGGCACATAAGAAGTACTTGGAACATCCTAAGGTGCTCTCTTTGTATGAAGAGTTACTACTTCAAGCTTTCCTTCCCATTGAACAGATCCCCCCCCCGCACCCAATGGCAGAGCACAGCTGAAGGCAGTTGTTGAAATCCCGCCCCCCCCCCCCCAGTGCTAGAGTTGCTTGCCTTCTTGCAATAGTTACTATTTGGGGTGGTTGTTTTTGAGAAGCAGAAACCCAAAGCCCTTTTAGCTGCACAAACCTCTGAAAACAGTCTTTGCACAGGCCCTGCTGTCAAGACCAGCGGCGGAAGACGCTTGAAATCATTCAGTCAGACAAACTCCATGGTAGCAATTCAGGAAGCGCCACTGGGGGGCGTCCTTTGACAATGCACCAGCCTTGGCCTCCTCCAGCACAGCCTCGGTGAATTTGGCTCACCTCGTGGCAATGTTTTTCAAAATGCACAAAATCATACAAGAAGCGACAGTGATGGGTGCGGATGGGTTAGAAAAGTTTCTGAGGAGTATCACTGCTGTGGATTTACGTTCCAAGTTGATCTAGATGCAAGGCGTGCCCAAATGCTCGTTCCACCATGGATACTAATGCAAAATGCTTCAAGCATTCAACAAACTCTCTCTAGAAGTGGCTCAGGGTGGAGAATTAGAAGGGAACTGAGAAACTCCAAGCGCTGAAATAGGTGGTGCTCTTAAAGAACGATGAAGAATCACCACCACCACCTCCTTCCCTCATGGAAGCAGCACCTGGTTAATCCTGAGAAACACACAATTAACCCGAGAGCCTGCTGACGTTAAGGTTATCAGACTGCATTTGAGGGAAAGTGGATGTTTCTCCATGAGGTGCTTAATAAACCTGAAAGGCAGTTTGCCCCACAGGTACCAATCTTTTGCCAAGTGCAGCAGAAGGCAAAGGGTTGGGGGGCTAGACCAGCCCTTCCATTTGTGTGGGGTGACTCGGAGGACTTGCTAGCTTGGCGCCTGAGCAGACGGTGTCCCAGAAGCCACTCCAATGCGAAGAGGGTTTCCTGGAAGGAGCGCCGTTAAAGACGACCCCATTGTCACCCACGCCTCGGCTCCCAAAACCCTTCAGCAATGACCTTGGAAGGCCCCCCCTCCACCACCACCACCTTATTACAGGCACCGTAGGAAGTGGGAGGATACCTGCGGGGAAATTTGCATTTGCTGGATAAAGCCAGAAGCTTACAGCCAGAGCCACGAGGAGCAACAGGTGGGAAATGAAAACAGGTACCAGGGGAGCTTCTTGTCTGCTCTCCCTATAAAAATGTGTAATGCTACGTTTCGGGGGGGAAAGAGCTCCTCAGATTCAGAGAAAACGGCCCCATACAGATATGATCCATAAAATTAATAAGCAGGCTCTTTGGAGTCAGCTGCCACAGCTGATTGGACATCTACCAAGCCCCATATTGATGGGCAAAGGCGAGGATGAAGGAGAAGAAGCTGCTTTGTTCTAAAAAGAACAGAAGGGAAATCCTTTGTACCATTTTACCTTACCTTGTGGCCCGCTTACATTTTTGGTCAATTTCATTTAAATGCAGTTCAAACCATTTGGTTCTTAGTTGCGGTTTCCTGAACACATGGGTTATGGGCAGTTGTTAATGCAAAAGCTGAACTTCGGGGATTCTTGTGAGCGCACCTCTGCCAGGCCCTCTGACCTGCAAGGTGGTCAACATTCAGGAGTAGAGCCAGTTGATACTGAGCTCAAGTATCAACACACCAGGTTCAAATGCCCGCTGGGTGCTTCTGGGGCAAACTGCACCCTACTTCCACCCTACGGTGGTCTCTCTTATGTAGCCCCAGCCCAGTCTGGTCAGGCTTGCCTAGGGAGCCTAACCAGTACTTTTCAGCGCACTGATCTAAGGATGCACCAACTTGCTCCCCCACTTGAGAATGGATTCCACACTGGAACATGTCGGTCTTCTCCGGTTTTGCCACCGCTCTGCGAATTACCTGCAACTGGCTTTTGCTCATTTGCGTATGTTAATACACACCCGTCTCGTCACTCTCCAAAGGCTCGGACTGGCCTGGATTGATGCAGAGATCTTCCTAAAACACCACCATGTGCGCTTCAGTGCACAGGACAATATGCAGCATTTTAAATAAACACATTTCTGACAGCCGACTCCACAAGACACTCAGCCTTTGATGAACCAATAGGAGAAGGGAGGCTTCCACTGGGAACCTTTGCTCTTCAGACTTGGTGCCTGAAGGGTTGCTAGGAGGGGGGCACTTGCAAGTTAATCCTAAACATCGGAATTATCTGTACAGGCAGAGGAAGGAGGCTGACAAGGGCTCCTTCTTTTACAAGGCAACCAAATGGAACACACATTGCACTGAAGACAGCTCCCTGCAAATCTCAACTCCCTTTCTTTTTTTTTTAAATTGAAGATAAAAGCAAGTTTCTAGCCCTTGCGGCTGCAATAGTACCCTTGTAAATATTACAGGGCAATACCTGGTGAATCTCAGAAGCTGGCAAACCAGGCTGTCGGAAGGGGACACTTAAGTGTCCTGCGCTTTGCTTCTTGTCCCTTCCCTGCCTAACAGACTACCTTGGGGCACCCTCCAAGAGCCAAGCAGCCTTACAATGATCACACTCGTGGGAACAGAGTCCGGACCACGTCCTCCTGCAGCCTGCGTTTCTGCTCTCTCTTCTTGTCAGTGCCTCCGTTCAAGCAAGGAAAGCAGAAAGGCGACTGGGGACCTGGCACAGAACGGGCTGGTTCAGAATATTCAAAATCTCTTCCACAGGACGTGCTCCAGCAATCCCCAGGGGAAAAAAAGCAAGCAGGCTCCGACACAAACGGGGACACCTGCAGAAACCGGTGATTCCAGCAGCATCTTCGGCAGCCCTGATGCCTGGCGGTTCTAAGGGGCCCTTTCAGCACCAAAGACACTTCGCAAACGGGCCTCGGTCATCTTCACCAGCCACCCAGTTCAGCAGGCCAGGCTGCAGGTGCAGAGGCCGAGGGAAGGGGGGTTTGCCCAAGACCACCAAGTTTGCGGCTGACCCGAGACTGACCCGAGGGTTTTGGCAGCTCGTGCTTTTGGCTCTCGCACCAGACCGGCTCCCCCCCCCCCCCGTAGCACACGCTGCATCCAGTGGTGGGATTCAAATGAATTAACAACCGGTTCTACGACATCATAGCCGGAGCAAAAAAAAACCCGAAGCCAGCCGAGGTAAGCGAGTGGGCGGGGCCCGGCCATTTAACAACCGGTTCTATAGAACCTGGGCGAACCCCCTGAGTCCCACCACTGGCTGCATCTCTGCATTGCTGCGCCTACACCCGTGGGCACCCCACACGGCAGTCTCCATACATACAGAGGCCCCCCCCCCCGGGGACAGCCCGACGGAGCCGTGCTTCTGAACCAGCCCTGGACGCCTGTCCTTGTGGGAGGGGTGAACGACAGGAAGCCAGTGGGGGGGGCGCGGGACGGGGGGCGAGGAAGGGCGCGTGCACGGGTGCCATACTGACATTGCAGCTGCCGCCGCTCTTGCAGGGGTTGCTGTCGCACTCGTTGGTCTCGACCTCGCAGCTCAGCCCCGAGAAGCCCGCCCGGCAGCGGCAGGTGTAGCTCCCCTGGCCCGTGTTGCTGCAGGTGGCCCCGTTCTTGCAGGGCCGGTGGTTGGTGCAGTAGTTCAGGTCCTGGTTGCAGAAGAGGCCCCCCCAGCCCTCCCGGCAGTTGCACTGCCAGGGCTGGGCGCAGGTGCCGTGGAGGCAGCCCGGGTAGCGGACGCACTCGTCGCAGAAGGGGCCCTGCCAGCCGATGCGGCACTTGCACTCCCCGGGCCGCTCGCAGTAGCCGTGGCGGGGGCTGCAGCCGGGCAGACAAAGGGCTGGAATGAGTCAAGCGGGGGGGGGGAGAGAGAGAGAGAGAGAGAGAGAGAGAGAGAGAGAGGAGGGGAGCCAGAGCTGTTGCTGGGTCGCTTTCAGGAGGCGCCGCAAACATCTGGCCCCTGCCACTGCGCCAGACAAAGGCCCCACATGCCACCCAGAGGCCGCCCCAGGACGGAGCCGGGAACACGTGTCCCCTTTTCATCTCCGGCTGCTCGCCATTGTCCCTCCAGAACAAAAGCAGAGTGTCTGGGGCGGAAAGGGGGGACTCTCCCCTGCAACCCCCCTCTTTGAGAGGAGGAGGCCCCCTTCCCCAGCAGAGGCACACAGCACCGGGACAAAGGAGCGAGGAGCGCGCCTCTCGCGTGGCAGGGGTTAATCATCCACCCCCCCCCAACTAACCCCCAAGTTAACCAGCCCCTCCATATGCTGAGGCTCCGAGGGGAAGCTTTGTGATGCAATTAAAGGCTGGCAAGGGGAGGGGCTGAAGAAGGGGAGATGCCCCAGAGCCCCAGCCATTTCCATGGAGACGGGCCAGTCCGAGGACGAAAGGTGGGCAAGCTAGACCGGAGGTGGGACCCCTTTACCAGCCTGGCTTGACCCCTTTACCAGCCTGCGGAGGAGTTGGGGCGAGGGCTCGTGCAACCGCAAAAACACCACACATTTTTTGACGACGCAGGGAGAAACTCCAAGTAACCCTTCGAATATTACCCTCCCTGTACCGTTTCCCCGTATTCAGATGAAACTGGACGCAGCAGGTTGTTACAAACTGCCAAGGAGAGTTTCCAATCTCCCCTCCCAGCACAGAGAGGACAAGTGGGGAGGGCAACAGACAGAGGGCCTGAGGCTCCCACCACAAACCGTAATTTGGTGCGACACCCCAACCAGACCATTGTCAGGTAATGTGGCATTGCTTTGTTTCCTAAACTACGACTCAGTCGGGGTTTATTTGACCCGAGCAGCCGCTTAGTCAAACTGATTTCAGCGAGTAGGGATGGGACGGTCTCTCGAGCTTCTCCTCCACTGCCTTAGGACAGGTCTCATGAGGAGGACTGCCCCCTCCCTCCTCGAAGGGGCCAACAAATTCCTCTAAAACCTGCAAGCAGGGGCGGCTCCCCCAGCACCCAAGAGGACAGTCAAAGCACCCAAGGGAACCAGCAGGCTCTGCACTCTCCCCCCCCCCCGCAGCAGCAGTAGCAGCTCCTCCTCCCCCCAGGCTACTTACGCTCGGAGCAGTATTCGCCCCGCCACCCTGCCAGGCAGAGCCGGCTGCCCAGCTCGTCACAGCTGTAGTGCCCGAAGGTGTCGTCCCGCGGCCGGCAGTAGTCCGAGCAGCTCTCCCCGTAGTAGTGCTCGTCGCAGGTGACGTGGTAGGAGTAGCGCAGCTCGCTCTGGTCGCCCAGCTGCACGTCTTGGGACCAGTCCTCGCCCACTGCCAAGCGGCGACGGGTGGCCAGGCGGCTGATGAGCTTCTGGGCATCCTCTAGAGAGGGAAAGCGGCATTCGAGAGTCAGGCAGGGGGGCGGAGCCAAAGGAAAGGTGGGAATGCAAAAACCTGAGCACCGGCAGAGATTCTAGCAAGGCCCAGAGTTGAAGCTGTCCCTGCAACGCCACTGCGTTGGGTTGACAGACCACACGAGGCCCCTCTGCAAGAGCCGGTCCCGGCACTTCCATCATACATGCACAGAAAATAAATACAGTCATCCCCGAACGCCTGTTTTGACTGGCAGCAGCGCTCCACAGGCCTCCTCCCCGCCACCAATCATGATCCTGCTAACTGCCAAGGGCTGAAACCGGAATCACCCGCCTGCAAGGCAAAGGCTCTGCCACGGAGCCCCTCTGCAGACTGGGGAAGTGGGGGGTGCGTGCCGGGACCTCGGAAGCCGGGGAGGCGACAGAAGAACGTTTTCAACGGCTTGGATTTTAGTGCCACTGCCTCTCCCGTAATGAGCAACGCCTGAATAAACTACGCAAAGTGGAGAAATCCTGCAAACGAGGAGTAGCTGAGCAAGTTCATATGGTACCCACATGCTTCATCGGGAGGCCCTGGAATGCAGCCCTGAGCACAGCTGTGTCAGGGGAGAAAGAGACGGCCTACTCGGGCCCACTGCAATAGGGTCCTGGTCAGTGGCGTCATTCAAATGATTTAGGAACAGGAACTCACTATTGAGTTCAAATTCAAATGTTGGGGGGGAAAAACAAAACCCGGAAGCAGCCACGGAGCCCGTTAGGATCCGGAACGCCCGTTCTGTTCCGTTCCCCCTGAATGACATCACTGCCTTCTCCCCAGTGGGCTGCAGACTCACCAGAGCAGCTGCTGACTCCACATGTATGTGTGGCTGGAGGGAGCGAGGAAGGGGGCTGTGCAGGACGGGACTTCCCCACTGCAGCCCTTCCCCCTTCGCCCCCCTAGGAATCCGGAGTCGCTCCCTTTAACCCGCTGAGTGCCGGCCAATCAAGAAGAAAAGCTCTTTGCAGAGGAATTGGGAGGGGGGTGGAGGGAGAGTGAAGTGGGCGGAGTCAGCCCTAATTTTAACTAGTGGAACTGAGTCCCCCCCCCCCCGCGTTTCCCCTGCATGACATCACTGGTCCTGGTGCAGGAGCAGACAACAAAACAAGGGCCGTTACCTGTGGACGGATCCCCCGAGTCAGCCCTCCAGGACTCAATGATGAGGGAGAAGGTGCCCTGGAAGGGAGGAGAGAGACAGACGGTGGCTGAGGGGCTCAGGGAACTGAATGAAAAATAACCCCAGACTGAGCTGGGCCCTTCCTGACTGGGCCACTGTGCACTTAAGTTGTCAAGTGGCAAGAAAAACCACCACCACCCACCATTCCTGGACAGTTCTTGCAGGAAAATGCCCAGACTCACCTAACTTCACTTCTTTTAAGGCGTTCGCCCAACCCCCAACTCAAAAGGTCCTCAGGTTAGTTTACCAAAATCAGTATTTCCACAACAGCTAGGAAACGGCCACCATGAGAAAAATAAGTGGCGCTGGACAGCGTGGCTGAGGAAGCTCCGCAGAAGGGTGCACAGCAATTCAGCACCACCAGTGCCAAATATGAACATCTAAACTGGCCAGATCAAACATAAGAACATAAGAGCCCTGCTGGATCAGGCCAAAGGCCCATCTAGTCCAGCTTCCTGTATCTCACAGTGGCCCACCAGGTGCCCCAGGGAGGCATGAGACAACAAGATGCTTGCATCCTGTGGCCACTCCCTTGCACCTGGTACTCTGAAGTAGCCTACTACTAATGGAAGGCTACAATCCATCATGGCCTCTAGCCCACGATGGACCTTTCCTCCAGAAATCCGTCCAATCCCCTCTTAAAGGCATCTAGACCAGATGTCATCACCACCTCCTGTGGCAAAGAGTTCCACAGATTAACTACCCGCTGGGTAAAAAAGTACTTCCTTTTATCTGTTTTAACTCTCCCCACCCTCAGTTTTAGCGGATGGCCCCTGGTTCTGGTGTTTTGAGAGAGGGAAAAGAACATCCCTCTATCGACTCTATCCCTTCCGTGCATTACTTTGTATGTCTCAGTCTAGTCGGACTGTTGGCCCAATATTGCTCTGGGGGGCGGCTCTATTGGGAGGTATAGCCGGGGCTGAACCCGGGCCCTTCTTCAAGCCAAGCGGGCACTGATTTTGGGTTACACCCCTCGTCGTACAAGAGGAGGCCACACACTGCTGGGGCTCCACAGCCGCCCCCCTCACCGGCCACTTGAAGTGGAAGGGGACGCGGATGGGGCCACTGGTGGCCACGGTGCTTCGGTCTGCGGGGACGATGTCGCTCAGCGCGGCCCCAAAGGTGCAGGGGGGCTCCGGTGACACGACGGCCTGGGCGTGCTTGAGGCAGACGCGGAAGAAGAGGCGGCAGGGGTGTGCGCCACGGCACAGGCTCCGGGGGCTGCTGGTGGTGAAGGAGTGCACCTGGAGCTCGAAGACGCCAGCTGGCTCGGCCTGCATGGAGGACAGAGGGGGACACAGGTTTGCCCAGGAGAGGCAGCATCCCACAGCCCCGACCCCCAATTAAACGCCAACCCACGAACCTCAGGAAGCTCCTCTCAAAACGGACTTGCCTTAAGAACATAAGAACATAAGAAGAGCCCTGCTGGATCAGGCCAAAGCCCATCTAGTCCAGCTTCCTGTATCTCACAGCGGCCCACCAGGTGCCCCAGGGGGGCACGAGACAACAAGATGCATCCTGCGGCCACTCCCTTGCACCCGGTACCAGTAGCCCTCCACCTTTGTAAGGAGGTTGCACAATCCATCATTGCCTATAGCCCACGATGGACTTTTCCTCCAGAAATCTGTCCAATCCCCTCTTAAAGGCATCAAGACCAGATGCCATCACCATCAAGGCAAGTTGTGTGGCAAGGAGTTCCACAGATTAACTACCCGGTGGGTAAAAAAGTACTTCCTTTTATCTGTTTTAACTCTCCCAACCCTCAGTTTTAGCGGATGTCCCCTGGTTCTGGTGTTTTGAGAGAGGGAAAAGAACATCCCTCTATCGACTATCCCTTCACCCAGGCAAGCGAACCCCAGACGTTTGCTCATGACCAATCTCAGAAGGGTGGTCAGGACCCAAACCGGGTGTCCCAGAGGCTTCAGGCCTCGTTCAGAACTGTGGCCAGAGAGCTTCAAACGGTCCCCTGAAGCATCACACTCCTGAGAGACAAAATGCATCCCAGAGGAAAGCTCCTCTCACAACACATCAGGAGCTCATGGAACGGGCAGCCAGCAGCTGTGAGCCTGGCCATGCGCTAAACAGCTTTGAAAGAATTCAGGGCATTCCTGCTGAAGAAGGGGTCTTTCACTGGCAATCGGACACAATGCTGATGTGGAGCCTCTCTATTCCCTTAATGGCTCGGGTCCAGGGTATTTGAGGGACCGCCTCCCTCCATACAATCCAACCCGTACTCTTAGATCATCTGGAGGGGCCCTTTTGACTGTGCCGCCAACAGGAGAGGTGAGAGGTGCGGCGGCCAGGAAGAGGGCCTTCTCGGTGGTGGCCCCCCAACTCTGGAACACCCTCCCCTTAGAACTGAGAACTGCTCCCTCTTTGTTTACATTTCGGCGGGGGCTGAAGACCTTTTTATTTCAAAAAGCTTTTAATTGTTGACAGGCTGGCTAGCTGGCTGGCTGGCTTGTTACATTTTTATAGTTTATGATCCTCTGGGCTTGTTGTTTTTAACTGTATTGTTTTGTTTTAATTCTGTTTTAGTGTATGGTTTTATATTGTTTTTAAATTGCTTTTTTAATTTTTATATTGTAATGCCGCCTTGTGTGCCTCCGGGCTAAAAGGCGGGGTAAAAATTTAATAAATAAATAAATAAATAAATAAATAAATAAATAATAATAATAATCAAGAGCAGTATACCAGATGCTGGGGACAAGCACCAAGGAGGGCTTGCAAACTTTGGAAAAATGGATATTGGACAAGACGAAACTTTGGCCTGACCAGCAGGGCTCACCTTATGTTCCTAAAGGAAGAAAAACTTTTTCATAAGGCAAGATCAAAAGAGAAAAAAAAAAAACAGATTCGGAAAGCAGGCGAATCTACGGAAAGGAAAGTCCGCCAATGGAAGGTCGCAGGAGTCAAGAGACTCACCCCCCCCCCTCGCGTCTCCGTCCCGACTGGCAGGGCTGAGGTGGGATCACGAAGCTGCAAGGAGCTGCACGTGTTGGGAAGGACCTGAAGCAGCACTTCGGGGAAGGGAGAGTCCCGTCTGGCCACATGCCAGGACCTGGCAGGAGGCAGCCGCTGCCGTCCTTCCAGGCAATGCCCAGAGCAGCCAGGTGGGGGCGCTGTTGCCAGGCCAGAGAGCCGGTCTGGCTGCTCAAGAAACGCAATTCGCAGATGCCTTCGCATGTTCATTTGCCCCAACAGAGTTGGCATGGGGGGGGGGGGGTGCATCCAAAAGCTTTTTGGGGGGAGGGAGAACCGAGTTCACAAGAAGCCCAGAGGCAAACTACGAAAGAACAGCCAGTTCTGGCAGGCACCTGCAGCCGCTCTTCAGGAATTGAGAAATGCAGTTCTGAGCATGCACAGAGTGCTGTCTCCTCACTATGCAGGCAACAATAGGGTTAACAGATACAAACAGGGACAGAGTGCCCACACCTTTAACCATTGTACAGCAGAGGGAATTTTGGCAGGTGCAGTTTTTGAAACCCTTCCACGAGGAGCTGCACCTGCCCAAATTCCCTCTGCTATACAATGGTTAAAGGTGTAGGCACTCTGTCCCTGTTTGTATCTGGTAACCCAAGGCAACAACCTTCAGGTTAAGGGGGGGGCATCAAGCAGGCTTCAGCCTCAGCCCTGCCTGGTTTTTTAACCCCCAAACCTATCCAGGATAAGCATTCCTGAAACCTCCAATTTGAGACCCCCCACTCTTAACGGCACAGCCCCTCCTCGCAGTCCCACCCCGCCAGATTTTCCCCCTGCTCTACGTTTCCTGCCGGCCCTTTCCTGGCCCCACCTGGAGACGCAAACAGGCCCCTTCTGCATGCCCGGCCTGGCCACCTTTCCGGCCCCTCCTCAAGGAAAGGCACCGAAAGATGAACGCGGATGAACTTTTTAAAGACAGCGACGTATTTCCGCGAGCAAAAGCGCGTTTCCCAGACTGTGCGCCCCGGAACCCAGCCGGGGGCGCCGCAGAGCCCTCCCGAACCCCGCCGCCCGGCCTGCTGTCCAGCAGGGTCGCCCGAATGGGAGCTGCGGCCGCCGGCCCAGGCTGGGCGCCACCACGCGGAGGCCCCTCTGCAGGGCGCGGGCGGCGCTGCCTGGCGGGCGGACGGGCACCGAGCCGCTCCCCGGCGGGCGGGTTCGTTCGGGAGTCGCCCTCGCGTGCAGCTGGCCGCGGCGTCGCTTGCGCCCGCGCCGGAGCCGGGTCGGGAAGGCGCGCGCTGGTCCCCGCGCCGCCCAAACGCCCCTCGCGCCCGGGAGCGCCCCTG
This sequence comes from Lerista edwardsae, assembly GCA_029204185.1. Classification (NCBI taxonomy): domain Eukaryota; kingdom Metazoa; phylum Chordata; class Lepidosauria; order Squamata; family Scincidae; genus Lerista; species Lerista edwardsae. Next base: position 12,670,623 of record JAJKFI010000022.1, read on the forward strand.
CGCACAGCCCGGGATGAGGAGCGGGCGAGGCGCGCAGCAGCCCCGCAGTCCCAGCCCCGCAGTCCCAGCCCGCCGAGCGCGCGCGCACTCACTCACCAGCCGGGCGGCGCAGAGCAGGGCGAGGACGCCGGCGAGGAGGAGCCGCGGTGGAGCCATGAGGCCGCGAGCGAGCGAGCGAGCGAGCGCACCTGCTGAATGGGCGGCCAGGCGGGCGCGGGCGCTTTATATGCGGGGCGCGGGGCCCCGCCCCCGCGGCCAAGGTCCGGGCCTCCGGGGAGCCCCCGCGGGGGCGGGGCCAGCGCCTCCGCGCGCGCCCCGCTGCCCACGCGAGGGAGGGGGCCGCACCCCGGGCCGAGGCCAGCTGCGCGCCTCCCCGGACCCGCTGCTGCTGCTCCCCGGCGCGGCGCCTTCGCTGCAGAGCGGAGCCAACCGGGGGCGCCTTCGCAGCTCGGCGGGAGCAGCCCCGCGCCGGCTCTCGTCTCGGCTCCGCAGAAGCCGGGGCAGGTTGTCGGGCAGCGGCTCCGGCCTTCGCCTCCGCCGACACTAACTTTGGGCTGAGTTCGGGCAACTCCCCGCCCCAGGGCGCGAGTCACCGCGGCTGAAAGCGGGCCAGCGCGCTGCAGGCGGGGGACAACAACCGTCCGCGAGTCGGCCTCCAGGTGCCGCGCGCGGAGACGACGACGACAACGCGGGAGGAAACCCCTCCTTCGGGTTAACGGCATCCGAACCATACACCGGCGTACGCGAGTCATGAGCAGCACGTCCGGCCTTCGCTCTGCGTTGCCGTATAGAAAATCTCACTTAACGGACTTGGGGTTGTGTTAAGGAAAAGGCTGTTTTGCGCCCCAACGGGGGAGCGGGGGGAGCCCCCTCCTTCCCAGGCCTCCGCCTCTCCGAAATAAAAATGCCCCCCCCCCGCGCGGCCAGTCTTGACGGCACTTCGACCTGCCGCCTTTGGAAGAAGAAGGCCTTCGTTGCTTCTCTCCCGGGACTTCCCGCGTGTCTCGTGTGGCGGATCCTGGCCCTCTCTAACGGACGAGAGCCGGAGGAACCTCTCCTGACTGCGGCATTTGACCCAGATGGAAGAACTGGCGGGGGGGGGGCACTGCCGGAGCGGCGAGAAGGGCTGGCGGGCTTCAGCTGTATGCTAATCTCAGCATCACCTGCCCCGCGTCATGGCAGCCCAAGCGGCATTTCTGCCCCCCCCCCAAGTCTCCCGAGCCCCTCTGGCAAGCCTCCGCTTCTCTCGCTGCGCGTTAATTTGGGACTCTCCCGCGAGTCAGACGGTTCCCTTCCAAAGCACGTTCACCCCATCAGGTGTTCTAGGCTGGTGAACCTTATACCAAAGTTAAACTCAGTGGCGTTCCTATTGCGGGGGGGGGGCGCACTGCAGGAGCCTGAGCTCCTGTGTAACATGGCCCCTCCCCTCCCCGTCTGCTTCAGAGCCATTCGCAGCCGAGAGAAGCGCAGCGCAGCCCTTTAGTCCACCCCCTAATCCTAACCTTACTGAGGGTCACGTAGTCCACTTAGCTTCTTCCTTGCACTTTTGCCAGGACTACGGAAGACGCCGCCGGCAGTGCGATGCTTCCTTTCGTGAAGCGGGGATTCTGGGGGCTGAACGCTGTCTGGAAACAGGCGAGTCTGACCGAGAAACTCTTCCCCCAATTGATGGGGCGTGAGGACGCCAAGGAAAGCGATTCAGGGGCCAGTTCACTCACGCGCAGGTTGAGCTCCCGCCCAAGCTGAGCCCTGCCTGTTGCAAAGCTTGAAGGGCATTTCCTGAGAGCCCAATCCTATGCCTCTCTACTCAGAATCCAGCCCCGTTACAGTCAATGTGGGGCTTACTCTTCCGGTAAGTGTGGCTAGGACTGCAGCCTTCATTTTGAGAACTAGAAACTTAGTCACTTAAATCTGACAGCTGAGATCACGAGTACGCTGAGCACTGTTTTTTGGGTGAAAAAGACTGTGGAGCTCAAGTTCGGAAATCAGAACCTGAACCTCAGCTGACCCTTTTGGGTGCTCAATCCCAGTTTTGGTCCTTGTGTGCTGCTATCGTGGAGGGAACACACACACACACACACACCCGTGCAAGAAAACAGATCTTTGATGGGCGCTAGAGGGCAACAGATCAACCCTCGGCAGTCCCCCCAGCAGGGCCTTAATGCCTTTCCCAGAGACACACTTTCTCGCCTCCCCCCCCCCCCCGCACAATGCATTTGCTAGGCAGAGGTGTCAAAGGCAGCAGGAAAGGTGACACTTGGAGGGAGGGGGGACCCCTCAAATGCCTGCCATGTGCCGGCTGGGTGTGAAGCACAGCCCCTGCGCCCCAGGAGGAGGGCAGCTGAAGGGGAGGCACACTCTTTCGCACCTGGACACATGGTGGGGAGGGAGGGGGTCAGGCTTGGAGGGATGACAAAAAGCTTTCACACGTTGACCATTGTGGGGAAAGAGATTGAGGAAAAGGCCAGGCTGAAGGGATGCCCAAAAGCAAGTCACGATGGGACACTTTGGACCCAACTCCTCCCACGAGAGCCCTGTGCACCTGGCTGGCTGCTGTGGGATACTGGATGCCGGGCTGAGTGGACCCTCACCTGAGCTGCAGCCCTCTCCTGGCATGGAAAGCGCACCGAGAAGGCCCCCGTGTGCACACTGAGCTGCTTTGGACTCCGTTGAGGCGGCACAGTCTCCGTGGGAAAGCAGCCAATAACCTTTTCATCCAGCACATTCAGCCTGGGCATGTTTCGCTTCCTTTGCCCTGTGATGCCGTAAACAGACATCATTGCTGCATTGAGGCCAGTTTGAGGACGTCAAAATATTGGCACAGCCTCCTTGGAGGCAAAAGAGGGGCAATTAATTCTGAAAGGAAGGTTTGGAGTGAGGAGGGGGCGGGAGAAGCTGAAATTTTTAAGAGAGCCCCCAGTTTGGCAGCAAATAAATGCAAAGGACGCTTTTGCCAGCCAGCCGCGACCAGGCTGGCATTTTAATCGGGCATTGCCACAAACCCACTTCTCCTTGCTCGTCTACACTGAAGGCAGGCCATAAAAAGCCACATTTTGCAGGAGGCACATTACGATGAGGTCTAATGAACGGAGAACCGGACAGTGGACCTTCTTAGTTTTGTTATTAACCAGGTTGGCTTAAAGACATCAGCAAAACTGAAATCTATTTTCCACTCCATAGAACCTTGCCATAATCACCAGGGGAGAAGGGAGGGGGGCCTGTGCTTCCCCCAAATAGTTTCTTTTATGAAAAAAACACAAGTTTTACTCTCTGTAAGAAAGACAAAAACACACCCAGGCATTTCGATGGTTTCATAAGAGAACTTGTGTCCTATCCCTCCAGCATTCTTGTAAATGAATTCAAAGGCTCTGGGCTGAATGACCAGTCATTTTATAATAAATTAGGTTCTCTTAGGGCTACTTATATTTAGGGGTTCATTCTTTTATTCTGCTCAGTGCAATTCACTCTCTGAATCCTAGCATTTCCAAATTTCTGCATTTACTCACATCCAACCTTGATTGCTACAAGTGCCTCTGGACACGTGCAGAATGCTTTTCCTTCATCAAGGAGTAGCTGCAGGTAGCCTTAACGCCCCACAATCTGAGAGGTCTTTGGAACAGGAAAGTGAAAAAAAAATATTTTTAGTTGCCACAAAATTAACAAAGAAATGAGCGTGTCTGTGTGAGAAAGCGACACTAATTCAGCTCTGTAATTTATGCCTTAACAAAATAACTGTGGAAAGAGCCTTGATTTATGAATGAATGACTTGTCAGTATTTCTGGAGAACCTCCCCCTCTTCTCTCCAGGCCACAGGGAGGTCCTCCCGTGGCAAGGCTGTTGATTTAGTCTTGCAGCACCAACTTCAGAAAACAATTCTGCTGGCTGCTGTCAGCTCAGGGTGTTCCCTGTAATTTACAGCCTCACTTTTTTCTGCCTGATTTGCCTTGAAATTAGCAAGTGCAAGTGAACAAATATATGCAACTGTAAAAACACTCAAGAGCATGTGCAGAGTTCCCTCTTTTCAGGGCCACCAAAAGCAATTTTATATCAGGAAGCACAAAGACAGAGAGGGTCTGTTATCGAGTGGCACCACCTGGGTATGACATCATCTCTCCAGGTTAATCCTCCCAGCATTGTTGTGACAACTTTTGCAGGCATCAGGCAGAGTTCAAACACAGCTACACACTCGCGTCATTGCAACTGGAACCAAGGAATGGAGCTGGCGTAGCAGAAAAGACTGTGCTGCGTGGAGGGCTTGGAAAAAAGAAGCAAACGGTTATCCTGCAGCCACAGTCCAGGCACCGGTGTAAACACACCACACCACACCCCACCCCACACCGGCAGCCGCTGGTGCAACTGCCCAGCAAGAACAGCGACGTATTACAACCTGGGAGGAGCAGCGCCAGTATCTGGGACAGGGAAACCAGCAGGTGCCACTGACCAGAAACTGCTATTCCACCAGGTCATCAGCCCAAGGGGGCAGCTGCGCTGGGGCCAAGGGGTTGGAGGCCTGATGGGGAGACGGGCACGGAGCCCCGTTCAGCGGCATGAATGGAAGGAAATGCCCGCGTTTCTGTCTCCAGCTTGTCTGCTGCTGCCAGGGGTTTGGGGAGATATTTTTGGGTGGGGGGGGAGAGGGGAGAAGACATTGGAAAAGCAGCACGTGTGTTTTCAGAGCACATAACGGCGATTGCCACCCAGTTTGGACCCTCAGCCGCGACTGGAGTTGGCAGACAAGACTGTCCCGCAGCCTTCCTGCCATTGAGAGCCGTTATCTGTGACGGGACCATTTATTTATCTTGCTGCCACTTCCACTGCAGCCTTCCTCTCAGCCTGGGGTGGGGCTCCCCTCTCTGCTAGCTGGGAAGGGGGCTCCTCTTCTGCAGCCAGGGCAGAGCGCGCAGTCCTGCTTTGCCCCAGCCAACCTTTGTTGCTTGCTAAGCCCCCTTGCCTAGCTCATTCCACACAGGCAGGTCCCCCAGCCATTCCCCCATCGGGTTCCTTGGGCACTAGCTTTCTGCCTGCAGGCACTGTCCCTCCTGTCTCACTGAGCCTGTGGGCACCCTCTCACCTTTGCACACAAGAGCAGAGCGGGTTTCGGCAGAGACCTTGGCAGAGAGGACAGGGGGGCTTTGACGGGGGGGACGGGACTGAAGTCCTGGTATTTCAGGTATGAAGAGCACGTTTGGCACAAGGCCCAAGACACCCCAGTCTGGAGGAACCAGCTGGCACTCTGAATCCCAGCGAGCATCTGCAGGCGGCAGGCTTTTCTCGGGGGCTCCCCACTGCTGCCCCACCCGGCACAAGACAAGCGGCATCCTCCAAGGCCGCCCGAGCAGCAGGCGAAGAAGACCTCTGGCAAAACCGCTCCGCATTCATCAGCTGCACAGGCTGGAACATCTGCTCAGGGAGTGGAGCGTGGGGAGGAGGGAAGCGGTGGGGGCGGCCCCTTGCAGCCCCCCCGGTCCATCCTTCTCTGCCTCCACCCCAGCCCCACGGCAAATGGGGGACTCATTCCCCCCAGGACCGGCTCCCAAGGGGCTGGCCATCAAAGTCCACAGAAGCTACAAGGGCTGCACAGAGCAGTTTGTGGCCGAGTCGTGGACCGGCCCAGGCCTGAGGGTGCCCCCCTAACCCCCACTCCAGCCTCAGGGCGAGGGCAACGCAGCTCCGCGGCAAGGGGAAGAGCAGTCCTGCCTGCGGCGGCGGCTCCTTCCGGCAGGGAGCCCAGAGCGGCCTGGGTGGCTCCTCAGAACCAGCCGCGGACTGCCAGCCTTGCGCTGAAGAAGAGGCAGCATCGAGAACAACCCGGAGGACGGACGCCGTTTGCAGGGCATCCCCACGACCTGCCCCGGGCAGGGCGGGAGGACAAGGCTGCAGGCAGAACCGCAGGCCGCGGGGCGAGGTCGTGTCAAAGGGGCAGGAAGCGGAGCCATTATACACGCCAAACAGGAAGCGATGAGAGGAGACCTTGGCAGCACCGGAATGCCGGGGGTGGGGTGGGGTGGGGGGGAGGAGGCCGCAGGAGGACTGGAACCACTGTGGGGACCCTGCGCGGGAGAGTGGAGGGGGCCGAGCGGCGGCTGCTGCTGCCCACACCAGAGTCCCCTGCAGACCCAGAGAATATTCCGGGAGGGCTCTCAAGGTCACGCCAGGCTGTGGGCCCAGCTGCACCCACACATTTCTGCGATTTTCCGGACGCTTTCTACACCCCCCCCCAGTCAGAGCCTCAGAAGCCCCTCAGAGCTGCCCTCCCCGCCCCCCACCCTCGCCCCTTCTCCTGGCACACTCCCTGCCACGCTGCGTCCACGGGGGGCACGACTGCGCACACCCACTCCACTGCCGGAGGAGTGGGCAAGTCTTCCTCAGCAGGCCGGGGCACCGCGAAGGTCCCTGCCCCAAGGGGTCAGCTGCCTCCAGGGGCACCGCAGGATGCGGGGCGGGGGAGAGCGAGGCCAGGGAGCCTGTGCAGGACCCAGGCAGGGCCAGGCAGAAGGCAGCGCAGGCGTCGACGGGGAGCTTCGCAGGGTCAGGGTGACCGAGGGCAGCCGCTTCAACAGCAGAGTTTGGAGCAGGGAGGACACCCTGCTCTGCACAAACCCTGAAATCACCCCCCACACACACACACACACCCATCCCGGCGTGCAGAGACACCCACCCCCTGCTTCCTGTTTTCTGGCCGCAGAGCACGGGATGCCCAGCCTTGCATTGAGAACACGGCCGGGGGGGGGGGGAGGCAGACGTCCTTCCAGCCTCGCGTCCTGTTTATGTTCTAAACACTCCTGCGCTCCCCCCTCCGGCTGTTTATTCCTCTCCTGCTCCCCCACCGCAGAATGTCTGGCTCAGACAGCCTGGAAATACATTTTCTTGTTGTTGGGGGGTGGGTGGGTGGGTGGGAGGGAGTGTGGGAAAGATCTGGATCCAGTTCCTGTGGGGAAGTGCTTTTCTTCCCCTTGCATTCTTTCTAAGAAGAATAAGGTAGGGAAGGGGGAGAAACTGGCGTTTGACGGTCGCCTTGTGAAGCAGAAAGGCCACAAGGAGGGCCATGCCCAACCGCAGCCGTGCTGACTGGGGGGGGGGCAGGGTGTGGGGTGTCCCCACACGGGGGCAGGCAGGGAGCCTGGGGTGCCGACGGGCTGCAACTGGACTGAAAGCAGAGTCCAGACGCCGTGGGGGCGTGGAAAGTGCCTGGAGGGGCCTCTGCCACTGCGCTGACTCAATAGCCCCCCCTTGTGGCACCTCCCGCCACTGCCTGGCTGCTGAGGAATGCAGCGGTAGCCATTTGGCTACCAGGAGGTCAGGCAGCTTAGGATTGGGCTGCCCTTCAGATATCAGGTGCAAGACTTTCGCCCTTTCGCCACAAGGCGATTTAGTGCCCGTTCTTGGTGCGCTACCGCGTGACCCAGAGAGAAGCCCCCCCCCTTTCAGGTCCAAGGGTGGGTGGGCTGCCTGCAGACTGGCCTGCTGCCAAGTGGCTTTTCCCCTCCTAATGACCACGTTGGGCTCAGGAACAGAGAGGGAGGCCTTTGGAATGGTGTGCCAGGAAGCCAAGCTGCCCACCACTTCCCCCAGCCCCACTTTTTTCCTTCTTCTGTTGGGCGTTTCGCCCCAAAAGTCAAAACTCTCAGCATGCTGAATTTTCTACACCAAGAACACAAATCACACAAAGCGTGCGATGAATCAGAGAAGACCCCCAAACGCCAGCAGAAGTCTGGACTCCACCAGCCAGAATTCTTCGCAATGCAACGATAGGGAGAATTACAAGAGGGGAAGACACGCAAGCCTCCGGCAGGAAACCCAAAATGCCTTCAGCCCAAACTGCTCCTCCCTATAACGCCCCCCCCGGTCGGTTCCAGATGGCTTACTTTCCTGTTTACATCTGACTCTGGACTGGGGACGAAGGCTAGCGCTGCCTTCCCTGCACCAAGATGTCACGGATGAGAAGGGGTGGGGGGAGAAACTGAGGCGCTCTCTCAGCTGCACTGCAAACGTCAACACGTTTCACGAGTGAAGATTTTCATCTAAAAGACTGAATCATCACAAACACAGTTCTGATTCAAGGAGACGCTCAAAAAGTTGAGAAGCCAGCACTAGGACCCTGAATCCCGACGGGATGGTTTCTGAAAAGCTGCTCAGGACATCCCAGGTTCCCCGTGAATAGATGCGCACTCCTGCACGGTGCCAGCTATGCCCTCTTCAGGGCACGAGAAAGCTCCCTCTCCTCGCAGTGACCAGCGCTGCAGGCGCCATTGCTAGAAAGAGGACCATTTATTTCAGAACACACGGGACATTCTTCGTGGTGTGCGCCTGCAGGGGAGCAGCAAGGGCTGGCGTCTGAAGGGAACATGATAGAGATGGGTGTAGAAGATGAAGCCGGAAGCTGTGTGGCAGAGACACCTCACCCCCCCCCCTCCCACCACCCTACTTTCCATGTGGCTTTTCCAGCCACATCCAGAAGCTGCCCGACACACCACCGCAGTTCCCAGGCCAGGAGAATTCTGTCTCGGGGACCTCTGGGAAAAGGCTGGAGTCTGAACGCAGTCCTCCAGGTCTCCGAGGGCTTAGCGTTGTGAGGACGTGGAGGGGGCCAGGGGGCTGGCCCTTGCAGCCCCCCACGTCTGCCATCTTTGGCCAGAGTCTGTGCGCCCCCTTGTGCAGTCTCCTCTTCTCCAGGGGGCGGCATCCCACCGGGCAAGGGACGGGAGTGGCCGGGCAGTCCCTCGGAGTGGGCACGGCTGCGCTTGCGGGCATCGGCATCACTGCTGCTTGGAGCGGGGCCACAGCCGGCTGGCCAGGGAGCCCAGGAAGAGCTGCTGCTTCTTGTGCTGGGAGAGGTCGGAGAGACGCTGCTGCTCCTCCTGAGGAAGGACAGAAACGCGCACAGGCTCAGCCACGGGGCGCCCTGCACTGCCCCCCCCACAGCACCAAAGGGGGGCATGCCCAGGAGCGGAGTGCAGGGCCTGGGGGCTGGGAGAGGCAGTCCGCACGTCCTCAGGTGCACTCCGCTTTGGCTGGCCTGCCTGTGCCTGGAGGAAGCCGAGACCACACACAGTGTGCGAGAGACGGACTCCGCGGCTCCGCGGAAACAGATTCGAGGGCTCAGCCCCAGCGACGCCCACAAGATCAACACTGCCGCTCTGCCGCCGCCCACTTTGGGGGAAACCGTGGCCCACCTCGAGCTGGGCGGACGGACGGGTCCAGTTACAGGAGACTTAAGAACCAAAACAAACCCAGCGCGCTGGCGAGAGGCCGCAGCCTGGAGGAGCTGGAGCTGGGCACCCTCCGGCTGGGATGCTGCCCTGGCCACCCGCACAGGTGACAGCAGAGCCTCGTAACAGACTCACACCCCCGAGGACCAGGCAGGCCGAGGGAGGAGGAGCCGGGGGGGCTGCTACAGGATGCCGGACTGGCCGGGCACAGTTCCCCACCACCGCACTGAGTCTCCCCTGGGCACTCTTTGGGGCATCATCAGGGGCAATCCGGGGGGGGGGAGGGTCAGCGCCCGGGGGCACACCCAGGGACTCGGAAGGGCTGCTGGTGCTGGTATTCAGGGGCAGGGGACATTTCTGTGGCACGGCTCACTCCCCTCAGCCAGAGCTTTGCCCTCCCCCCCCAAGAGCGGCCTCCAGCGGGGCTCTGAGGAAAGAGGGCTTCTGCTCACCTGCTCCAGCTGGGACTGCCTGCGCTTGAAAGCCGCCAACGGATCCTCCTCCAGGGAGTAGTTCTCCAGCACCGTCCGGACGTCGTCCACTCCGCTCAAGGCAATGGCTGTGGGGGGGGCAAGGAGGCGAGCGTGAGGGAGCGCCTGCTGGGGGGCCACACGCGTCAGCAGCTCTGCACGGGGACCCTTTGGGGCCTCCAGAGGCAGCCCAGCCCGCTCCAGCCAGCCAGCCAGCCAGCCAGGCCGCTCCTTACTTTTGAGGAAGGCCGTGAGGTCGAAGAGCGTCCGGTCGTCGGAGTTCCCGTCCCACTTCTTCAGGGCCATGCCGTTGAAGGGCTGCAGGCGGAAGGCCTCCTTCTTGCAGTCCACCACCACCACTTTGGCGGGGTCTCTGTTCAGGCAGGAGATGTCCTGGGGGGGGGGAGGAGGAGGAGGAAGAGGCAGGTCAGAGGCCACCATCGGGCTACACCCTGGCACCTAGACCAGATGTGGCAAGGAGTTCCACAGATCAATGGCCCACTGAGAAAAAAAGTATTTCCTTTTATCCGTTCTAACCCTCCCAATGCTCAATTTTAGCGGCTGTCCCCTGGTTCTGGCGTTGCAAGAGCGGGAAAAGCACCCCCTGTGTCCAGCCCATGCATAATCTTGTACATCTCAGCCATGACCCCCCCTCACACATGCGCATGCTCTTTTAACGCACACACACTAATGGATCTGTAGCACCCAAAACTGCACGACAGGCGGGACGCTCGCCTGTGAGGGGAGTAAAACTGGGATTTTTTTCTGTTTCCTTCATTTGCCTCTGCGACTGAAATGGCTCCAAGTCCCGGATGAAGTAAGGATACCCTGCAATCTGAGGAATCACAGCAGATGTCTCCCCCACCCCCAAGGAAAGTTTCTCCACTGTCACCTTGATCTTCTCACTAAAGCCTTCCCCCGCTCCCCCTTTGGGCACTGCAACCCCATCAGAAGACTTCCAGTTAGGCCAAGACGAAATAAAAGTTGTTCCTAATGTGCCAATAACAGTGCAGGCCTCTTACAGCACTGGAGTGTCTCTGAAGAACAGCAGGACTACTCCCGCAGGAGGGGGGGGGGCGACTCCTCCCCTCCGTCCTCCCACAAGCCTTTCCTTGTGAGGCGGGGGGGGGGGGGAGAGAAATCCACAACAATCAGGACACAGAGGCTGCCGTCGCATGCCATGGAGAGACAGGACACCCCACTGCTCTGCAGCAGCAGATGGGAGGTGAGGCGAGGGAAGGAGAGGAGGGAGGGCAGACAGAAGGCAAGCTCAGAGCGGAGCAAGACAGCCACACTCCATTGTGCAGCGCAGACACCTAGGACTCCAATGGCAGGACTCAAGGTGTGCATCTGGCGTTTTCGGCCTCGGGCCTGCCTAGGCTGGTGGTACACGCTGCATTCTGCAAGCCTGTGGAGATATGCTAGCGATGTGGCGAGGCTGTTCTAAAACACGCCTCCCTCGCGGGAGACTGGGCAAGGACGAGGCCTTGAACCTACTGGGGTGCGCAGGGACAGTTGGGGTCACCTGCGCAAATGCGCCGACACCACCTTTGCAGTCCTTCCCTAGTCGTGTTTCCTTGGAAGCAGCTCTCTGATGTTACAAGACCATCTCTCCCCCCCACCCCACCCCCCACATCGGCCTGCCAGCCAGGGCAGGAATACCTTGACATGGTGCCCGTCCATATAGCGGGTGGCATCACGGAAGAGCCGGTAGGAGATGAAACCGTGAGGGTCCACGCTGTCAATGAGGGGGAACGCGGTCTGGGAAGGAGGAGGAAGGACAGGGTTACTGCAAAGGCCTGGAGAGCCTGCTAAAAATGCTTTTAGGCACCTGTACAGAGATAGGAAGCAGCCACCAAAACTCGGTTGCTTTGCACGTGATGTTGTCCAACCTTCAGTTTCAGGACTTCATCAACATGAATGCCTTCGTAATGGCTAGACAAGCTGCTCCTGCAGGTGGAAGGAGAGGGCAGTGGTGGACAGAGGGGTGCAAATGCCCTGGGCTGGAGGGGGCAACAATGCCAGCCGCCCCCTGTCCTGCCACCCGAGAGGAGCATGAAAAAGATCTGGGAAGTGGCTTCCGCAGCTACTTCAGAAGCCACTTCCCAGAGTGAAGTGGCTACGAGGCACCACCTGCCCCTTCTTGGAGGGGAGTGGCCCTTTGTAGCTTCATGACGCCGCTGGGGGGTGGCTCATGCCGGTGGGGGGTGCATCCCTGGAGGTGTGCTCCCGGCACCGCCACCCCCCCCCAAGGATCGCTCCTGGGAGAGGGCATGGCAAAATTAAGGTGACACCTTCGCTTAGGGCCACTCCACTACTTGGCCAGTCACGTCCCACCTGCGGCAGTGAGCAGGGCAGAAGCCTGGGCTGCTGGCACGGCCTGCCGGGAGTATCCAGACCTTCCAAGCGGCAGTTCAATTTGTTCCGAGACGACGGGCGTCCCACCCCACCCCAGGGGCTCAGAGCCAGCAGCAGCGTTACTTAACGCCCACAGAAAAACAGGGGATCAGCGCTGGCTGGAGACGTCTGTGCTGCTTCCAAAAAATATCCAGGCCAAGCTTTGGGCAAGTCTTCAACGGAAGGAGTTCCACGCAGGGCAGAACAGCTGTCAGGAACTCCTCCCCATGCACACGCATCTGCGCATCAGCCGTCAGGCAAGGGAGGGGGTCACCCAGTGGTCACTCAGCTCTGAGCATCCCAGATCAGCGCACACGGCCGGTCCTCTCGCTCCAACTGCCGGAGCCGCAGCTCTGAGTCTGCTCAGGGCTCCATTTAACAGAATTAAACAGGCGGCACAGGAACAAGCACCCCAGAAACAGAGGCAGACCCTGCCCTGAGTGGTTCCTGTCTTCTGCCCACAAGCCTCCTGACCAGGCTGTTGTTTTCTCCCCACAAGGACAGCCGCACTCAATTAGCACAGTAATAGCCTGGACTCAATAGGCTGAAAGGAGAGTGGCTGGACCCATACATATGCAAATGAGCAGTGGCACGCTCCCTGGTGGGACTCCTCCTGCCACTCAAGCGTGAGAAAGGAGCAGTGCACGGAAGACAGACGGAAGGACGCAGGCAGGCCTTTCTGCCCACTGCTGGTGATGTCGTTCCCCCCCCCCCAAAAACGACACAAATTCCTAAGTCTCTTGCAAGATTCTTCTGAGCGCAGCTGTAAGCATTTGTCTACCACTGTACCACACATCAAATTTGGCATAAAACTCAGAATTCCAGTCTCTTTTTCATCTTGACTGAGATTAAATGCTTTACTGGAAGCACTGGGGCCCTGCCCTGTCGACAAGCAGCACTGTCAGGGGCAGGCTGAACTGCCATACTCTGAGTGGCCACTTGTCTTTCCTCCAAGCCCAGCAGAAACAAATTAAGCAAACGCCTTCCATCTTTTTACACGATACCCTGAGAATATGGTATACCCCTTCCTTCCAACTTATTTCTTCACCCCACCCCCGTTTTCCAACCACCTCCAGATTCAACCTTCACTCTTATTGTCCCCTTTGCTTCCTCCATAACCCTCCTCATTTTACAGGTTTGGACAGTGGAAGACCGACAGGAGACGGTGCGCTCCCTGGACTGGTCTGTTAGAAAAATCCCTGCTGCGTGACCCACAAAGCTGGCGGCACTTCCCAGATTCTCTCTCCACCCCTTGTCTTACCAAAACCACACAGTGTGCCAAGCTGAGCCAGTTTGGGGTGTGTGTGTGTGCGTGTGTGTGTGCCTGGCAGTGCCCAGCCACACCTCACTCACCATTCCCGTCTCAGATGTAAAGACGACTATTTCATAAAGCGGCGCCAACTGCTGGAATAGGTTATCAATGCCCGGTCTCTTCTTGAAGCGCCAGCCAGTCACTAGCTGAGGACAAAACGGGACCGGGGAGCAGGAGAGGAAAGAAAGTGAAGCAGGGGAGACAGAAAGAAAGAGGCACAAAATTTACTACGCGGAAAGAACAGCTGCTCCTTAGTACAGCAGCAGATCGACGTTGGCAGCTCTTCATGAGGAGGAGGAGGACGGCCAAAAGCTTTCACCCCCACCCTGCCAACAGGGCAACCTCCAACATCTGCGCATTGAACCCCGAACTGCCACCCGCAATTCTCCAGACCGCAGCCCCAACCTCGGCTATGCATTGACAGTGGCCAGGCTTGTGCAATCGTGTCTTTCCTAGGGGGAAGGCAAGGAAACCACGGCACGCGCCAGGCCGCTTGCAAGGGTCACCAGAATGCCCAGCATGCAAAGTGTTAAGTTTGGCTGCCCCATCTTGACAAAGGTTTGGCCAGCCCAGGTGCAGAGAAGGGCCTCATCCCGCACAGGCGGCCTGGAAATGCCACCTTCAAACAAGACTTTAGATGTAATGCTGAACCAGCACAGAGGGCGATTCAGGGAGCACTGGGAGGGATACGCACCGACCACTCTGGGTGAAGGAGGACGTCCGTCAGTTCAATGACGAGGGTGTAAGGGGGCTGGTAGTAGGGCTCTTTCAGGGGGTCCGGGAGCAGCTTCGGACTGGTGGGCTCTATGATCATCTGCCGAAAGGAACAGGAATGGGAACGGAATTATTCCCCACTGAACGTTCAAGCCCCGCTTTCCCACAGCTCCACATGATGCGCATCCACAAATCCAGAGGCCTGGCAAAGGGGCCAAGACCACAGGCGCAAGTGTGTGGGGTGGAGCCTTTCCAAGAAGGTGCTCTGGAGGCCTGGAGGACAGAGAGGCTGAAGCATTTGGTTTCTAGCCCTCTCTGTACCGAGAAACACCAGACAGGCCACTCGTGAGTCCACCTGAAGCCACTTGGGAACTAGCAGGCCAAGCCCAACCACTTAGCTCTCTATTCAACCACAACTAGCCATCGGTTCTTACACTGACACAGCCTCCAGCAACCACCTCGAGAGGAGCAAGCGAGCATGCAGGTGCTCTCAGGTACTGAGAGAGTCAGGACGCCCATTTTATTTTTGGGAAGACCAGAAGCAAGACTTTTTTTAAAGCATGGGGATCCCTGGCATAGAAAAGCCATTCACAGCCACACCAGCAACGTGCCCCTCCTCCTAAGGTCTTTTTTGGCACTTTGGAAAGTGAGCAGCGCTGGCAGGTGAGAAAGGGCAGACACGAGCCCAGCCCTGTGCATGTGAGCCCCGCTTATATTTTACACATGCGCACCCTCCTAAATCTCGCTGGGCGAGAGGGTTGCTTTGGACTGCAGCTCAAAAGAGGAGGAGCAACAGCGCGGATCGTACCCTTTGTGGCAAGCCCCGGAAGCTGCCCTACTTCCCCGAAGACAAAGCCCCGTGAGCGCAGGATGACAGCCAGCAGCACAGGGTCCTGCCAAGGCCCCCAGACCTTGCCTGCCCACCCAGCGCCCAGATGGACACAAACCCAAAGGTGCACAAACCTCGCAGCTGCTGGGATCGAGGGGCCTTTTCAGAGGGGCTCTTCCCCCTCCCCATGGCTGCAGCCTGGACTCTCCAGTCGGCACATGCCCCCCCCCCCCGGGGGCAGCAGCGGCACCGGGCCTGCCGTGTGTGTGTGTGTGTGTGTGAACAGGAATGTGAGCTGCCAAGCCGAGCCGAGCTGTCGGCCCCAGAGCAGCCTCTGCTGCCAAGGGCAGAGTTCAGCCTCCCGAGCCGATCCCCGCGACAGCTGACGGGGTTCACTGGGGCAGCAGCAACAGGCACAAGGTTGTGTTAGGGCGAAGTACGAGCTGCTGCTGCTGCTGCTGCAGCGACACACAGACAGTGGTGTCATTCAAATGATTCAAACAGTGATTCAAACAAGTGTCATTCAAACAGGAACTCACTTTTGATTGGCACTGGTCGGGAACCCGGAACCAGCCACGGAGCGCGTTAGGATCCGAAACGCCCGTTCTGGTCCGTTCCCCCTGAATGACATCACTGCCTTCGCCTCCCTAGGAATCCGGAGTCGCTCCCTTTAACCCTCTGAGTGCCGGCCAACCAAGAAGAAAAGCTCTTTGCAGAGGAATTGGAGGGGGGAGGGAGAGTGAAGTGGGCGGAGTCAGCCCTAATTTTAACAGTGGAACTGAGTTCCCCCGCGTTCCCCCTGCATGACATCACTGCACACAGAGCGTCGGCTACCAACTTGGACCGTGCAGGTGTTGTGGCTGTCAGCCTGCAAACGGGAACCCTAAGGCAGCCCACTTTTAAGAGCAAACCAGCGCCTCCATCTGCACGGACGTGCGCCTCATAAAGCAGCAGATGCACGAATGCACCAGATTCTCCTCCCTTTCTAGGGCAGGAAGGGCAGGATACTAGTGTGACACACGTAAGCACATTCTCAATGCTACACAGTGAGACCTCTTTTTTTGTCTGGTTGTGGGGCTTATGATGAAAAAGGAGCACCAGTATGGGGTGGGTTTTGTCCCATTTCAACATACCCAGAAACTTGGAGTCTCAATAACTGAAGAGCTGGGGGGAGGGGGGTTCTCCAAGGCCAGGCACAGGGCTGTGTGGTCATCTGACCAACCCACTCCAACAGAGCACCTTGCGTGTTCCATGCCTGTCTAGAAGCTGATCACTCCAATGTCTCAGGGAAGACAGAAGAATTTGGAACACGTTCTGGAAAAGGCCTGCCCCTATCCGGGACTGTGAAAGGCTCACTCACCTGCCTGTAATCTTTGAAATATTTGTAGGACCTTCGGAGCTGCTGAATCACCACCGGATCTGAAAGCAGATTAAGAGAACAGGGTCATGCAGGTGGCAAGCGCCTCACAATTTAAGTCAAAATTGTGCATGTATACATCCCTGAACATGTGCCCTGGGGATATCCAAGTACTTGCACTTGAAATATATTTTTTGCCCAGGAGGGACAAGATAACATCCCTGCAATCAATTCTCACTCCTGCACTCACTGACAAAACGTTTGTCCAAATGTCATACACACAAACCAGTTTCAAACCTGCTCAACTGTCATAACTTTGGATCAAGAACTGTAAGTGCCTTGGAGAAGACAGGGATCCTTCAACGCTATTTCAGCACCGCCGGAGCCAGTATTTCCAAGGTTCTTTTGCAGTGGGGAACTAGTTTAAACCTGTCCTCATTCAAAAACAGGATTAAAAAACCTGGTCCAAGCCAAAAGCTTCTATGCTGGGGGGTTGTATGCAGCAATTAAAGGTAGCATCTATTTTTGTGGTGCTGTAGCTGCAAACCAGAAGTTGAACGTCTTCTAGGTATACATGAATGGGCATTAACTGAGCACGGCTCTGGGGCTGGCAGCTTAAGCGTGGCTCCTGCCCACCCCACCCCCGCCGCAGCCATCTGATGCAGCTTGAACATATGCAGAGCCCCACAGCTCTTCCCAAAGAATACTAATGGATTCCTCAATTACCAGCTCGCTTAAGCAGAGGTCAGGCCATGGAAGAAAGAGCGTGTGAGCGAGACCACAGTCCCCACACCAGCGCTGTTAACTATCCCTCTGAGATTACAGCTTTAGCATCTTAGCAGCCAGGGTTATTCAAACAGAAACTGTAAGTTAATCAATCAAAGGCAGGCGCACTGAATGGGGCATAATTTGGGGGCGATTGTTATGATAATCCAAGCCGAGCAGCTGGGCTGGGTGACTGGCCGCTGGGCCACCACATGGGGAAAGAGATTCAGGTGTCAACTGGAGGCTTATATGGTGGAATTTGGCTGGAGCTTTTTTTTGGTCAGTTGGCTGCAACAGGAATAAGGAAAAAAAAGATTTACACGAATGCATGACCACGTCTGATGCACAAGACTTAACTCAAGACTGATTCTTGAATCATTCAGCTCTAAAAGCAGCATTTTGGAGCCACACCATACAGTTATTCTGTGGCGTCTATTGTTCAGAAGACATACTGCGTTAGGAAGTTTAGTGCATTTCAGAAGGGCATGGCAGACCAGGATATTGAAGTCAGGCGGACCAGTTGGAAAGATATTGGAGAAGTTGCCTCAAAAAGTATACAGTACTTTCTTCCATGCTGTTTGCTTATTTCCAGCGAGTTTTATGCTTCTAAGCCACAAAAATGAAGGCCGCCAACTCCCACCTCCAAGAAATCAGCTGAACTGTTCTGGCTAGCATGCAAGTGGCCAAGTGGAGATGGAGTCTCAACCACATACTGCACCTTTTTACCTGCTTGCACTGACCAAGTAAAGAATCAAACTTCCAACTTCAGTAAAGGTGAGTAAATTACATAATCTGAGGGGAGAAGAGCAGCACTGAGAAGCCATCTCTTTCATACAGTTCATGCTTAATAAAGGATAGCTATTTTGGAAGCGAAGGGACAGTTGAGCGTGGAAGCAACTGCCTTGCTGAGCGTGTAGGAACTGTTAGACAAATGCCACAAGGAAATAAAAGGAAGCAGGGAAGAAAAGCCTGCGCACAAAATCATTTCTGTACACGCAGCCCAGAGATCAGGGCCGACTGGTTAACAAAACACGGCAACAGCAATCTGCACAACTTTACATCAAAGAGCGATAAGCCTGAAGAGCGAGTGAAAAATCGGCAAGGAGGGGGGAAGGGGCATGAAGAGGGTGGGTGGGAGTGAAAGAATAAATCTATTGTGGGCCACAATGGGGCCATGACTGGAGAATGCCTTTTAATCTGTCAAGACCATATGCCAGGCCGGCCGAAAGGAATCGGTGAAAGGCGCTTCCTATCCTTGGCAGGACACCCCCCCCCAGAGCTGCGCCCCCTCCCCACTGGCTTCCTACGTCTTTCGTCAGGAAAGGTCTACTAGCTGGTCAATCTGCTTGGCGAAAGTCCCGTGGAAAGTTCCATCTGGCCCTCTTGCACAGACCCCTCAGCGGCCCTCACTCATTTTTGAAACTGCTCGACAGTGAAGGCAAACGAGCCAGAGCCGTTCTCACTGAAACACACTGACACACGTCCGCTCCTGACCAGAGGCAGGCACCAGGGAGGGCTGTGCCCTACGCAACAGGCTATGAACCTAGGACCGAAGGGAGCATTTTGGCCCTGAGGTTAACAGTCAAACCCAACACCCCAAGTAGCATTCTGAGGTTGGACGTTTGGCGGGACAAGGGTGGGCCCACGTACAAGCCATTCTAGAAAAAGCAGCAGCCACAGAACGAAGCTGATGCTATGAAGACACCCCCAACACACAGACTGGCAGGATGCCTTTGGAGCCTGACCTCAGTTCTGCCCCTGCTCTCCCCAGATTCTCTTGTCCTGAAATCGGCCTCTCCACCTGCTCTTCTCTTAAACACGGGAACAGCCAAGGACAACGATGACATCTGCAGCGCTTGTGGCTTGTGTTCCCTTGGGGAATCGACACAGTCCTCCTCCCCCACCCCAAAGGCCCTCAGGCTCTGCATTCATTCCCATTCTAACACTGGCTTTTCTCCTCCAGCTATGCTGACGGCTGGGCATTTCATGGAGTTTGGGAAGGGTGCCTGTGGAATGGAGTAGCATTGGGAGTGTCCCCTGCTAACCTCCGTGCCACCTGACCTTCTGTGCTTGACAAGGGGTGCAAGCACCGCTTATGCTCCAGGTCATCTGCTTCACTAAAGAAAGCCCCTCCCGCCCCCTCCCCTCACTATCCGCTTAGAAATGTGAAAGAACCCTGGCCCTTTCTGGAAGTTAGTTGGCATCCTTTAATATTCTTGGAACCAAGTCCTAGGTATTTTACACAAACTTGTGTATTTGTCAGTGCACTGGAAAAGAAGACCAGCCATCAAGTTTCCCATCAGAAGAGTGAATTCAGAGTTTCTCAGCTGTGCTCCATCGACCCAAGAAATTAAACTGGAAAACCATTTCACAATCCTGACCAAATCAACATCGCATAGGAACAGAAGTGTGTGTGTGTGTGGGGGGGGTTGGCTGGGGCTCTCCTTGTGCCTTCCCTCTCCAGCCACAGACTTCCAGAGCTTCGATGGTTTATGCCATCTCTTCCCCACCCGCACTTTGGCCCTCAAAGCACCCTCTCAGCACAGCACTAGGCAACCTTCAGAAAGCACAAATGCCCATCTACTTACCATTATCAAATTCATCAGGAATCTGCAGAGGAAGAGAGAAATCATTATTCACCTCTTAAAAATTCCACTGCATGCTTCAAAACTGCAGGGCGGGAGGGGTGGGGGGAGCCCATCTGTTTGGAAGTTTTGGCTTTCCGGATTGGGCCTGGGGAGGACCCACAGCACAGCCATCAAGGACCTGTTTTTGCAAGCAGAAGGTCTCGGGTCCTGCCCCTGGCAGCCTCTCCAAGTGAGGCAGAGAAAAATGTTCCTGGAGGGCTACGGCCTGTTGGTGCCAGCATGCCGAGCTAGATGGGCCTGTGGGCTGATAAAGCAGATTCTATGCATTTGGATGCGGTGGGGGGGGGGCGGAAAATGAGAGCTTTGACACTGCTGCCATCCCCTGTGTGCCCTCCTCAAATCCTCCTCTTCCTCCAGCACCTGGACTGCTTCCATGGCTTGGTCGGAAAGCAAGTTGAGACAACTCGGAGCCCAGGAGAATTTCTATCCTCAAGCACAAGTATTTTATAGCCCACGTGCAGCTTACAGACAACAACCCTGCAAGGCAGGACCTTTATTATTTAGATTTTACAGATGAGACCCAAATCCAACAGAAAAGATTCAAGACAACCAGCACGCACAGGACGTGGGAAACGGAAGCGTGAAACCACTAGGCCTGCTCCTATTATATTGCCGACATGCACATGCGCAAAAAAATCTCTTGAGAGGGAACCAGAACAGGGAGGTCCATCTCCCTACAGGCATCTATTAGCCAGTGGTGCTCAGCAGGACTGACATGGACAAAAGCAACCAACCTCCGAAGACCAGGTGTTGGGGAGCAATGCCTAGGCAAGAGAAGCTGCTGGCTGTCCTCCCCGACGCATCTGGCTTTCTGTGGTCAGACGCAAAGCGCTCGATTCGATGCAAGGCTCCAGGCGGGCTTTTGGGCCTCGGATCTCCTATCAGCCTGCAGTTGCTCCGTCTTGTGCTTGTAGAAACAACGGAGTTTTGGAGCTGACACCAAATGGCGCTCACACCTTTAAAACTCCGGGGGCTGCATCGAGTGGCAGAGCGGCGTGCTGCGCAGGGCAGCGGAGGGGCTTCGGCAGCCTCGTCACAGCGTGTTTCTATAAACACCGCCCTAATAGTTTTGACCCTCGGGTGCCCCGTGTTTTGATACTGTAGGGGTGTAGCCCCCGTTTTAATCACAATCCTCAAGTACACAAAGCCAACACAATTTTCAAAGGGGAGCCCTGTGGCGGCGAGCTGTTTTTAATCACCCTGACCAACACCACAGCCTTAAACCCTGCTTTTGGATCCCCCACCCAGCACCTTCCAAGTGTCATGATGGATGGAGAGGAGGAGGGAGGCAAGCAAGCAAGCAGAGGCAACAACTACATGGGGCAACTACTCTGTAGCTCAGCCCTCACTGAGGAGGTCTCTCTCTCTCTCTCTCTCTCTCTCTCTCTCTCTCTCTCTCACACACACACACACACACACACACACACACACACACACACACACACCTGCAATTCCAACCTTCACTCATGAGACCACTTTCTAGGGCAGGACTCCAGAGTGCCTTCACAGCAGCCTCCCTCACCCCACAGGAAACAGATTCTGAAACTTTGTTTGAGAGAGACTACGATATAGCAAGGGCAAGGATGGGTGTTAGTTGTCCAGATAAGACCCCCCACATCCTACTGAGCAAGCTGAAGCCGCTGGCAGAGTTCAGATGCTTCTGTTCTGCCCAGGCTTCCCCTGCTGGCTCTGAGGAATTTCAAATATTCTTCCCTCATGATCTTTGCCAGCGCAATTCCATGGCTTGAATCCTTCTCCTACCCCACTATTCTGCAACCGGAGAACCGATTCCAGTGCAAAACAATTGCAACCATTGTTAACTGGGTTTAAGACTTCTTTTTTTAAAGGGAACACACTAAATTGACCAATTCCTGAAACAAGCAGCACTTTAATCATATGTACGTTGCCAGTCTGTGACTTGCAACGTTTTTGCCGGGGATAAATCAAGGTCCTGGGTTACAACATAGCTGGTTTTGAAACTCAACTGTATTGCTAAAGCTATTTTTTTGCTTCCACACAGCCCCAAGCGAAGTCAGGAAGGGAAGGAGCCCTTTCAACTCTGCCTCTTTGAAAGAACTTGGAATAATGCACCAGCTGTTTGAGCACCACAGAATCCTCCATACAAAGCAACAAAAGGACTTAAGCGCTCCCAGGTCCAACACTGCATGTGTGCGCACGCGCAGGGCTGCAAGGGAGGGCTTATTGTTTGCCTGGCCCAGGTGCAGGGCCGGAGCAGCTGTTGGCCCAAACTGGACAAGTCTTCTGTGAAAAATCCTGATCCACTTCAAAGTCCTCTAGGCCAACACACTGCAGTGACTTGAAAGAATTCCATAAAGCTGCGAACCCTGGCATGGTTTGGACAGCGTGGCCGCAAAGACCACTGAGATGGCAGCTCTGGTCAGGGAGCAATGGCAGCAGAGGGCCCAAAGAAAGGCATTTTTAAACCGCTCTTGGGAGAAATTAAGCTAGTCGATCCTTTTTCTCTCACCCGCATTTATGAATTGCTGCTTTGTTTTGCCCTTCTTTCCCCAAGCTTGGGATTATGTTAAAAAAAAGCAGAACAAGGCAGGACAGAGGACTTTAAGACACCCAGCTTAATCCAATGTCTAATCCTAGACTCCCTTTTGTCCTGGACAGCGGAACATTGGCTTGGCAGAGGAGGAAACCAATGCGGACAATTGGAGGCACACAGGGAATCTGCAACACACCAGCAGCTGTCAGAGTGTCTGCCCCCCCCACCTCTCCATTCTGCCTATATTCAAACACAGCCCTTTACACTTAAGCAAACACAATCGCTGTTTCCAAGTTAGCCCAACGGGGCGTGCAAATACTAAAGTACATCCTGGCGCTTGTTAACTGAGTGAAACAGCAATTGGACTCAAATGCAGTTTCAGGATCAACTACTTGCATAGTTTAGCTGGGTTTTAGATTACAGAAAGACTCAAAGATCACACTGAAACAAAGGCTGGAGGAAGCCCCATGTTTTTTCACATTTCCACCCTCTGGGGAACACTCCACATAATCTTGCCTGCTGTGGAACCTTCATGCATTGCAAGGTTTGGAGGCTCCATTCTAGGACTGGCTGGCTAAGACTTTGAGCTTCTGGGTTGCCCTGTGCAAGCCTCTGAGAGCTCATACAACCTACGGCCATTTCTGCATGGCATAGTCTTTGAAAACACAACTTGAAAAACAAGGACTCATCTGAATGAATTGCATAGTAATAAGTGCAGTCAGTTTCAAAAAGGGGAAAGGCTTCAAAGCCAGCTCAACTTTTGTGTAATGGTGCTATCTTCACTTAATCACACCCAAGTGTTGGAAGACTGTGCTTGGAGGAGATTTCACAGCCAGGAATGTTGGCTAGTGACATGGCATCACCGACACATTAAGCAACTGCACTGCCAGTATCTTGGCTTCAGTCCAAATGCATGGCTCAGCAGAATTAAATCCCTTTAAACAGAGCAAGTGCATTCCATTTTTGACAAAGCAGTCGAGGGATATTCCTAGAGTCAGCTCTGCCCATGGCCAAGAGAGCCTTTTATCAGCTCCATCTGATAAAACCACATTACATCCCTTCTTGAATGCCTGGGTCCTCTGTGACTGCCCAGGCTCTGCTACAATAATCCATGCTTTTATAACCTGCAGGATCAACTACTGCCACGCATTCTACATGGGAGTGTCCTTGCAACCAGTTTGGAAGTTTAATCTCCTGCCTGATGATGCACAGCCAGAACACAGGCATCCAATACTGTAGCAACTGCACTGTCCACCAGTGTGCTTCTGAGCTCAAGTCTATGGCCTGGGCCCAATGCATAACAGTGAACATATTAATGGACCTTGCTTTGTTCAATCCCCTTTTAAAGGCATCCTGGCCAGATGCCATCACCACATCCTGTGGCATAGAGTTCCCCAGATTAATCACCAACTGGATACAACAGTATTTTCTTTTGTCTGTTCTGACTCTCCCAACCCTCAATTTTAGTGGATGTCCCCTGGTTCTGGTGTTGTGAGAGAGGGAAAAGAACTTCCCTCTATCCATCTTTTGCATAATTTTGTATGTTTCAAAATTGGTACAGACTCCAGCGGGCAGTTGAAATTGGTTTCCCAGGTCTTATGACTCCACTTTGCACGTCAGGGATTCTCAAGACCTTCTGAGCGCATCCAAGATAAAAATGACAGCCTAAGGCCAGTTGCTCTCACCTCCCACAAAAGCTAGGGAGACTGGTGGAAAGGAAGAAAGACTGCGGCAGTCTAGAAAGGCAAAACACAGTAAGAACTGCGGTGTTGCTCCACCGTGGCAGGCTGGGGCACAGACAAATGGAACAACGGCCACGTAAAGCATACAAATCTGCAAGGCAGTTTCTATGACGGAAAGCTGTCAACTCTGCATGAGCATAAGTTGAGTCAGGTCAGTTGAAAGTTGTCAACTCAAACAGGTCATGTTTTGAAGCTCAATGATGCCACCTAGAGGGAAGGCCTTGCAAGGCATACAATTTGAACATCATGATCAAAACACCAATATCTACTAATCGCCTAAGACACAATCAGAACACACATTTTAAGTTTCTAAACACTTGTTGACGATAATGTCTAAAGAGCTAGGCTCAAACTGTTAAGGTACCTGCCCAACACAATCTGAAAACAATGTTCCGAATTCTAAGCTGCAAAATCAAATCTTCAGGCACAATGGACCAGAAGATTCTTTCTACTCGGTCCTAAGAGGCAGACAAATGACATTTTGTTAGATGCGTGTCAAAACTTGTATGGACACACATCTAACAGAGCATCATTTTGTAATTTGTAATAAAAAGAGGGTCAAAAAACCTCCTGCAAACGCACACTTCCCAGGAGAAGGGCGCAAAAAGAACAGTGTGGGAAAAGGGACAGATCAAAGGCTGGCCACGTTTTACAGCCACTTAGGCAAAAGATGTCCAGACAAGCCGGGTCCCCCCAAAGATCCTCTGGCACCCAAGTGATGCCATGCGACTCACAGGAAGCTGCAAAGTGTGCCTTTAGACCAGGCACATCTGCTCCAGCGCAGGCCACCTCCTGGCCATTCACATGAATGCGTCAGGCAGCCTAAAGAGGGTCATTAACAAAACCAAAGGGGTTTTATTGTGGCCCCAGAAGAACAGATAAGGGAACAGACAAGGAATACCTTTGAGGAAGGCAGGCAGGCAGCCACTTCAAAGCAGGGAGATGCTCCCTCAAATCTCCATGATAATGCCAGATGTGCAAATCTACAACTACTTTCCTCCCCCCCCCCAGCCTCATGTGCTGATGGGGGTCCTGCTGTCACTCTTTTTCCAAGCCCTCCAAACAGCTTCTGATGCAAAAGGGTGTATTTTTTGAATTATTGAATCCAGTAACGACTGGCAACATTTTGCAGAAAGTCGCAAAGTTAAAAACATATGGTAGTTCCAGACCAGCGTTTTAGAAAGGCCCAACTTTTTAGAATGACAATCTGTCCAGGAAGTGCCATCACTGTGATGCTATGGCCTGCTGATTTCATGAGAATGCAGCAATAAGTCAGGTTATTTCTCAGCCATATTCCAACAGCAAAGTGAATCAGGAAAGGAAAAAAAAAAGTATTTACAATTTTGACACTAGGAAAATAACTACACAGCCCTCCCTTTTTCCAGCATCCCATCTTCCCATAAGCGGCTGTCCTAGATGCTAAATGGATGCCCTAGATGGCTGCCCAAATCATTATTTGTCAAGATTTATCTTCATATGTCTTTTTCTTGCAATTGAGAAATCCTCGTCAAAGCGCTGACTAAGCATCAGTATAGCGATTTGAGCAAACACAAGAATTAATTTTTTCAAATTAAAAAAGAGTGAAGTTACATTGCATTTTAAAACCGTTTCCCTATAATATTTTTTGTTTGGTAAAGAAGCCCATTGTGCCGGAAGGGGCTTGTTAGCACAAGCAGATGGCATGTGCCAGCAATAAGCCAACCTGTTGCTCATATAGTTAAGAAGCAATTCATGAAAGCATGAAAGGATCACATTAGCACCAAAGGAAGGGTGGGGAGGAGGGGGGGAGGAGGGGCAACTGGGGAAGAGCCTCCTCGCCAAGGAAGGAATATTGCAGGGCAACTTCCTCACCTCTCAAGACAATTTAGGTGCTGTTTACAGCGCACTGAAGAATGGCAGCTTTGCCTCCAACATCAAAAGCTGCTCTAATACAGAAAGGCAGCCAGGAAGTCGGAGGCACTTCAAAAAAGGGGGTGGGGAAACTTCTCAGCCCCTGTTCACACACCTAAGGACAGGCAAGGCCACTAACAATTCACACTTCATTTCTCAAGAGCATGCCAGGCTTGTGCTGCACATCAAAAGAGAGGTCAGACAGCCTTAATCAGACGTTCTATAATGGGCACAGGTGTAAAAAAAAAAAAAAGGGGCTTTTTTAAACGGGCAAATAAAGAAGCCCCCCCCCCCCCCAGAACTCAGATCCAAAGACAGCAGTCTAACACTTCGAGGATGAACAGAAGCCAGGGCTTTGTCCCGGGTGCATCGACAATACGATATGACTAATTAGAAATGATTCAACACAGCAGAGTATACAAGACTACAATACGCTCCTTTCTGCACATAAAGTTTTCCCCCCATCAAGATTCTCTTGGGCAGATGGAAGTAGCAGACCAGGGATAAGACATTTCCCTGCAACTCTGTTCCTCCTCACTTTACCCTGAGAAACAAAAGAGCCTCACAACAAGCTCATAAACAGGGTGCTATGAGGAGTGTGCCACTGGTGCCTTAGGAAAGGGAGAAAAGACAAGGAAGCATGGGAGGAAATGAGGCCTGCAAATGAATATGCAGATAGCCAGCTCAAAAGCTCAGCAAAGGGCAATAACATGCTGATAGCAACAGGCGGGTCATCAATAAGGCCCATTCACACATCCATGGCAACATGTGCCTGCTGTAATAAGGACCACAAGACATCTATGGGAACTTGGCTTCGGACCTTTCCCCACAGTCTCTTGCTAGTCCTAAGGCTGAGTCAACAGGAAACCACCACCCCAGGCCGACTGGTAGCATAGAACGGATTTGGAAAAGACTGTGAGGCTTTTTTAAAAATCCAGGATGGTTAATATCCTGTGCTCAGTCCAAACTCCCAGTGAAGGAAACCTGTGTTATCAAAAGTATGTTTGCATATTTTGCAAACCTGTTTTACTTGTACATTTTGTTCAAAGAAGCTGGAGACATTTTGGAAAAAAGAGGCAGAAGCTGTATAGTGAGAGACAGAGAGAGAAACTGACTAGAAAAGACCAAATAATCACAAATTAGTACAGCAGCATTTGCAACAATCACCTCCCTATATTCTTACCAACATCCACAGGCAGCAGGATATGTTCAAATTAGAGACATGCTGGTCAGCCACTATGTTATCAAGAGCCACTTTGAGGAGGGGACGGCGGCTGCAGCCCCAAAGTGTTGCCAGTCATCATTTCCTCCATACACAACTTGCCTTGAAGTTAGAGTATTCCGACCACTTTAGTGTATATGGCAGTGGGTTAGGATACAGGGTATGGACATAGGAGATACAGGCTCAGGTTTCTGCTACGACACAAGGCTCACCTTAGTCAAAGCCACTCTCCACCTGATCTACCTCACAGGTAGCATAGAGTTGACAGCACAGAGGAGAACTGTAAAACCCCGTAGCCACTGTTCACGAAGGTTTTATGCAAGCTGCTCTCATCCAACACAAAAGGAACACACATTATGGGGTTGGCCTCCAATTACGTTCCATAGTTAGCCTTTCTACTCACATGTTCTCAGGTACCAAATTTAACAGTCTGCCAAATTTATCTTTCACCCTGAAAACCACTAGTTGTCCAGTTCAACCATTAACTGCACAGCAAATTCAAGTATATAGTGACCCCTGGAGGATCTTCTTGTGATGACAACTACCTAATTAACAAGCCCATCAATGTACAAAAGCAAACAGCTTACCTTAGTGCCATGTTCATCTACTGAATTACTACCTGTCACAAAAAGACAAGAGAAAAAGGTCACTTTCTAGGATTGTGCAGGACAAATTTCAGACATTTCTGTGGAGAACCATCATGGAAATATAAATAATACCTAACAGCTCCACAGCTGCCAGTACAGCTATATGATCCAAGGAGTGTTTTTGCACGTACATATTATTTGATTTTGATATACTCTTCCCATTTTCAGGTCTTCAAAAGACCAGCTGGATTTTCAGCCACTGCAGTGCTACACTTATGTATTGTAATCTCACTGAGAGGAGGGAAATTTGGCCTTCCCCATATCAGTCAGAAAAGGGAAAGGCATCATTGCCAAATGTGAATCAAAATGCAGAGATATACATGGAGAATTCTGTCCTTGTAGTATACAAACACTAAAGCCTGGACAACATATAAGTATCTTTCAAAATCCATGTACACAAGTCTAGGAACCGTACGTAGGTGTTAAATGTACATAACTCTCCTGACCACTTTTCCCTCGGCATGCAAGGAAGGCACACGTACCAAAGATATAGATGATTGCTATTCCACTGCCAGCACCCATAAGCCCTGCTATCCTAAGCACCATCTTCTTCGCATAAGCGGTATTTTCCTTCTGTTTCTTCTCTTTCTGCTCATCAGAGCCACTGGAGCCTTTCCCATCACCTTCAGCTGACTACAGAGAAAGAGACAATGATTGCAAGAAACCAATACAAAGTCTACCAGACACAATTTTCCTTGCAACACACACAGCCTTTATTCTATTATTCAAACATCAGCCAGGCAGTAACCATAAAAAACATTATGTTTCAATCCATGTTAACAGTTTCTTGTTGTTGCTTTAAGGCAGCAATTTTCAACCTTTTTCATCTCATGGCATATTTGGTGCTAAAATTGTCAGTGTTTTGACAATCAACAAGGCACACCAGAAAAAGCACCAGTTCTGAGTCACAACCAGGAGGTGAGTTCTGGTGGTTGAGCCTGTGCCTGCCTGGAGAAAACTGAGCAGGTTCAATTATGATCTAGAGTTGGATGGAGACAAGAAACCTGCTGATGATCCCTGCGAATGCAAACCATGAGTGTATGGTATGCGGAAAAGTCAGCTAGTGGGATAATATCTTGAGCGCTGACCACGGCTACGGTGAAAGCTGGAAAATGCGGGGCACAGGATGGAGCAAAGCTGAGGGAGACTGAGAGTTCTGCGAGTTACTTTCACAGAAATTTATTGTTTAACCCCATTGAAAAAAACAGTGGTTTAGATTCACTTGCCTGTGTAAACCACCTAGAATGGGAGAGAGAAAAGGTGGTATATAAATAAATAAATAAATAAATAAATAAATAAAACCCCACTACACCTCTAAAGGTAGTGGTGGGGGGCAAACAACCTGCAGTAAAAATGACCTCAGTCTAAGGTCAGCCTCGTGCCAAGAGCCTCAGGGGAAGCCCTGCAGGAGGGTCCCTGCAGGCCTGGGGAAGGCCAATCAAAGCAGGGATGGAGGGCCCAGTGGGCGGGGCATGGGCTTATCATCATCCGGGTACCCTCACCTGCTGCTGCTGCTGCTTGACAGCGTCCCTCAAGACCGCCTCCGTCAGCCCCACCCCCACTGGAGGCGCCTGAGGCGGAACTCCCTGACTGAGCGGCCGCACCGGAGGCGACCAGGCCCCTCGCCGCCTCCACCGCCAGCAGCAGTGGTGGCCGCTGCCGCGGGCCTCGCCGCCGCTTCCCCGCAGCACGCTCAACGCGCCCCTCGCCGCTGTCACGGAGAAGGCACGAGCGGCCGCCGCCATCTTTCTTCGCCTGACCGCGAAAGGCGCATGCGCAGAGCATGAAGACCCCGTTAGCCAATCAGGCAGCGAAAGAGCGAAACGAGGCGTGGGGATGGGGGGTGGAGACAGGAAAGCCTGAGCGAATCAGGACCAGTTCTTCTCAGCTGGCCTCCCCGCCCATTGATCGGCTTCTAGCCAATCAAGAGAGAGAAGGAATGTGTCATTGAGCTGGGTCGATTTGATTTAAGGCGGGCGCGAGCGTCGCTGCCCAATAGGAATGAAGGATGCTAAGACGAAGTGGGGGAAGATGAGACGGGCCGCCCCATTGGCTTGAAATGGGCCAGCTGGGGAGGGGAAATTTAAAGGGGCAGGAGGCACGAAGTGTTCGATTCTGTTTCTCTTCCACCTGTCCTAAAGGCTCCTCTGCTGGGAAGGTTGTAAGCCATCCCCGATCACGGATCTGGCCCTGGAGGCGTCTTCTTTGTGTATAGGTTCTTTTTTAATTTACTAATATATAAGCAAGAAAGAGAAATACCACAAATGGGGGGAAAGGGCCTGGGGGCATCTTAAAGGTGAATCCCCTCATAAATAAGTCTGCATATGTTATGCAGAGATGCCTGTATACTACTACCGCTTAGTACTAAATACAGTGATTAAATGCTCTTGCCAGGCAGCTGGTCTTTGCCCTCCTAGTGGCAGTTCTGCAACAGTTGCAGAAGCCTGAACTACAAGGGCTGTTAAGAATGCTTGTAACTGTCACCAAAACTGCCCTTTGTGCAGAGGGCAAATTAAACTAGAGCCAGGACAATCAGACAGTGATGGAGATCACTTGAGCTACTCATGCTAGAGAATCAGGGGTCTGAATACCACACAAGAACTAACAGGCCTCAGTAAAAGCATTATGGCCTGTTCTTCAACCTTGGGGTCACGCAGCAATTTATAGGAATGAAAAAGGTTGAAAACCACTGCCGTAGAGCACAACCAGGTAAAGGAGGAGGCAGATGGTGTACCTCCTTCATGTACCAGGTGATGGTGTCCCAGGGAAAAATGCTAATATTATGATGCAAACGCTGAGGGGCTTGCTGCCAACCAGCAGAAATGGATGCAGGGTCTGACTTAATAAAAAAGGTAGACTCGTATTTACAAAAGGCCTATAAATATACATTATATGCAGAGGCCAAACAGTATTCAAGGCTCAAATTTTTGAAAGAAACTTTACCATTACTCAAGGAGATTTCCTCCCACCTCAAGACCTGCAAGAGGACATTTAATTCCAGAAGAGATTACAAGGAATAAGACAATGGCTTATATTAAATCTCTTCAAATACTCCTTGTGTGGTACCTGTATATTGTTACATCTTCTTTTTCTTCTTTTTATATGCCAATAAAGGTTCATTCATTCATTCATTCATTCAAATCTCTTCAATGGAGCATGAAGCATTCAAAGGTTTTTTGAACAACACTATTTCCTGCCCAAGGCAAACACTATGTGAATATATTGAGGTGCCTGGAATGATTTTTATTAAACAAGCTACACACACATTGGATGGTTCCTGTGTCCATGGAGGTCGTTAAGAACTACAAGAGAGAAGGGAATGATGCAGCCCTCCATCCACTTCGTCTCATCTGCTGAAGATGCAGAATTGCAAGACTGCCCTCCTCCAACCCCCCAATCTGCTGGGCTAGGCAAATGACAGAAAAACAAAAAGTAACTTTCCCCTGCAGCAATTCTGTACATGTATCAGGCTGTAGGTGATGTGCTTAAAACACACACACACACACACACAAATCACAACAGCAACAAAAAAAATTATCCGTCTAGGCCTCCAGCAGTTTTCCAAGGAAACGCAGGTTGAGGATCTTGAGCAGTCCGTCCAAGTCCACGCGGACGATGCCGTCCTCTCCATCAGTGCTCAACAGGACACCAGTAGCCTCCCGGTCCTCTCCGAGGATGACCTTGACCTGCAGGAACCAGATCAAGGAGGATCAGGCATCAAGCCACATCAGAGGCAGCTCAGCTTATTGCACCTGGCTGCTTGAGAGGGCGAGGTGCACTGGCAAAGCCCCTTTCATCACCTCAGCAGGAACCCAGTCCTGCAAATCAGGCCACTGCTGCTACTATTACCCGAATGAGGTAGGGACCAACCAGGGCAAGGATGCACAGAAAGGCACTGCTGGCTTCTATGTCAGCCCCATCCAATGCCCAGGTTTCACACCCAGCACTACACAACTGTTTTTCTGCTTGTTCATAGGAGGGGGGGGGGGAGAGAGAGCCGCCAGAGGAAAGCAATTTCTTCTATTCCTAGTTCCTCCGGAGTACCTTGTTGTTCTTGGTTGGTGTGACAGGCTCCAGGTGCTCGCTTGAAATGCTGACCACCTTCTCACTGTCCTTGAGATAAACTGAGCACATTCCTCCCTGCCAGGGGTGAATAGGAAAAAAAAAAAAGGAGAGAAGGAAAACAGATCAAGACGGTCAGCTGCAGGCACTAGTTCTTTGAACACAGCACGGCAGCAACACCTCAATGGCTATGGAGGCAGGTGGCTCCCTGGCTGGCCTTAAGCAAGTCATTGTCTCCTGATCGTCACAACACAACAACTTCAGAGATGCGAACTATAAAAAAAGCTACAAAGGGTGAAAAGGACTGAAGGGGCTTTAAGACAAGTTTGGTCTGTGGTGGGGACTCCTCAGGTGCCCCCACTCCCCGACTGAGGCAATGCCTCTTCCTGGGGATTAGTCCATGGGCTGGCCTGACTAGAGCTCACCAACCCGACAAAGGAAAGGCGTTGAGAAATCCTCCTGGCTCTTTGCAGGCCAGGGCCCTCCTCCCAAATGCCACGTTTCCCAGTCTGTGCCTTGTAGCACAGCCCCCGCCCCGCCCCCTTCACTTACAGTCACGCTGCGGATGACTCCCGTCTGCCCTATGACCTGGCTGTCCAAGTACGTGTCACGAACTTTGACCTGGATGTCAGTGGTGACCCAGTCACTGGAGCTTTGCTCAATGCCAGAGCCAGGGGTGTGTGGGTTGTACCCTCCTGGGGAGGGAGCTCCTGGGGTCATGGGGCTGTAGCCGACCGGGCTTGGGCTGGGACTGGCCTGGAGCAAGGGAGAAAATTGGTTTAAGGAGATTGCACAGAGAAGTTAAAATGGGCTGGGGGGACTAAAAGAAGGCAGCCTGATAAGGTCTGGTTTCGTTTTCAGACTGCATCGCAACAGTACCTGGTAAGCCATGGGTGAGGGTGTCGGATGGTAGCTGGCTGGCGAGTGGGTGTTCTGGTAGCCCACGGGACTGGGTGCCACTTGATGGAAACTCTGAGGGCTGGGACTTGGCTGGTAAGAGCCCTGAGGCGACGGCACCGCATACGGAGAAAACTGGTCTGTGTTATACCTGCAACAAGTAAAGGGAGAGGCTTGGTCAAGGACAGGCAGGGAGAAAGGGCCCTCCTGGCTGGAGAAGCCCCCCTTCTCGCTTTCATCAGACCACATTTTGGGATAGTATAAGCAACCCCTTGCAGGAATGCAAGGTGACCGCGGCCGTGCTACGCACCAGAACCATTTCCAAATTGGAAACAGAACTTTTCCCAAATTGGGATGCAGCAGCAGCGCTTGTGCTTGGCTTCCTCTGTTTGCAGGACTGCAGCTGCTGCACGAAGCCCAGCACACACAACACAACACAACACCCCCCCCCCAACCCAGTGCACTCACATGGCCGGGGTGCCAGGCGTCTGAGGGTTATACGGCGGGTTAACCTGCGGGGAGGACGGGTCGGGATAGCCTGGCGTCTGTGGGTTGGGCGTTCCCCCATAGCCTTGAGGAGAAGGAGTGGGCTCGTCATCGAAGCCGTAGTCAAACTCTTCTTCCGCTCTGCACGGGAGGAGGCGCAAGCGGTCACTTCCTGCGGCTCAGCACGCGGCCCCTGCAGCTGCCCACCCTCCTCTTGCGCTGGGCGGCACCAACCTGGAGGGCGTGTTGGGGTTGTTGGGGTCCCATGCCCCACTCTGTGCGGGGGTCCGGCTGCCGTCATGCAAGGGCGTCTGAGAGCCATAATGAGGGGTCCGGTTGCCTGGAAGGCAGACGCAGAATGCCCGACTCACTGCTGACCCCCCAAAGCAACGAGGCCCTCGCTGCTGCCCAGGTGGCTTCCTGGCTCAGCGCAGGGATGCTTTTGGGCTTCGCAGGCTTTGCTGGCCCGGGACAGGAGCACCCGAAGAGCTGCCTCAGGCCAAGCACAATAAGGCCTGAATCTGTCCGACTCTGGAGACCAGCTACAGAGGACCTGCTCCTCCCCCCACCCGCACTGGAAGCACAGAGGCAGGGTCTTTTCTGAGACAGCAGAACGTCCACTGGAAAGAAGCTGGCCTCCATCACTGCCACCTTAAGATTTTTAGACTGTGAGTCCTTTTGGGACAGGGAACCATTTAACTTTATTATTACTATCTGCCTGTAAACCGCTTTCTGAACTTCGTGTTGAAAAGCGGTATATAAGTACCTGTGACTGACCTTAAGGCACATGTGCTCCTTGGCTCTCCCCAACTAGAATTGGGCCACCTAAGTACATGGAGGCGTGTGGAATCAGCTTACTGAATTCCTTTGCCTGGAGGTGTTCCCAAATGTCCCAGCCCATGCGCCAGATGGCACAGCAGGT
Organism: Lerista edwardsae; assembly: GCA_029204185.1. Taxonomy (NCBI): domain Eukaryota; kingdom Metazoa; phylum Chordata; class Lepidosauria; order Squamata; family Scincidae; genus Lerista; species Lerista edwardsae. Next base: position 12,704,704 of record JAJKFI010000022.1, read on the forward strand.
TCTGCAGCAGTCCTGGGGCGTGGGGAGGAAGCAAGGGGACCCCACTTCTTTCACCTTTTCTCCAGAACCTGGTTCTGTCTGTGCAGAGAAGTGCAGCCACGTGCTCACGCCCCTCCTTCCTAAAAGCAGACACCACGCCTCAGTCCTTTCCACCACTCACCATCGTGCAATGGCGTCTGAGAGCCAAACATGGGTGTACGAGACCCCGAGCCGTACATGGGGGTCTGAGAGCCGTACATGGGGGTGCGCCCGTAAGTGGAGGGCATGCCACCCGGTCTACTTGAACCCCTGGAAGGAAGGAAAAGAACGGGTTAGGTCCATTGACAGCCTTGGTGTGTGTGCGCACGTCACCTGCCACCCACCCCATCTCTCTGGAATCCCCAAGCATTTACTCCTAAGGAGGCTGGCTAAAGTGGGGAAGCAAGCCCAGCCCTCGATGCCCCTCCAGAGTGCCTCTCCAATCCTGCCCCCCCCATGCTCTCCCACCGGATCTTACACTGTGGTAAGACGCTGCCTGTCCACAGAGATGGTCTGACAAGTGGAATGCAGCTCCACGCGCGCGGTGGACTCCGTGGCATCCTTGACCACACCGATGTAGCCTGAAAGAGACGAGATGTCAGCTCACTGGTCCAGGTACCGAGAAAGGAGAACCGACCGTGTTGTGTTACACGGCTGGGAAACCAGATCTGGGGCCCAGAGAGATTCTGGTGAGTCGGGAGTGAAATCCTGGGGCACATCAATGTTGCAAGCTGAAAAGTGCCCCAAAGGGTAGTTTTCTACAATTCACAGGATTGGCTGGATGGCAGGTGATTGGAGGGGGGTTGAATATACCCAAGTAGCATTAAAGCACATACGAGGCCCACAGGAATTCCACACTATTCAGAAGGGACTGCACCCGATTTGGAAAAAGAGAGCCGAGAACACCCGACTTGCGTCCACACCGTCGAGCGGGAAGACAGTACCTTTGTAGGGCCCTTGGGAAATCCGCACCGTCTGCCCAATGAGGTCGTTGTCTCTGCGCCCGCGACCCCGGCTCATCCCGCCCCCGCCAAAGCCTCCACGTTGCCCTGGGGAGGATGAGATGGCGGAAGATGAGAACAGCTCTGCAGCACACCGACCCCCTGAATACGGCAGCCTGCTGGAGTCAGCGCAACCCAAGAAGCTCGAGGCAATTCCTTTCCTTCCTTGTTGTTGTCCTTCCCCCACCCACGTACGTCACCACTTCCGTGTCCTTGGCTTGTTCCCGCACCCGATTCACTGCAGTGCAACTCCGCGTGTGGGGAAACTGAGCCCACCGAGCCTCTTCCGAGGCACAGCAGCCTCCCAACTCACCTCCCGCGCTGGGGTGCATGGGGCTGTTGATCCGGGGGCTCATGGGCGCAAAGCCGCCAATGGTGAGGTTGGTGACGTCCCGGGGCTGCGGAAGGGGGACGTTAATGGAAGGGGGGCTCCTGAGAACCTGGCACACTCCGCATCACAAAACCCCACGAGGTGTCCCCCCCCCCCGCCTTAGGCCAAGCAGTCCCTCTTACCTTTGAGCCTCCAGCCAGGACCAAGTGGCGTGTTTTGCACACAAACATGCCCCCGTTCTCCACCAGCTTCTTGCAGTGCAGGAAAGCAGAGCCCCGGTAGAGGTGCCGGATCTCCCCCTCACGGCCCTGCCGGAACATTCCGAGTCACCCACGAGGGTCAAGATTCCCGCCCCACCCGCGTCCCGTAACATGCGTGACACTGAGACAAAAGACACTGGGGCCGTGTTGTGAAAGGGGAGGTAGCGAAGGCCGCTGCAGTGCTTTGCACGGGAGGGAGGTGTTGAGGTTTATAACCTCAGCAGTTTTAAAAAGCGTTGTAAAATGGACGTTTGTTATTTGTAAAAAAGGTCAAGCCTCAACATTAAGAACTGGCCTAACAGCAAATGTTTTACAGCTGTGAAAGGAAACACCTGAAGAGTGATCAATTAGGCTAATGAATAAACATTAAGAGTGTTTCTAATTGGGTAAAGCCAAATTAGCAATGGACATTCATTGGAGTATACTACAGTAAGAAGAAACAATCTCTAGTATACGTGTCTGGCTCACCAACAAGCTTGTAGCGAAGCATGCTGTCTGTATTTTATTAAGTGCTTAGAGACTTAGATATTTTTGTTTATTTCCTATGGAACTTACTTTGATTATGTATTTTTGTCTGTCTCTGTTTAAGCACTGTCCATGTTAAAATACACTAAGACTTTTTGTAATTAGTGTTTGTGGACAATTTTATTTAAGCTTCAGCATTTGGGATTTTCTGGGCATGTAGCCAAAGGTGCCTTGTTTTCTCCGGGAGAAGAGCCAAGCAGATAAGATAAGACGGCGAGGTGAAGCATGGAAGAAACATTTTGTTTTACCTTCCCTCTATGGAAACCTAAATTCATCTGCTGTGTCATATAGCCCCCTAAACTGTTTTTTAGGGGGGCTTCTCAAAATTGTCATTGGTCCTCCACAAACTCCAACTACCTATGCGCTGCCACAAAAGAGAGCCTGGAACCTTTGGGTAGTATGACACGCGGCAGCCAGCCTCCCAACGGGAACCGGCCACGGGAAGCACACCCTGGAATCCGCTGCTCTGGCTGACCTTCCAGGCGCTGACTGCAACCCTCAACGCCCTTTGTGGTTTGGTACCACGGCAGATAGAAGAAAAAAAAAGATTCTCTTCTCCTACGCATGAGCCAAACGTCCCTGGAGCCCCTGCCCCTTACCGAGTGCGGCCCATCGATGACTTTCACGATGTCCTTCACGTGGATGTTGTTCTGCTCCGAGTCCAGGGCCACTGCAAACCGATTGTCCTTCTTCCGGTTCACGGCCTGGTGCCGAACCGTCACCACTTTGCCGTACATGTTGAGAACCTGGAGGGGGAAAAGACCCTTGGAGAAGCCCGAGAGTGCGACACTGACACTCGAAGGGGCATTTCCACGTCTCCTTTTAAAGGCACCGGGACTAGACGTCGTCACCACCTCCCGAGGCAAGGAGTTCCACAGACTAGTTACCCGTGCAGTAAAAAAGTATTTCCTTTTATCTGTTTGTCCAACACTCGCTTTCAGTGGATGTCCCCTGTTCTGGTGTTGGGGGAGTTCTTAAGCAGGAGGGCAGGACCATTTCACACAACTTCGTCCTGCTTAGTGCTAAGAATGACTCTGAATGTGAAGCTGCGCATTCATCAACAGGCCACGAGGGGTGCGTAGGGTGGTTGTTTTTAACGCAGACCACACAAGCTTGGGCAGCTCAACGCTGACGGAAGACGAGCACCTCCAGCCAAGCAGAGCTCACCGCCAAGGGCCCCCATCACTCTCCGCTGGCCACCTTCAACCCGGTGATGCACACCCACCTGGAAGGTCTCCCGCTCCAGACGGACAATGACCCCAACTGTCTGGGGGTCCAGCTGCACCAGCTCCCCCCACTCATGCTGGCCACCCACGTCCACGCCAGAGGCCGTCTCCGAGCAGAGCTGCAGGTCCCGAGGCAGGACTTTGAGCTGCAGGAGGGACAGAGGCAAGCCTGTGAGGCAGGGAATGGGGCGGGTGGGGAGGAAACCCTCGCGGACCTGGAGAGGAGAGAGTCTGTGCAGAAAGGCCCAGACTCAGGAGGCAAAAGGAGCAGCCACTCACCTCGTGCATCGTGAGGTCGGAGAAGAGGATGACGAAGTTCTCCTCCACGCGCACGATCAGCCCCGTGTCACCCTCAAAGCGCCCGGCGATCACCTTCACGTGGTCCCCCATTTTGAAGTACTTGCGCAGCTCCTGGGCCGGGAACTCCAACATGTCCTGGAGAGAGAAGCGCAGCGAGAGGCCGTCACGCCAGAGCCGTGTCAGGTCACCCCTTGCTCAGAGGTCACTTGGCGAACGTCCAGAGCCTTCACGCGTCCAGAAGCTCGGCTTGCCCGCAGGAGGACAGAAGCCTGTACCTTGAGGTCTTCGTGCTTCGGCAGGATGGTGATCTTGTTGCCGTCCACGCTCAGGATCTTGCCCTGCAGGTTGATCAGCTCCCCTTCGCACACCTCCACGTTGTCTCCGGGCTGGAAGTTGTGCTCTCGTTCTTTACCTAAGACCAAGAGAAGTGAAGCGAAGCAGCACAACTGGGACAGCGAGTGTTGCAGCTGGCTTTCCGGTGGGGAAGGGGGGCAGAGCAAGCACCGGGAGAGAAGGACTGAAAGGCCGGATGGTGCCGGGCTATCGGCATCGTGTCCTCTAGGCCAGGAACAGCACCTGCTGGAAGCAGGCGCCATGCAGGTAACGGGAAAGATATCAGCATCCTACCTGTGCTTTCTGTGACCACCTCCAGGTCAATTCCTTCGGGTTGGTCTTCAAATTTTTCCAGCTCAGACAAAGTGGGCTTCACTCCTTCTGTGATCTGATGGCAAGCAAGCGCAGGCCAGTGAGCAAGGTTTGGCCCAGGTTTGGCCTCAGTTTCTCCTCTGTAAAATTCCCCCCTCTTCCCTCCCCAGTTTGGCTCCTCTTAAAGCAGTGGCTACCCCCATCTCCCGGGGCCCAATCCTCACCACAGCAGCCATAGCAAAGCTCTTGAAGAGGAACCCTTTCCGACTGTAGCGATTTCCTTCGAAGATGAGGAAATCCCCATCAGAGGCCACATCTCCACCCAGAGACCTGGAATTGAAGGAGCAGGGGGAAGACTTTAAAGGGCCGGCATGACCAGCAGAGGCAAATCTAGCAGAGACGCCGTCGACAGCCCTCCCGCCACCAGTTTCTCCACAAATGCAGAAGCTGCAGCTGTGGCTGCTCAGTCGACACCCATCACTTCCATTCTGCATCCCACTCGGGCCCTCCAGCATTACTCCAAAGCGCCCAATGCCAGGCAGGGGCCCCCCTGCCCCCCCCCAGGTCCACTGACCGGATTTTTTCAGCATCAAAGAGACGTTGAGGTGGGCGCTTGAACTTCTTCCGTTTGGCAAACCATTCTTTCTACAAAGAGAAAAAGCAAAGCTGGGCACCCCAACCTCTGCAACAACACAGGAAAAGCCAGTCTAGAGGGCCTCTAGCATCTGTCTCCAGGACAACTCTCTGTAGTAACAGATTGTCTGCCCCTCTTTCTCCACTAGCAGAGCCACAGAGGAAGAGGGGCAGTCAATTCACTACTACATACAGTAACCCTCAAAGCAGTGTTGCAGAACCCTGGTCTCACGGAAGTGACTTCGCAAGAGGCGAGGCCCATAGAGAAGACCGTAGAGGTCGCTGTGCCGTGAGAAGAAAAACACTGAAAATAGCTGGCCTGGAGGATTGAGGTGAAGATCCTCTTCCTTATGGAACTACCAAGCAGCCAGATTTGGGCCAAGCAGCCATCAGCACCTCCACAGTGGGTCTGGCAAAACCTCTGGGAGGGCTGGGAATCAAGGAGCCCCTGTGGACTCGGCCTACGTACCAGACTCATGCGGGCTTTGATGCGGTCAAAATCGATGCGTGGAATCATCTTCAGTGAGATCTGGTTCTGGCTGGGCTCCACGTAGTCCACCTGCGCCGAACAACAGCGTTAACCCTTCCTTCCCCATCACCTTCAAGCTGAATTAAAATGCACCAGGCTAAACCGCCGGCTATCCCAGGAGAGCCAAAATTGGGCAACTGACCTGGGCGATGTCATCCTTGTAGATGCCCCTCTTGAGACGGACCCAGGACTTGGGCTTCAGGTTGGTCACCTCCTTCACCACCTTCAGCACATCTGTCATCTCCTTGATGGGCACCATCTGCTGGTTCCAGTAGCCCATGCGAAGGTTGCCCACCCCTTCGATGGCCTGCTTCACGTGGGTCTGCTTGTAGGCCTCCACGTAGATGTAACCCTTCACGTGCTCAGGGGCTACGACTGACTTGATCTGCAGTGGCTGTGGGGGGAGTGGAGGAGCAGGAGAGGTTCATGGTGCAAGATGCGAGCCAAGACATCCGGGAGTTCCAAGGCAGGAAAAGGAGGCCTGCTCTGCCCCTTCCTTGCTACTGTCTCATAAAACGGTAGGCAGAGGGAGGCTTCCTCCCCCTCCCACCTTCCGCCCCACTTACTGTGTCGGTGAACTGGTAGGCAATGAACTTCCTCATCAGGGCGATGGCTGTGGCCCGCTCCTCTCCGATCTGGGGGAACAAGAGAAGGGCAGAGTGGCTCCTCCCGACACCCAGCCAACGCAGCCTCGCTCACAAGGACTTCGGCTGCAGAAACTGCGTGAACGGGAGCCTCAGCCTGCCGGACTTACCTTACACTTCACTGTCCAGAGGTTGGGATCCCTGGAGGACAGGAGAACAAGCAAGTCAGTCTGCCGCGTCCAGACAACGGCTGCCCATTCCTTCCACCAGGCCCCGGGCCTCAGCCGTGTCTTCCCATTCGCAGTCCTGTTCTCACGCGCCCCACCCAGCCAAGCCCCGCTTTGGTTTTGGACGACCGCTTTGCCCGCACATATGGTACAGCTGACCAGCAGCTCTTCCCACAAGGTCCTTACTTGACTCCGGGCAGCAGCTGCTGCTGGGTGATGTCATCAGAAAGCTCATCAGAAGCGCCGTAATACCTGAAACGAAAGGCAGAGAGAGAGGAAGGCTGAGGGGTGTGTGTGTGTGTGTGTGTGTGTGTGGTGGGCGACAACCCAGAGGAGATGGTGGGCACGATGCTCGAAAGGGCAACCGTGAACGGCTTGAGGATGCTGGATACTTACAACTCGCCACCAGAGGACTTGGCATATTTCTTCATGTAATACTCGCCCAGCTCCTCCTCGCGTTGGTCCCTGCAGAAGGGAGAGGGTAGCAGAAAAGAGGAGAAAGGCTGAGCAACAGGGAGCGTCTCGGCCAGCTCAGAGTAGTGCTTTTGCTCTGCTGCAGCCAAAGGAGGAACGGTTCAAGGAACTTGCTAACTGGGCAAGAGGCACTTTTTCCAAGTGGTGTCCTCTTATATTTAGCAGGGGGAGAGCAACTGTCCCTCTTCACCCCAGCACAGTGTCTGTCTTGTGGCTGTTGCTGGTGGTGTTCTCCATTCTTTTAGATTGTGAGCCCTTTTGGGACAGGGAGCCATTTAGCTTTAATGTTACTATTTGCCTGTAAACCGCTTTGTGAACTTTGTGTTGAAAAGCGGTATATAAATACTAGAGATTGAGATTGATTGATTCAAGCAGCCCACAACTGAAAGCTTCCCCCTGCGTGGCTGGAGCCGGGACCTCCTCTCAGCCTCGGCCCCAAGTCTGCAAGAAAGAGACTACCCTGAGCTACTTTCCAAGGCTGTTCTAAGCGCAGCTCAGTGAAGATCCAATGGATCCACTCCGAGAGGCCAGACTTTGTGAGTTTGTACTTTATATTCGAACTAGATTGGTTGTGGCGTGACATACCAAAATCCACTGTGTGTGTGTGTTTAAAGTAGGGCTATCCTTGACCTGCAATCACTGCATACTTGAAAATTTGATGTAAAAACATTTTAAAAAACAAACCAATGCAGACACAGCCCTGCCTACAGGCGCACCCATTTCTCCCCAACCCTCCCCCACGGGGCTGGTCTCTTTTGCCCGTTACCTCCACAGGTTTTGCAGTCTCCGTGCCCCAGAGCGATCCTCATCCAGAACCACATTGTCAATATTGGATGCTAGGAGGAAAGACAAGACGTTTGCAACGTTTGGGGCAGGAGAGGGGGAGAGGAAGGAGGCAGGAACTGAGCAGAGAGCTGGGAGGTAAAGAGGGAACATAAGCACCGCGGGGACAGGAAGCCATTTTCAGGACAGCCAACTGCTCCTGGAGCTGAAGTATGGGCAACTCCAGAAAGCCCGCTCCCCTCCATCGTGGTTCCCAAGGAACCAAGAAGAGAGACCTGCAACTGCTGCTGGGGAAGCCAAGGCCCTGTGGTTCCAGCTGCTTTCACAGGACAGCCCCTACAAGCAGATCTGGCCTTCCCCCCCCCCATGGGGTTTCTGCAAAGAGGGTCTCCGTGCAGTGGGTGCTCTGCTGGAGAATTGGCAGAGCAGCTGAGAGCTAAAAGCTCTACCTCAGAACCCCAACACAAACTCAAGAGGCGATTCTGGGCAAGCCACAGTCTTAACATCCCCCCCTTAAGTCCACTGTCTTCAGTAATGAAACTAGCCCTACTGAGTCACTGGTCAGGACTGTGGCAAGAAGCTGTATTGTTGTCAAGTACAAGGTGAGTGCTACAGATCCTTGCTCCCTTAAGAGGAGGGAGGAAGAGAGGCTCCTACTTGATGACTTCCTCACACCTAATGCACAAAACTGCATCCTCTTAGCCCTCCCTCACCTGGACGTGACTATACTACCTGAAGGGCAGGAACAGAGGCACTCAATTCAGGCACCACGAAATGCTTGAATTGCCATTGCTAAGAACCCAGGCCATGGTTTGGGCTTCCAAACATACATGAGGCAAACTCTGGTTTTCAGCACCTTGTTTGCTTTTGCCTTCCACCTGCTCCACTCCAAACATTCACTCAGCCATAACTGTGGTTTATGGATTCGGCCGCAAAAGCACATAAGAGTTAGCACAAACTCCTTTTGGCAGACTAGCTTCAAGCCAGTTGTTTGGGATCTCGGCTTGGCATCTGTGTGCAAATGCTGGCTTGCAAGCTGGAACCATGGTTTGCCACTATTTCCGGCCAGGACAATGCCACTTTCAGCGCAGCACAGCTCCCTTTTAAGCCTCCAAGGACCTGCAGCGACTAAGCAAAGCTGTGGAGTGGGCTGTGCCCTCCCCTCTGCATTCTGCCCTGCCCTCCGGGCCCTGCCCCGCCCCACGTGCACCTTTCACAGAACCCCACCCCTGCTGAAAGGAAGCAGAGAAGCGAGGCAGCCGATGAAGAGGAGAGGCGCTGGAATGAAGAGGCTAAAACCAAAAACCAACTCTTACCTTCGAGTTCTTCTGCTCATGGAGAGGTGGTGGAAGGAGGGCGGACAGTATGAGCCAAATAATGCCATCAAAACCAACCACACGGTGAGGGTGAACGGGGAACAGAAAAGCGGAAGGAACAAAATTAAGATGTGGCACAAACCAAGGAGAAGCGAATGAGATGCACAGAACTCAAAAGAGAAGCCACCAAGCCAGGGAGGGGGGAGCACCAGCGAGAGGTCACAACGGCCTCGGGGGAATGGCCAGGACATGGGGAGTTGCAGCCGGCCCTACGGATCAGCTGCCTGCTCGCCCCTGTCTTCCTGATAGCTATAGTAGTCAATGGATCCAGTACCATGGGTACAGGGAGACAGCACAGTAAGTACTGCAGGAGCCACGATGTGCTATGTAACAGCCCCTCTCACTTGCTGTTGGAGCCATTCAGAATGTAGGATCCTCATACATCTGTAACCCTCAACGTTTTGTAATTTGCAACAAGCTGATGTGATGCATTAACTCTTACTAAAAAAAAAGAGCTAATTGCTTGGCTTCAGGATTGATGACAGAAGTCCTGGGAATTTCTGCTTGGATACTTTTCTTTTTAAACTGAGAAACACAAATGAAGTGTAGCTCTCACAAGGGACTGTAACGAAGTGACTGCTATGTCTTTCTGTGTTAAATTTTCTAACTTCGCGAATTGGCTTTCAAACAGATGGATAGTATTCCTCCCCCCACCTGTTTGTTCAGGAAATATACAATTGTTCTAAGGGTGGGTAATTTTAAATTGAGGTAAGGTACCGTGAGCCTTTGAGAGCTCAGCACAAGAGCTCAGAAACTACCTGCCTCATCACCATTAGGAGGAACTCTGCTGAAGAGCTCTGTGAGACTCAGAAGTTGGCACACTCCTGCTTTCTGGGATCAACACGCCAAGCGCCGTCACCACGGCCATGGATCCAGATTCATTCTGAATCCCAGGCGCCTACTCAGAAAGGCCCGGTCTTACCTTTCTCCAGGATGTCCTCTGCACCATCCTCCCACTGATCTTCATCTTCATCATCGTCCACATCTGGTGGAAAGAGAAAGCAAGACCCATGTGGGTGGGCCACCCCCCAGCCCAGAGCCATCCCTTCTCTCCACTCGTTCTTGAAGGCCCAACCCAAAGGAAGCAGCAGCTGAGAAGCAGGGAGGGGAGACTTTTACCAGCTTCATCCAAAATGAAGCCTCCGTGTCTGGGTTTCTTTGCAGGTCGGTCGTCGTCGTCCTCATCTTCTTCCTCATCATAATCGTCTTCCTCCTCCTCCTCTTCCTCCTCCACCTCTTCTACTTCTTCCTTTTCACTGCCTACAACACTGGCACGTTCTTCTTCTGCCTGTGTGTTGTTGAGGAAGAATCTTTACTTTCGAGGTTGCCGTCCAGAAAGCACACTGGCTTGACAGTTTTGTTCTTCAAGGACAACCCACTCTTGTTTTTTAGCAGTTGCAGCTCCTTGCTAACTCTCACCTGATCCTCATCACCTTGCCCAACTAAGCAGACTGCTGGCAGTCTAGGCAGACACTGCACACTCCTGTGACAAACTGGAAAGTGTCCAGCATGCTGCCGGCACCGTAAGCTTCTTCTCCTCTCCTCATCTTCCATGTAGTAGTTGGCAGGCCAGAGTCACCCACTTCTCCAAGGCAGGTAGGCCTGACCAGCCTGCATCTTCCCCTCTCCTCAGCCTCACCTCGTTCTCCTCGACCTCCTCTGCCTCGCTGCTGCGCTCACTTTCATCTTCAGAAAAGTTGCTGTCCTCGCTGTCAGACATTTTGGCAACACTCTTCTATCCTGAAAGAAGTGAAACACCTTGTTAACACACACACACACACACACACACACACACACAGAGAGAGAGAGAGAGAGAGAGAGAGAGAGAGAGAGAGAGCGCACCAACTGATTGGTCAAATAGGGACAACGAACTGCCAGTTTCACCACAGTCAAATAGCCCAAGGGTTTTGGAGGATCAGCCTGCTCCCATTTGCCATATGAAAGATAGACTTTATTTGGAGCCACCCCATGGCAGTTGTTACTTTGCTTTGGTTATGTTCTAACATTAAAAATATACAGATCAGCATTTCCCAATCAATAGGAGTGGGAAACAAGAGGAAACAAAGAAGAAACAAGGAAGCAAGGAAGAAAGTCCTAGTGCCCCCCCATATCTGCAATTTAAAAAAAAAAAAAGAGTGTTACGAACAACCACCACAACCCAGGAATAGTGAATGTCTCATGATCAAAAAGAGAATGCGATGCAAACAAACAAACGAGCTAGAATCAAAATTACGGTGACTGTACTGAAAACAAGTCCGCGCAGCGACCCTCCGGGGCACTTCCACGCCCCCAAAGGCGCAACACTGGCTCACCCCTTTCTCAGGACAGCCACCTGCTGCCGCCGCCGCCGCCGCCAAGTGGGGTTTGCTCTGCTTGACGCTTCAGACACGGTCGGCTCAAACGCCACCTGCAGGGTCCGCTGCGTGGCCTTCGAAGACGCTTCGCACCTGCCCCCCCCCAAAGGCCGGGGAGGGGGCGAAAGAGCCCCCGACACGCCCCCTACCCGCACAGCCCCTCCGCAAGCAGAGGCGGGTCTCCGGCCTGCCTCCCGCAGGCACTGGCGCAGGGCAGCCAGACGGGCCTCTCGTGCGGCGCTGAAGCGGGGCCCGGCTTGCCCGCTCCGTAACTGCGAGGCCCGCGGGGCAGAGAGCAGGACAGCGCGCGCATGCGCAGCACCACTCGCCTCCAAGAGGTGGGCGGGCGCCAGGCCGGGGTCAGGGATCGGCGGCAGCGTGGGGGCTTCACTCACCGCCCGGCGCGACCGCTCCCTCCGGCGGGCTCACGGAAAACGGGGAGGAAGCAGGAACAGCAACACGGCCCAGAAGGGAGACCTGTCCTCTCGCTCGCTCTCGCGCTTCCGTCCCCCGTCGGATCTCGCGAGAACGCGCTCCTGAGACGGGAGGCGGGACCTGCGCGGAGGAGGGCCGCGATTGGATTGGAAGCGAGACGTCGGGCGCGAAGGCGGGCGGCGCAGCTGACGGCATCAGGGCCGCGCGGCGGAGGCATGTGGCGCGCGGGGAATTGCGTCACCGGCGCCGCAGGTGCTCCTCCCCTCCCGACTGCGGCCGCGCCCCGTCGGGTTTCTTGGCTGCAGCCTGCGCACGTGGCGCACCTGGGTGGGAGTACCCCTGAGTAGACCTGCGTTATGAGCACCCTTGCCTGCGAGGAGGAAGGCGCCCCAGTTCCTCCTCCTATTAGTATTAATTAGATAATTATTAGAGACTTATTAATTGCTATTAATGAATGTTAATAATAGTTAACTTTTAGTAATAATACTTTATTAATAGTTAATACCAACAGCAACGATAATTGACCAAGAGGCACTTTCCCAAGTGGTGCTCCTCACTTTGCTGTGGTTTTAACCCCCTCGATGGTGGTTTGGAGTCATTTGTCGACTTGGCCACCTGGCTGTTTACCCCCAACTCCAGATCACTTATGAACAAAAATCAGGGTTCCAAGACAGACCCTTCAAGGACTTTCCTTTGCTGTCAGTAAAGTTCTATACATTCCTACACTGCTTCCTGTTCTTTGACCAGTTCCCAATCCATAAAAGGAACTTCTTATTCAATGTTAAAATGTTACTCAACAGGCTTTGCTCAGATCCAGTTAAGTTTGGTGCTGGCATCTCATTGGTTAAATGCTGCTGCTCCTTTGATTGCGGGCTCCAGAAGCTCCTCTGTAGCTATCTTCAGTGGAAATCTGCTCCCAACCTAGCAAGGACCAACACCCTCCTCCAAAGTCCCTCCTCCAAAGTCCCCAAAGTTCAGTGACATATTACTTTAACCCCTTAATTCTCATTTCCCAACCACATTCAAAGTTAAATGTATGAAACTGTGTTTATTCACATTCAGCCCTCGTCACTTTTGTTATCCCACCCACCATAATCTCTTAGATTGTAAACTGATTGGGGCAGAGACAGATCTTCCTGCAGTTGTGAAGTGCTGCCGTAGAAACAAGCTCATTTTCCTGATGACATGCTCATTATTTTTTTCCAGTCCACTGGTTCTTTCACCTGGAAAACAAAGAAAACAAAACTGCAGACAGATGCAAGAGCAGAAATGGCATTTTTGAAAATGCCAACAGAGTTGAAATCGCTTGGGAATGGAGATCTCTGCAGGGAATAGCATTCTGAACAGCGCAAAGACACTGACTGGCTTGTTTTTTGGGGGGAGATGGGTGGAAAATGATGCAGATGGCATCCTCTGAGCCATAAAATGACTTCTCTCTGAGGACTTTGCAGTTCTGGACATGGGTTCTCTAAGGGAAACATCTTGCCAGATGGGATTTCTCCACTTTGGGTATTTAGCTGCTGAGGAAATTCGCAGGAAATGGAAATCCTGAAAGAACAACATGTCGTTTTTAATGAGGGACCATCTGGCAGCCCTGTTTACTCCAGGACGGGGGAAAAATGCAATAGCCCTATTTCTTACAGTCAGTTAAGATTAAGAATTATAAATATTTGCAAGATCATCAAGTAATTGGTGAAAACTATTTGGCGCCCAATCCTGTCCAGCTTTCCAGAGCTGAGGCAGCAGTGCCACGGGGGGGGGGGGGGGGTTGCATTCACAGAAGGAATATTTGTTCCCTTAAGTTGGGGCTGCATCAGCGCTGGAGAGTTGGTTAGGATTGGGTCCTTAGTCACTTCAGGCTGCGATCCTGAGTACATTTTTTGTGGGTGTAAGCCCCATGTAACACCACGGGAGTTACTTTTGAGTAGGCAGGCAAAGGACTGCAGGGTTGGTGTCTCTTGGGGATGTAAACGAAATGAAAAATTTCCTGCTCCACACAGCAGCATCCTTTCCCTTTGGTGCTTGGAACCTCCTCCCAGGTCACCTGTGGGGCAGTTCCTTTCTGATGACCCCCAAATCTCAAAACCCACTTTTTCTGTGAAGCCTGTGCACTGACCACACAGCCGGAGTCCCACAGCTTGGCTACAATAAAGACAAGCCTTCAATAGACACCAAAAAAGCAAAGCAGAGAGGGGGATTTCAGTGGGGAAATGGATGTGTGCTGCTCCCCAAAGCAGTGGCGTTTCTACAGGGATGGCAAAGCTCTAAGTTTTGCAAGAAGCCTTCCCTTGCAGTGGAAATCACTCCTCTCCTGCACCGTTGTAGCCAATCCTCACAGGGAACAGCAACATCTTGGCGTTGCTTACTGGCTACAGCAGCAAGGGAGAGGAGGGGTTTACATGACAGGGTAAGGCTTCTTGCAACACTTAGAGCTTTGCCATCCCTGTAGAAACGCCTCTGCCCCAAAGGCCCTGTCTTTTGTATCCACCCCTCTGATCTCTCCTAACTAGGGTTTTTTTATTATTATTACTAAGCACTGCATAAAAACACAAAACTGCCTTTTGAGGGTTCAAATATTTGAATACAAACACAAAACCCTGCATTTTGGTGTTTAAGCTATTTTCCATAAATTAAAATGGATGACTTTTCCAGTTAGAAATAATACTGCGGCTGCATCTGCTGACACTATATCACCTACATCACCTACTGTACCTAGTACACTTTTAAAGCACTTTATTGAAGTGAATAAAAATGAGAATTTGGAATGAGAAAATAGAATAAAAACACAATTTGCTATTTTAATCAAGAAATTTTGTAAAAAAAAAAAAATAACCAAAAAACCACATCCCTACTCATAACAAAGAGAGCGGAGAGATCTCTGGAGATGATTCATCCAGAGTTGGAGCTGACTGCCTCCCCCCCCCCCCCCGTGTCTGTGGGTGTGTTCTGGCCCCTACAACTGAAAAACTAGGCCAGACAGTTTGTGGGCAATTCCAGTGGAAGCATTTTCCACACTTGTAAAACCAGCAGCTGTGGTGCAAAAAAGAAACATAAACTGCCATAATTGCTGCCTCGAAACCAATGTACGCTCTCGCTTAATTAATTTGTGTCGCCAAAGTTTGGCTTGGCGCACTCTTGCAGTTTTTGGGGGGTACTGGAGGTGCATGATGTACAAGCTCCCAACTGATGTCGGGACCCCAGGGAACAGGTTCTTAACCCTGTTAAGATTCTTAACCCTGTGGTTCTTAACCCTGTGGCTCTGCCACAATCCAGCTCCTGGCTGTGCCTTTGCTACTGCAACACCTCCTTGTCTGACCTGCCCCTCTGGAGCAGGAACTGCCTGTTCACACTCCAGTTCTGAGGGGCCTGCAAGACCAGCCCCCACCCCCAAGAAGAACGCCAGGAAGAGAGAGGGAGGGTCACTCCCTTTGAAAGGATCCATCTTCACTGCCTGGGAAGCGTTGAGGTTTTGCTCCCCAGAGTGAAGTTGTTTCCTTGGAAAGGAGGGAAGGCGGAACAAAACAGACAGAGAGGCGGCCAAGGAAGAACTTGCTTTGTGTTAGCAGAAATTCTGGAGCCAAGACTGAGCACTAATGAGTTGCTCAGAGGCTGGACTGTGGGCTGCAGAGAAACAAATGTGCAGCCCCCCAGGGGTGAAGGAGAGAGGGATGCCCATAAGACCAGCCGGGGAGGCAGCACCCCAGGACTCACCGCCTTCCTCCTTGGATCGTTCTGCTGCTCTCCGAGACAACCAGTCACAGCGGAAGCTGCTGCTGCGGTTCCCGGGTCTTCTCCAGGCCGCCCTGCAGGAAGGAGGACTTAGTTTGGGAATAGTGTAAAAACCGATTTGAGCAGGCCTCTGATCACGGAAAGAGATGCGAACAACACGAGGGACGGACACACAGCAGAACCGCCTTGAGGCCTTTCCAACATCGTGCTTTTCGTACAGTGATTCCTGGTACTGTTGTCCAGCGAGGGACCAGACAAAGGTCATAAATGGATGACGGTCAAAGCAGAGCCGGACTGAGCTTGCAAATTTTTTTGGGCCAAAATGTAAATAGCGATATAACACGTTCAAATGCATAGCCAGGCATCACCGTAAGGTTGCAGTCAGGGAAGCATCTGTTCATTTATTTGGCTGTGTGAGTTTTTACTTTCTTGAAAAGTGGAATATAAATGTTGTTGTTGTTGTGATGATGATATCATTACCAACAACAGCAAACAACAGAAGCCCTAAGAGCAACAAAAGCAGCCCCAAATGTATGTGTGATCAGTCGTGCCTGGCTTCGCTAGTGCACAAATAGCACAGACTAAAGGAATGGAAGTGGTGAAAGAAAAACTGAAGCAAATGGATGGGAGACTCGTAAAAAAATCCATGTAATGGACCTGGGAAGAGCGAGGAAGAGAGGACAGAGAAAGTGGACTTCTAGAGAGAGAGAGAGAGAGAGAGAGAGAGAGAGAGAGAGAGAGAGGAAAGAAAAGGACATGTCGGCGGGATCAGGTGAGGGAGGCCCCAGAGCCAGGTGTTGCTCGAAGGATAGGAAGACCTGGCAGGGCCAGGAAGGGACTCTTCCCTCTCTTACCGCCACCCAGATAGTGGAGCTTTGGTGCTTTGTCCCTCCCAGCCTGTCCTGATCTCCTCCTCCGCCAGCAGAGGACAAAGGTCACCAATGTTTGCACGTGAGGTTGTGCCGCGGTCAGCGCGCCCTCACTGCAGCACGTAGCCAGCGTCCGTTCGACGGTCCAGCAAGCGCTCCCAGTGTGCCCTCGTGGCCTTCCCTGCACATCTGCACCCCCAACCAAGGCGGGCAGTCCAGGCTACCTGGGCACACACGTCCCCCTGGAGGTCCTCCAGCAGAGCACTCGGGGAGCCGCCGACCCAAAGAAACGTGCCGTGGCGGAGGACGTGAGCTGGGCTGTGGGGGCTCGTCCTGGTGGCCAGCTGGCGCCGCTTCTCTTCGCCTTACGGCGTGGGGGGCGGAGTGAGCCTCTCCCGGCATCTCCTCTGGAGCTGCTGCAGCAGCCTGCTCAGGAAGACCGGGACAGGGTGCTCCGGGTGGGCCTCACAAGGTGGGCACGTGGCGTTGGCGGTGGGGGCGTGGTGCTGCCTCCGCCATTTCGCCATCAGCTTTGTCAGGTGCACTTCCAGCCTTTGGAGCTGGGACAGGATCTCCGCGTGGTCGTCGTGCTCCTTCTGAATCACTTGTAGCTCCGTGGTGAAGCAAGACATGTTGTCAGCAAAACAAGCCTACTGGGACCAAACAGGGAAGAAACGGATCAGAGGGCGGGTGGCAAAGGGCGGCAGAGAGCACACACACGTCCGTCCGGCAGCATAGGGGAGTCCCAGTGATGTCATGCAGGGGGAACGCGGGGGAACTCAGTTCCACTAGTTAAAATTAGGGCTGACTCCACCCACTTCACTCTCCCTCCTCCCCCCTCCCAATTCCTCTGCAAAGAGCTTTTCTTCTTGGTTGGCCGGCACTCAGAGGGTTAAAGGGAGCGACTCCAGATTCCTAGGGGGGTGAAGGCAGTGATGTCATTCAGGGGGAACGGATCCTAACGGGCTCCGTGGCTGGTTCCGGGTTCCCGACAAGTGCCAATCAAAAGTGAGTTCCTGTTCCTATATCATTTGAATGACACCACTGGGGAGTCCCCCTACTGTGACTAAGCTTCAGACTGAGAAACCGAGCCAATCACGAGTAGCCGCCCCTCCAGTCATTCCCTCCCTCCCTCTGGTGTCTCCCTAGGGTCGGCTTCTAGATTGCATGCCCCTTGGGACAGAGACTTTTGTGTCACGTGCCATGTGCGTGGATGGCCAATATCTATTGGCTGATAATAATGTACTGGAAGTGGGCAGAGAGCATGTGAGATCCAGAACCCCACAGCCCATCCAACCAAGGGGGGGGGTGTAGAACAGTGGCTGGGGCAGGGGTGGGCCCCCCCTGCACCCCAGCAAGCCTTACACTGAGATGTGTCACCTGCAAGTGCAGGTCGATGTCCGAGTGTCTACAGAGCAGGGAATTTTGAGTAACTTTGACCCAGACGGTGGTTTTTTAAAAATCTGCCACAGAGAAGCTCAGCAGTTGTTTTCTTTAACAAGAAAATATGGATCACGGAGTGACGGGGGAGAATTTCTAGAAAGGAACTTTTGGAAGGCCTTTTTAGTCGCCACTCTGTCCTTAGAATGGAGGCTTGGTAAGCCAAGTCTGGAACCTTCCAGACTTTCCTCTGCCAGCTGGACGGAAGATGAGAACTAAGATACTCCTTTTTAGCTGGTCTTCCATAGAAGGAAACATTTCCAGCGGCCAGTTGTGTCCCCAGAAACTCCAGAGACGTTTGCTTGCCACTATCACGCCTTCTCTACACCCCTCCCCCCTGGAGTCTCGGAATCCATGGTCAGTAGACCGGAAGCTGAGAAAGACCCCGGTTGATGCTTCCCCCTGCCATTCTGAAAGAGGAATGCATGACTCCACGGTTGGGAGAGCCGATTCAGACGTGTGTGAGAACGGCTCAGCCTCGCTCCGCACTGGGCTGTCGCTTGAGAAACCGATGTTGCCAACCGCTCCCTCCGTCCCCAAGCACAACATCTCTCGGAGATACGTACAGTGCTGTCTTCTGGGGTGTACAACGTTGCATCGCTGGAGTTGCCCTAAAGGAAGACACCAACATTTGCAGTTAGAGGTTTGGTTGCACAAATGGACAATACTGAGCGAGGGGGCTCCCTGGTGCTGGTGCTCCTCCAGCCCACCTCTCTTCTGCTCTGTTCCCCCACTTCCTTTTCTAATCCAGAGAGTGGAAGCAGCAGCAGCAGCGGCGGTCGTGAGACGGGTGCTCCTTACCCATCTGCAACCTGAGGCAAGTGCCCCAGTTGGCCTCATTCATGAGCCAGCCCTGCCTGTACGCAACAGTTCAGCAGGTATCCCAGCAAAAGGCTGAAGCCCTACAGTTGCAGACTGATCCTGCATGGCCCGGATGGAGCAGAGACATGTTGGTCCAGGACCCTCCTCCAGCTGTGACTTGCCTTCTGCTGCAGCCCCCCCCACCCCCCCTGAACGGCAGCCCCCCCCCAGGCCTGAGTCCTCCTGCTCCCCAGTCACTCACCAAGCGCTGGATGATAGTTGTCAGCAACCGAATGATCTCCCTCTGACAGGCTGGCTGCCCATTGGTGGGGACGGCCATCAGCGGGACGGCCAAGAGGAAGCCACAGAGGCTCTGCCAGGCCGCAGACCGTGGGGCGTGGGTCGCCTTGGGCATGCTGGCTACCTAGCGACACGCTGCGTGCCCAGCCACATCCTTAGAATGCTTCCGGAAGACCCTGAAAGAAGCAGACGTTTTCAGGAAGAGAAACTCCACCGCCACTGCTGCTGCTCCTCACACAGGTGCCCCAGTGGCCTTGCAGACTCGTTCGCTTTCTCGAAACGTCCTCAACCCACGTTTTGCAATGGAAGGACACATCCTAGGAGGAGCACTGAGCTCTTCCCGCCTTGCTAGACTGAATTGTTCCACTGCTGTTACGTGCAAATGTAAACCAGTTGAAGGCCCTGCTCCCAGCCAAGCAGCTCGAGAACCCCAGAGTCCTATGAAAGGCTCTCCCTCAGAAATACCTCTGCCATCTCAAAGCGGCATCTCCCAAGGTTCTTGGATGGAAGCCGTGGCCGGGTCCACCAATTTCAAACGGGTTTAGAGTGGAGACGTGCCCGCAGGACGGATCCATAACAAACGCAGGACCCAAATGCCATTTCCAGCCATTTAAAGCCAGGCCCCTCCTCTCAGTGGCGGAGAGAGGTGGGATTGCCGGTGTTGTGTTATAGGAAGAATGGTTTTTCTCTAAGGATTGTGGGAAGAGCAAGATGGGAGATCGCTGTAGCCAGCTGACCCCTTGCAACATCATAGGAAACCGCGTAATTGGCTTGCCCCTTGCAACACAGAGCGAGAAAGATCGGAAATTAAGCATCCTGCTTTGAGCAACAGGGAGATAGTGGAGCCGCGAGACCGCTAATCTTGTTACTAGTTAAGCTTGTTAGCTTGTTTGCCGAGACTTCCTGAGCTAATCAAGCAGCCTTCTGATGTGTATTCAAGGCAATCAAGCCAGGTTATTGATTTCTAAGCAAACATCCTGTAAAACTGTAATAAAAATGGTGACCATGCTGCAATAAATCAGAACCTTATTGATCATATTGGTCTGTGTGAGTTCTCCCTCGCTGCGGCAACACGGCAGCCGTCCTCACTCCTCCAGCCGCGGCCCTGCAAATGCCGTCACCACGCGTCTCTCAGAGTGTTGTCTCCGCTGAAAATATCTGATCGCTTTGACCTCATCAGATTCTCCCTGTTAGAGCCCAGTTGTGTTCCGCAGCTCCAACTTGCTTCCAACTTGATGTTTCTCTTGGAGGGGAGCCAGTCACAGAGCCAGTCACACATCCGGCACCACAGAATTGCCTTGCCTGGAAGGATCTCAGACAACGATGTGCTAAAGTTCCCATGTCAGAGCCCCTCCCCATGGAACGAGACCCTCCTGCTGCCTTGCCCAAGAGGGCACGCGTTTTCTCACACCAAAATCACCTTTGAACCTCTTTTGTCAATTGTGGGTGGATAGCAGAAGAGGCTTTAAAATCAAAATCTGTTAAAATTTAAAATCCATTTGAAAATCAAATTATTCTAGCTGAAGGTTAGGCAGCTGGAAGACCAGGGGCCTCATCAAACCCCCGATCCCAAGATCTATTCCCCCCCCCGATGATGTTATGATGATGTTATCTCCCGAAATTTGGTCCAGCGCCATCACAGCCTGTCTGGTCTCCTCTGCCTCATGGCACCACAAGGTCCTGATGAAAGGGAAGGAAACCCGACACTCCAGGGCAGGAAGGGAGAACCCCCTGCAAAAATATCTTCTGTACACGGATTCCGTTGGGTCTTGAACCCAGCAAGACTCTGGCCAAAGTTTTCCCGAACAGGACCAAGACAGCTGCCGTGGGGTGTGCGAGTTTGACTCAAGAACATGGTGCCCGGGGAGGGAACGGTTAAAGCACAGTCCAATTCCAGCTGGCTTTTTGGCCACCATTGAGAGGCAGGCGTGCCGCTGCAGACCTTTGTCTTGTGCAATTTGGCCCTTGTTTCTCCAGAGAGATTTCTGAAAAGGTCAACGCTGCCTTCCCATTTCCAGCTGACACGGACCGGGGGTGCGTTTGCAGCTGTTCCTTCACGGCTCTGCCTGCTGCTTCCGTTTGCCCGAGATGCTCGCACTCTGTCCTCCGGCACGCTGCCTTGTCTCCTGTCCTGCCGGCTTCTTTCGGGACAACCTGTTGAGGCTTCGCGGGCCAGCCCAAGATGCTCACTCAAAGCACTCGGCGATGATGGCTCCGAGAGGCGGCTGGAATGCGGCTCAGGCTCAGTGCGCACAGAAGCTTTGAAGGCTAAGATGCAGCCCAGCCAGCAAGACAGAGACTGGTGTGTTGCAGCTGCTGTGAACGTTCCTGGGGGCTGTTTCCGGGAGGAGGATGCTTGCTCTTGAGAGATCGGCCCTGATCGAGGGGCGAGAGCTCTTCGTTCGGGATCCCCGCCTGCCCTCTCTGCCACCCTCAACATGCCAATCAGGAGATGTCTCCAAAGTGCCACTGGCACCCACCACTGCCCTAAGCAAGTGCTGGCACACTGTACCCCTGGCACTTCTCTTTGCGCAGGAATGGAGGGGCCTGGAGGGGCTCCTTGTCTTCATTCCTGAGTGCAGTCCGACCTGCAGGCATCTGAGTTAAATCTGCATCAAATCAATCCTTTGCTTTGCTTTGATCAAGTAGATTCTAGCTGGTCGTTCTGGAGTTGGGGAAACCTTTCTAGGACCCTCTGCCCAATCAATCAATCAATCAATCAATCAATCAATCAATCAATCAAGTATTTATATACCGCTTTTCAACACAAGTTCACAAAGCGGTTTACAGGCAAATAATAACATTAAAGCTAAATGGCTCCCTGTCCCAAAAGGGCTCACAATCTAAAAGAATGGAGAACACCACCAGCAACAGCCATGAGAAAGACACTGCTGGGGTGAAGTGGGACAATTGCTCTCCCCCTGCTAAATATAAGAGGACACCACTTGGAAAAGTGCCTCTTGCCCAGTTAGCAGGGGTAAACAAGGCTCTCCTTCCTCATCTCTACTCACCGGGTCCAGAGTGCAGCTCCGATGCTCTCCCCCGCCTTCCGGCTTGGTGTGGTCCACCCTGAAAAGACTTCAGTGGGGCATGTCCGGGGTGCAACCAGCTCCCTTGTACCTACTTCAGAGTGACGCTCAGCTTGCAAACAAAAATAAGGGGGTGGGGGGAGGAAAGGCTCCAAGACATGTGTGGCCTGTCCCACAAAGCTCTTGCCAGCTGCCAGAACAGCCACGTTCCTTCCAGCTAATTTCAGACAACAGAACAATAATAATAATTTAAAAAAGCATGCCGTTTCTAAGCCCGTTCTTCCCGGAAAGAACTGAGTCACGGCCACAAGCAGCAGCAGACCGTTGGGTCGCCCATTGGCCCAATTCAGGCATCATCACAGTGGATCTGAAGAGCAGATGCTGGACATTTTTGTAACATCTCCAGCCAAGACTCGCTTGCTTGTGTGTGCTGCTGGGTGATGCATAGTTGGGTGCTGAAAAAAGAGATTCAGGAAGCTGCAAGAGGCGTTCACTGTCAGGCTGAGCCGGTGCTTTAAAAATGGATCATGGGATGTGTAGAGCTTAGAATGCACATGCTCGTCCAGAAGCTTTCTCCCACTGAGCAGTACCGTATTATTTAAGGGGGTCAAAGCCAATGGGGGTGAGTGAGAGATGTTTGAAAAGTGTCATGAGAACGTAAGAACATAAGAAGAGCCCTGCTGGATCAGACCAAAGGCCCTTCTAGTCCAGCTTCCTGTATCTCACAGTGGCCCACCAGGTGCCCCAGGGAGGCATGCATCCTGTGGCCACTCCCTTGCACCCGGTACCAGTAGCCCACCACCTTTGTAAGGAGGTTGCACAATCCATCATTGCCTATAGCCCACGATGGACCTTTCCTCCAGAAATCCGTCCAATCCCCTCTTAAAGGCATCAAGACCAGATGCCATCACCATCTCCTGTGGCAAAGAGTTCCACAGATTAACTACCTGCTGGGTAAAAAAGTACTTCCTTTTATCTGTTTTAACTCTCCCACCCCTCAGTTTTAGTGGATGCCCCCTGGTTCTGGTGTTTTGAGAGAGGGAAAAGAACATCCCTTTATCGACTCTATCCCTTCTATGCATAATTTTGTATGTCTCAAATATGTCCTTTTTCCTTTTCTTCCTCCTTCCCTCTCTTAAAACAAATCTTTTTATCTACAAAAATAGCGTTTAATAGGCTAAAAAGGTGTCCTCAACTAATTGGACAGCAGAGTCTGTGAGAAAAAGTCTACTGCAACTGCAGAGGGCAAGTATCAGCTGAAAGAGTCATCCCTCCTACACATTTAGACTGGAGGGAATGCCTCTTCTCAGTGGCAGGGCTAGGGGGTGAGGGAGGTTGTAGTTCATCCTGAGAAGTGGCATTGGAGTGGGGCCAGGTTTGGGGATTCAGTTCTGGATCTTCTGCATGCTGTGTGGTCTGGACCCCAACTCCCCGGAGAGAGAATCCCCTGCAGGGCTCTCCAAACCGTTTTGGCACAAGGGCCGCATCCTTTATAACAGCACTTAAACCAGTGATGTCATGCAGGGGGTACGCGGGGGTACGCGAGTACCGGTTTCTAGGATTACAGCTGGCCCCGCCCATTCACCCACCCACTCGTCGACTCCGCCCCCCTGCAACGTTTGAATTTCCTGCATGTTTGAGTTGCCTGCATGTTCTCAGAGCCAGGCAGGCAGGCAGGCAGCGAGCGGAGCCTTGCCTTTCCTTGCCACTGAAAAATGAGTTGCTCTGGGGTTTTAACATGATGCCAGGCCTCCTTAACATGTTCTGGGGGTGCTGTGGAATACTGTTGCAACTGTTGGGTCAGTTTAAAACATGGAGGTAAGAATAACTCCATGAATCTGAGGCCTCAAAAAGGGCTTTTTTCATGTCACTTCCTGCTACGACCTCACTTCCAGCTTATGACGTCACTTCCGGTGGGCGGGTCCCAACATGTGCCAATCAAAAGTGAGTACCTGTTCTTAAATCATTTAGATGACACCACTGACTTAAATGGTGACCCCAGCAGATACTGAGCTTGCGCTGTATTTACCCCCTCTCAGCAGCTGCTGTGGGCTGCCCCACCACCTGCCAAGGGCTGGATAAAAATCCTCCAGAGGGCCAGATTCGCCCTTGGGCTGGGGCTTGGAGAGCGCTGCCACACAGCACGTACAGCTACAGAACGGCTGCCATTCTCCACCCTCCAAACAGCCCCCCAGTTTTTTCGTCTTAAGCACCTTCGAAATATCCAAAATACCCTCCCGCCAAAAAAGGCCAAGTTATCTCACGGCTTCTTCAGAGGCATCTCTGCCGATCTCTTGGGCTCTCTCAGGTTGCACATCTTGGGGCTAACCATTTCTCAACAGAACTGCCCTCCCACCTGGTTTCCTCCCTCGCCTGGGCCGAACCAGAATTAGCCACAAATGTCCTAGAAACTGACGTGTTGTTGGGTGTTTCTTTTTTTGCTGTGAAATGAAAAATTAAAACCACATCCCATCTCTGACTGCACGTATGAGAACCAGTCCCTCCGTCTCCTCACTGCAAAGTGTTTGGTGTGCGTGTGCATTTTCAAGAAAAAGTTAAGCCAAATGTAGGGTTCTAGGGATTCCCCCCCCCCCCGCTTTTATTAGGAATTTTATGCTACAGAAGATCTCACCAGGCCACCAAGATGGATGCATTGCGCAGGTCAAACAGGTCAGGAGGGAGGTTCCTTCAAAAAGAGGGCTGGGAAAATGGAAGCAGGAGCGCCCCCCCCCAGAAGCTGCAGGGACCGCATGAGGTCAGCTGGGCGAACTGTGGAACGAAGGGCAGGTGGTGGGGGGGCGGCGATCTGAGACAAAGTGCAACCTGCACCTTGGCAGGAAGGATGTTCCGCAGCCACATTGCCACTGCAGCCACAACATTCCCGGGACGGCGAGAGGACACTGAAACGCGGCCCATGCGCAGGAAGGAACGAGGCGAGGAGGAGAGCCGGGGAGGGTTGGGGAGGCCCCGCGAGGGCTCAGCGCTGAGCTTGGATGGCGCCACCAGGCCCGTTCCAGACCAACTGTTCGTGATCCTGCGCAGAGCCAAACATCTGCAGGCCAGGCAGGGTGCGCCCGCCAGCGAAGGCAGGCCAGGCCGTTCCTGGGGGAGGCAGCAAAGTCTTCACAGGAACCGGGAGATGGGGCAGGACTTGCGAGGGGGGCACCAAGCTGGAGCCTGCAGGGAGCCCCACAGCAGGGGCAGCTCCTGTGCCCGGGTCAGTCAGGCTCTCTGGGGTGGTGCCAGGAGGCTGCAGGCTGCTCTGTTCCCTCCCAGCACAGACCCTCACTCACAAGGCTCTTATGGACCCCATTTTCGGACACACACACGCACCCACCCCGGTAAAAAATCCTGGTCCTGGATTCTACGGCTAAGCCCAGATTCTAGCAGAGCTGCATCTGCTGCAAAAGAGTTCTTTGCACACACTGGGAGTTGTCCGGGGTTGGAGGTGGGGGGGGAGGGAGGGAGAGAAGGTCCAGCGGGGGTGTCGAAAGAAGTCAGGCCAAGGGTGGAGAGCAGCCTCTAGATCTGGTTTGGGGTGGACTCGACCCCCGCCTTGCTGGAGTCCGCGGCCCGGCTTCCCCGCATCGCCTCCTCTTCCTCGTAGAAGCCCCTCGTCATTGTGAGGGCCAGATAGTTGAACAGGCTCTGGTGGGAGGAGGGAAAAGGCGAATTTCACAATGAAACGCACCGATTGCGTGAAGACAAAGGAACAAGGAGGAGACAGGGTGTGGTTGAGGGGAAGGCAGGACTCTGGCCTCCCCCTGGGCTGCCCCCACTGCTCATTTCTGGGGTGAAAAGATGCAAACAAAAAAACCCTGCCCTCCGAGCGCCACTCACCTCCCAGGCCTTCTCCACCCCTGGGCTCCACTCCTCTTTGAGGATGGGCTGGGCAGCTTGGATGAACTGGGCGCCAACATACTGAAACGTCACGAGGGAGAAGGGTCAGTTCGGGGCAGGAGAGAGACGGCCGAGTCGACGACGTCCTTCGCCTAGTTTTCCCCCTCCTGGGCTTGTGGGGGAAGGAAGCCCCGTCCCTCTTGGGCAAAACTGGGCAGCCGGCAGGGCGCGTGGCTGGCTCCCCCTCCAGCTCTGCTCGTGTAGCACTCTCCCAGCCCCACGCCTGGCCCTCACGTCTGGGGCCGCGGCAGGTGGCCTCTGGGGCTCCTCACCTCGTAATACTTGGGTGGGGCCTTGTAGCGGCAGTGGCTCCTGCCCAGCTCCCAGGCCAGCTTCTGCAGCTTGTCCTCCTGGTCCAGCCTGGCCACAGTTTTCTCAATGAACGACATCACCCTGGCAGGGGGGAGGGGAGGGCACAGAAGGAGAGGACGCTGGGGTTGGGGTTGGGCCCGCGAGACCTCCTGGGACGGAGCCGCCCTTTCAGGAAGAAAAGGCCAGCAGCGACAGCCAATGTCAAGAGAGGCTGATAAGAACATAAGAAGAGCCCCGCTGGATCAGGCCAAAGGCCCATCTAGTCCAGCTCCCTGTATCTCACAGCGGCCCCACCAGATGCCCCAGGGAGGCACGAGACCACAAGATGCCTGCATCCTGTTGCCACTCCCTTGCACCCGGTGCTCTGAAGTAGCCCACCACCACTGTAAGGAGGCTGCACAATCCATCATTGCCTATAGCCCACGATGGACCTTTCCTCCAGAAATCCATCCAATCCCCTCTTAAAGGCATCAAGACCAGATGCCATCACCACCTCCTGTGGCAAAGAGTTCCACAGATTAACTACCCGCTGGGTAAAAAAGTACTTCCTTTTGTCTGTTTTAACTCTCCCAACCCTGTTTTAGCGGATGCCCCCGATCCTGATGGACTGGATCGGCAGGGAACACCTCGATGGGGATTAACAGCGATACTAGAAGTGAACCCCAGCAGGTACTGAGTTTGCACTGTATTTAGCTGCTGTGGGCTGCCCCACCACCTGCCAAGGGCTGGATAACAGTAGTCACCTGTTCAGGGCACAGGAAGTGTTTCCCCCCATATCCCAAGCGGCGGATGGGACCTGACCAGGGAATGGGGCACTTCTGTGCCTGATGCCGGCTCCTCGGCCCCTCCCTCCCTCCCTCCCACCCTGCAGCCTACCTGAGGCCGTGAGCCTGGAGCTCTTTATCCATCTTCAGCTGCTGCAGGTCGTCAATCTCGCGGAAGAGGAAGAAGGCGTCTTTGCACTCCGGGTGGGTCTCAAAGAGCCTGCGGAAGGGAGGCCGTCAAGCCGGGCGCAGGGTCGGTTTCCAGGGGTGATAATAATCATCATCATCGGGCAAATTGATTGGATTAATACAAATGCAAAATGGCAAAAAGGGAATAAACAAAAAGTCTTTGCAGAGATGTGGGTATTCTTCGTTCTGCTTTTGGAGTGACAAATCCCCCACAATTTCCCATCTGAAGTAACCTTCTGTTTGTCAGCATACGGTCTCTAAATTGCCTATACCCACTGAAAACAAAGGCATGCATATTTATTTATTTATTTGTATTTTTATAATAATAATAATAATAATAATAATAATAATAAATTGATGGAGTTTTTTTTTTTAAATCCCCTCTGCTTGTATCCATTCAGTTGCACTTGTTCATTACCGACCAGCATGCAAATCAACTCAAAAGAGGAGGAGAGGCAGATTTAGCAAATGCTCTTGCAGGGAGGAGAAAAGAGAGGGGCTAATGAGGGAGCAGGTGCTGGGGGGGGGTGTTGCTTGCTGCAGCTGGGGAGCAGTCCCAGAAGGCGCCCCTTCACAAACAGCTTGTGTTCTGCATGCAGTAAAGTCCTTGTATTGAGCAGACAGGAACGCAGGCCCAGTTCTGGGCTTGCCAGGATTCATGCAGAACAAGCATTCCCCAGGGAGTGTCAGCAGGGGGCAGGAAAGGAACACCAGAAAAGCTACTCTCCATTAGCGGCCTGCAGGAGTCCTCAGGAGGGGTCTGTCCCCTGCTCCCCCCAGGCCTGCATTTGCAAGGAGGGCTGCAGGTCCCACCGAGGCCTTCGGCCCACGCTCAGGATTACAGTGGGGCACAGGTATTGGCAACTGGCTTTCACGCCCCACGTTTCAAATTAAAAAGCAAGTTTCTTTCTAGCCCTCCTAACAGTCTGCCTGATGTTTGGGCAGCATCTCCTGCAATCTCAGCACTGCTTCGCCCAAGTGGGTGGGTACATAATGCTCTACTGATGCTCAGTGTTTAGGCGAGCAATTCAGAGGTCGCAGCTTTCCCTTACGGCAGTGATTTTCTGCCGGTGTAATAATAATAAAATAATAATACTTGGATTTATATACCGCCTTTCTTAGGTCACCAGATTCCTCTAGTGACTGTAACTCAAGGCGGTTTACATAGGCAGACTTTATTCAGAAACCCGAAGGTTTTTACAATTTTTACAGAGATGTTCTATCTTTCAAGAACTACACACATACAGATGGATCTTTCTGGATTTAGTCCTTCTTTCTGGCCACCCGTTTGTCTTCTTGCTGGCTGATAAACAGCTTCCCTGCTCCCACCAGAGAAGCGGCTGAACTTCAGCACGACTCCCTCTCACACAAGGCAGCCGAAGCTCAGCTGTTAATCAGCCGCAATTAACGAGGTCTGCCGCTCACAGAGACTTCCGGCTGTCCCAAACTGGCGAACTTCAGATCTTCAGCTCTTATCTTCAGGCAAACGGAGGCATTAACCCTCTCGACTAAATCTTCTGCCTAAATCTTCTGTACAGCGGAAGTTTGGAGCGCAGCAGCTGAAAAGTGCCGAAAAACTCCTCCGGGGGCTGTGGCTCCGTTTTGGGGATAAGTGCCTGTAATAATGAACTGCAGAGCCGTTCAGGCGGAGGAAGAGGGACAGACCATTTATTACTACAGATGGTTGTGGTGGCATCGCTTTAGGGGACTGTGGTACCAGGCCCCTGGGGGGGTGTCAACCCACACCTCCAGTGCTGGATCCAGAGGCCTTCTGAGAAGGGCTTTAGAGGCAGGGGGAGGTGTTAAAAATTTTGGGGCTCCATATGCCAGATGCTCTGCTCTAAAAACAGCCACAAAACCCGGAAGAGTCTCCTGGAAATGACATCACAAAAGGCAAAGATCATAGAGAAGACCACAGAGGCCAAAGTGCCACGAGAAGAAAAACATTGAAAATGGCTGCCTCGTGGAATCTTGGAGTTGAAAATGGCTGCCTCATGGAATCTTGGGAACTAAACCTGGGCCCAACGAATGGGGTTGATGCACCTCTGTCGCTTCAGACAGCGGGCTCGGCGAGAGATGTCTTCCTCCACCTTTACAGGAAGTGTGGAGGCGAGGAGAGAGGGGAGGCTCCAACACACTAGCACACCACTCTCCTCTTCCGAATCCAAACCAGGAAGCAGAGCGACATGGGGAGCTGGTGCACTGCTGGGAGCGGGAAGGAAACGGCATCTGCATCCTTGGCCCCTGGTCTGTGTGTTTCTTGAGGAGGGGAGGTCAGAGCTGGGCGCAGCGCTTCACGATGTGGACCACACCAAGCACTGACAGCTTTAATTGCTTTCAGGCGCTTGCATAACAATTCCGAAGAACTTCCACAAATAAATCTGACTCTCCCATGCATAGCGGACTGGGACTGGGGTCGCTCCACCCTGCTCAGCTGAAGCCCAGTGCAGGTCAAATTCCAGGAGGAGGAGGAGGAGGAGGAGGAGGAGCTCTCCCCAGTGCCTCTGCCTGAAGCCTCTTCCCTTTGGTTGCAATTATTCCTCACTCTTGCAGCCGCCTTGGGTTAGCCAGACACAAAACAGGCCCCTGGAAAAACAGATTACTGGAAGCCAGTGCGGCGGTCTCGGTACTCAAGAGAGCCCTGCCGGATCCTGACCAGGTGCATTTGAGAAGCCCACAAGCAGTGCAGCCCCTCCCCCCCGCAACTGGCAGCAAAAATAGTTTTGTCACGGGTGTGGGTGCCAACAATGCATGGGTCCCGGGTGCCAGATGACCTTGGTATGTCACGTCAGCTGCACAAGTGAAGTGGTCAGGAGAGGGGCTTTTCAGTCCATCAAGATCTTCCCGCACACCTTTGGGGTCCTGTGCCCCCCATTTCCCAGAACTCCCTCTTGGTTTCTCCCTCATGTAGCCCCACAGCACACCGAGTCCCCACTTGGTTTGCAGCCAGGCTGAAAGGAGGCTGGTTCTCCATCACCTCTGAAGGCAAGTCATGAAGGGTCCTTTTCCTGAGCGACCTGCCGTTCTGCCCCCCAGGCCAGTTTTCTCTTGGGCAAGGCGGGCAGCAGAGTTGATGGATGGTGCATGGATGGGGTTCAGGTCAAAGTTGTAAATAGACTTCTTTTCTTTCTGATTCACTGTTGGAACATGGCTGAGAAATCACCCAACCTATTGCAGGAAAGCAGCAGGCTCTGGCGTCACAATGACGGCACTTCTGGCCATGACATCACTTCCAGTGGGTCCCGGACAGACTGTCAGTCTAAAAAGTGGGTCCTGGTGCTAGAATGTTTGAGAACCGCTGATCTAGAAAAGAGATTGCCTGAATCCGGATTAGGATTTTTGCAGAGAAGCAGACAGACGCTGGGATGAAGGAAGAAGAAGCAGGGAGAGGGGGGGGCTGCCCCCCGACCTGGGGGGGGGGTGGGGAAGAAGTATTTTGTTCAGATTTGTCATCAGGGGTTCAACACTCAAATCTGAAATTGCAAGGTTCAGTATTGAGGGCGACTGTGCTGCAATTCTTGGCAGTGTGTGCGCGTGCGTAACATCAACTTTGTTCTTCATGTTTAAGAAATATTGAGCTGGAGATAGGCAAGACTCTTCCCAGAGAGTTGGAGGCAACTCAAGGAAGGAATTGCTGCTTCTGCCTCGGCCAAGAGATTTTATATTGTTTCAAAAGGCGGCCCCCTGAGGCTCCAGAAATGTGCGCTCCAGGGGGGAAGTGAGTGAATCTGTCCACTTTCCAGCCTTCAGGACTGCTGTTCTCCCTCGCCAGCCTCCGAAAAGTCTCATGTTGTAAACACCCACCCATGGATTTTAGCAGCTCCTCGTTGCTCTTGTAAATGTAGGATTTTGCCTCCAGAAGAAGGATGTTGGGGGACCTGCTGCCTTTGATCCCACAAGGGTGAAAGGAAGTTAAGAGAGGCCTCGGGAGCAGAGCAAACCTGTCACTGCGAGCGCCTTTCAAGCCCTTGAGCGGCTGCCCGGGTTCCTTGAGGCTGCAACCACCACTTTGCAAAGTCCATTAAGTGCTTGAAGGGCTCTGCAGACGCACAAGACCGCCGCCAAATGACGTTCAGGCTGGCAGCAGTCCCACTCCAAGCATCCTGCTCAACCCCACTGCAGCCCCCAAATCAATAGCCACATTTCCTGAGCTGCAGCCTCAGAAGCCCACTTTCCCCAGGAAAGGGAGCCTTCCAACGCGACGAGATTTATTGACGGGGGCCTCGGCGTGGAAAAAAGGGGTGGAAGAGCCCTGCCTTACCGGATGAAGACGATGATTCCGACCCTCGCGATGTCTTTGTGCAGCACCTGCCAGGTTTCCCGGATCAGGTCCTTCTGAGCCCTGGAGAGGGGGAGCGCTTCGACGGTCGTCTGCAGGGGCCCCCCCCACCTCCGATTCTGCTTTAGAGTCCACTTTGTCTTCTGGCGATGGGCATCGCTGCTCTTCGGAGACAGCTGGACCTGGAGTGACCCCCGATCCGGACAAGGCACAGCCCATCTCTCGCCCCAAAGGCTGCCAACTCCTCCTGGTCCTCCAGCTAAAGATGACACAGTTAAAAGCAGAGAAAGATGAAGGAACCAGGAGAACAAACCTGTCCCAGCCGAACGGGGTTCTCAGGGGGAGTGTGGGAGAAGCAGCCTCTGTTTATTGGTCCACAGCCAGCCGCAGAAAACGCTGCACGTTTAAAAAGGGTCCCTAAAGTGTGATGCCATTTGTCAGTGACATGCAGTGGCATTCCTAGAGGGGGAAACGCTAAGTGTTGCAGGAGCCTGAGCCTCTAAGCAGGTCACTTATGGCCAAGCTGAGCCAGCTTAGAGGCTTTGCTCCCCGAGCAGGGAATGGCCCTGGAGGTGAGGGGGAGGGGCCACATTACACAGGAGCTCAGGCTCCTGCAACACTTGCGTCAGCTCAACCCCTAGGCAGTGAATAGGGATACAGTCGATGGAGGGATGTTCTTTTCCCTCTCTCAAAACACCAGAACCAGGGGGCATCCGCTAAAGCTGAGGGTTGGGAGAGTTAAAACAGATAAAAGGAAGTACTTTTTTTACCCAGCGGGTGGTTAATCTGTGGAACTCCTTGCCACAGGAGGTGGTGATGGCATCTGGTCTTGATGCCTTTAAGAGGGGATTGGACGGATTTCTGGGGGAAAGGTCTGTCGTGGGCTATAGGCAATGATGGATTGTGCAACCTCCTTGCATTAGTAATAGGCTACTTCAGAGTACCGGGTGCAAGGGAGTGGCCACAGGATGCAAGCATCTTGTTGTTTCATGCCTCCCTGGGGCACCTGGTGGGCCGCTGTGAGATACAGGAAGCTGGACTAGATGGGCCTTTGGCCTGATCCAGCGGGGCTCTTCTTATGTTCTTATGAATCATTCCACAGGGAGGAGGGACGCCCAAGAGGGAGTTTCACACCCTGCTGCGTGTAGCCAAAGGGGGGCTGCCGTGGGGGGCTGGGAAGTGGCTAATTCCAGCAGGAAGGAACTATTTCCTGCCTTCCTCCCACCCCCGCCACCACTACCCACGCGCAGGAGATGCTGGCCGAGAACAGGGGCATCTGTGCTGCCAGGGGTGGGGGGAGCTCCATCTATCAGTCGGTGGCGCTTCTGCCAGTTCCACCAGCCGTGGTGGGCAGGCCGGGAGGCAGAAGCAGTGTGGCAACGGGCGTGAAAGAGAGACGCTGGCACCCTTGAAGTGGGCGTGAAAGAAGCACGCCTGCACACTTGCCATTTCCCCTGCGACACAGCCACAAACCCGACTGTGGGGCCAACAAGGAGAGCCCCCGTTTCTCCCAGTCACCCCGCCCCCCCCCGGGACAGGCGCACCCTTCCAAAGGGGTCCACACGGGCAGCAGGTAGCGTGTGAAAAACGTTTTGTGAAGGAGCTACAGCTGGCGCCAGACCCGGAAGCCATCGGCGGGAGTTCTCCCCCACGGGCACAGGCTGGTCACTTACGGCCGGGTTGAGCCAGCCACTGGGCTGAGCGCTGCGGACATGAAACCCCCCCCCCCCCCCGGGGAGGGGACGACA
The DNA here is from genome assembly GCA_029204185.1 of Lerista edwardsae. Lineage (NCBI taxonomy): Eukaryota > Metazoa > Chordata > Lepidosauria > Squamata > Scincidae > Lerista > Lerista edwardsae. The sequence goes on from JAJKFI010000022.1 coordinate 12,737,765, forward strand.
GATGACGTCACGGTCCATTCCTGACGCTTTGGCAAGGTCAAGGAGGATCTGCCACGCACCTGATTCGCTTTTTATTTCTTCCTCCTCCCCCCACCCCAGCTGATTCAACTTTCCCGGTCTTTGGTTGGTCGCCAGACCTCGCGGACACCCGCGGTTCGGGCTCGCCTTGTACGATCAGCGCGCAACACAGGGCAGAGCGAGAGTCCCCGGGGGCAGCGCTTATCAGCGACATCAGGAAGCCGGGACAACAGCCGGGGGGGGGGGGTCCAGGGACGGACGATGCACAGGTAGGACTGGGCCAGGGAGGAGGAGGAGGAGGAGGAGGCGGCGGCAGGTAGTTGAACTGCAGGATCTAAACGCAGAAGACCTGATTTTTTGGGGTGGGGGCGGCGGCGTCCAACCTGTGGCAAGCAGCCCCCGACCCAGCAAGCGGGTTAAGCGAGCACATTCGCGCGTGGGAGTGTCCTCCTCCCAGGCACACTTCCCGGACCGCGAGCGCCACTGAGCCCGAATCGTGCGCTCTCCGTGGCGCGCTGCAGGGTTCGACCCGCGCCGAACTCTGGCGGGCCCCGCGCCGGAAGAAGGCGAGCCCCCGAGTGCCGACTCACCCGTGGAAGTCCTGAGCCGCGCGGCCGGAGGGCGAGGAGGAGAAGCGCCCCTTCAGGTGCTCCGGGTGGGCGCTGCAGGAGGCGCTGCCGAGGCGCGCAGCCTCCGCGCGGAGCTCCGCACTCTCTCGCTCTGCCTCCGAGCAGGTGAGTCCCCGAAGGAGCAGCCCGCAGGGCAGGCAGGTGTCCCCGGGATCCTAGCGCCTGCGCCTCGCAACCTGCCCGCCCCCCGCCCCGAGAGCCGCACGACCTCAGAGGCCCCGCGGAGCGCGCCCCGACGCCTCCCAGCTGCTCTGTGCGCAGACGGGCCCGCCAGCCCCCCGTCTCCACCTGGCGCAGGAAAGCGGCGCTCCGTTGATTGGGGCGGAGGGTGGGGAGAAGCTGGGGCGCACGTGGCGAAGCCCCGTCGGTGCGCAACAAGTGCTGCAGCTCTTGCCCCCAGGGAGAGAAGGGGCTGCCCCGGGGGAGGGGTCGGTGAAGGCGGAGCGGAAGAAGCTGGCCCGGGGAGCAAGTCAGTCTGGTAACACCCCCAAATGCAGTCACATAGCACGGGAGCAGCAAGTCTCATGCATAAAACACACACTATTTCAGAGACACATTGAAATGAAGGAGGACCCACCTGAAATTGGCTCACGACCCACCTAGTGGGTCCTAGGTCTGTGATGGGCTCACCGGATGCCTGTTTCTTTCCTCACGGGCTGAAGGCAGGATGGTGCTCACTGTGTTTCTCCCTTTCCATGTGCTGGGGGAAAACACAACACAACACAACCCACACCTTGGGAAGCCCTTGTGCTGCCTCCAGGGAAGAGAGGCCCCTGGGAGTCCCTTGCAAGCTGCAGGACCTGATGTGCTCGCCGGGCTTCCCACCACTTAGCACATTGTGTGGGCTTGATGCACAGCTCAGCCTCGCTTAATGGCCAGCTTAATGCTCTCATCTCTGGGCTGCACTGAAATGCTGGCGCCAGTTCCCAGCGAGGCGGCAATGTGCGAGGCTGGCCTTTCGGGCGCTGGACCGGGAATTCTTCCGACGGGGCTGTTGCGGTCCACGTGGGCAGTGCCCCCAAGGGAGCTGGGTGTGCGCCTTCAAACATGCACGCGGCTGTTCCGCAGAGCAACAGGATTCTGTGGCAGGTGTGCTTCAGGCGGAGGAGGTGTGCTTTCCAGTCCTCCCTGGAGGCCGAATCCAGCCCTTCCCCCGTGGGAAGAGCTCCTTCCAGGCAGGAAAACCCGGAGGCACTGGGGCTCTGCAGCTTGTAGTGGGCCAGCCAGCAATGCCCATGGACATAAGAACCTAAGAAGAGCCCTGCTGGATCAGGCCAAAGCCCCATCTAGTCCAGCTTCCTGTATCTCACAGCGGCCCACCAGGTGCCCCAGGGAGGCAGGAGACACAAGACGCTTGGATCCCATTGCCACTCCCTTGCACCCGGTGCTCTGAAGTAGCCCACCACCTTTGTAAGGAGGTTGCACAATCCATCATGGCCTATAGCCCACGATGGACCTTTCCTCCAGAAATCTGTCCAATCCCCTCTTAAAGGCATCCAGACCAGATGCCATCACCACCTCCTGTGGCAAAGAGTTCCACAGATTAACTACCCACTGGGTCAAAAAGTACTTCCTTTTATCTGTTTTAACTCTCCCAACCCTCAGTTTTAGCGGATGCCCCCTGGTTCTGGTGTTTTGAGAGAGGGAAAAGAACATCCCTTTATCAACTCTATCCCTTCCATGCATAATCTTGTATGTCTCAATCATGTCCCCCCTCAGGCGCCTTTTTTCTAGGCTGAAGAGCCCCAAACGCTGCAGTCTTTCTTCATAAGGGAGGTGCCCCATTCATAAGGGAGGTAATCATTTTCGTCGCTCTCTTCTGCACCTTTTCCAGCTCCACTATGTCCACTGTGTCCAGCCCCCATTCCCTGGCCCCTGCTCCATCACTGTCCCTGGGCAGGTCATCGCCACCATGCTCTGAGTGTGACCTGCCAGCACCGCCATTCTTCAGGGTTCAACTCCTTCCCCAGCGAGGCTGCAGCAGCGGGCTCTCTGAGTGGGACAGGTGCATCCTGTGCATGCATCTGAACATGTGTGCATGAGTGCTAAGGCTCCACGCAGTGCAAAGCCCGTTGCTGCTCAGGTGCCGAGGCGGATATTGGACAGTATCTAGTGCGGTGGTTCTCAAACGTTTTAGCACCGGGACCCACTTTTTAGAATGACAATCTGTCTGGGACCCGCCGGAAATGATGTCGTGGCCAGAAGTGTCGTCATGGTGGCGCCAGAGCCTGCTATGCTGCTTTCCTGAGAACACAGCAAGAAGCTGGGTATTTCTCAGTCATTTTCCAACAGCAAAGTGAATCAGGAAGACAAAAAGACTGTTTACAACCATGACACAAGCAAACCAACTACACAGCCCTCCCCCTTCCCAGCATCCCGTCTTCCCGCATTTTCAATACGGCTGTTCTAGGTGCTTCGCGACCCACCTGAAATTGGCTCACAGCCCAGTGGTGGGTCCCAAGCCTCAGTTTGGGAACCGTTGGTCTAGTGTCTCTCAACCCCTTGCATAACAGTTAACCAGGCACTTGCCACGACTCAGAACGAGCTGTTGGAGGGCAAATGAACCACACAGCTGCATGCCAGACCCTCCAATGGTGCAGATAAGGGCAAGAGGGTCCCTTGGCAGCCACCAGCTGTAGAAGCAGCTGGGTGTTAGAAGAAGCACATCCTGAGTTTCCTCGGTGAACCTGTGGAGGGTGCGCACCAGGCACTGACTGTCCCCATCGCCTTCTTGGAAGAAATTAGCCACCACTGCAAGGCACAGCAGAAACTGAACAGACCCCCAGGTGCAGTGACAAAGTTTGGAAACTCCAAGAAGAAAAGCAGACACCATGACATCGTTTGCTCTGGCAGGTTTGTTTTTCTTTCCATTTCAAAACCCACATTCTTTTTTATTTTTTAAACAAGACGCACCAAATCCACACAGAAACTCATTTCATGTCCACGTCACCCCGAGGTGGGGGAGGCAAGCAACCAGACACCCAGGAAAATGCAAATGCTATCAAAAGTTTATTTACAAGAGTGGGAAGGAGATTGGTTTGCAAAATTGGTACCCAGGTTGAGGAGGAGGAGGAGGGTGAAGAACATTCTCTGCTGTTAAGTTAAAAAGCAGCTGCTATAAATAGGCGTTTTTAAAATATAAAATTGGTTCCGTGGTGCTGTTTGCCTAGGAGAGGCAGGCTGCTCCGTGCAGAAAAGTGCATGCGCTCCTCTTACCACAGGGTCCGGTTTAGTTGAAGCTGCTCTGCACCCTTCTGGACGAGAGGAGGGAAGGCTGCACCAGACACTTCAAGAGCCCAAGTCTGGATGACGAGCTTCTCACGGGACAAAGGAAGGGGGGCTGGAGGTCTGGTTTCCGCTCTGTCCACTGCAGAGTTCGCCCCTGGATATCAAGGCCTCTGGATGCCACAGGCAAAAAAACCCCAACACCACCAACTTCTGTCTACCCCCCACTCTAAAAGGGGCATGTTCCGGCTGAAAGGGGCAGGAGCTGCACACGGGAGAATCCTGCTTGTCTGTCCGCCTTGTATAGGTTGGGCGGCGCCTTCACTATGTGCTCCACTAGGACTGGACCAGTTCCTTCTCATGTGCCACGTTTTCCATGCTGCACCCCGGCCATGCCACACATATCCTCTCCCTCCTTCCCTACCTGATTTGAAAAACAGCCTGCCCTGCAGACCGGGCACCCTGTGCTTCCCCCCCCCCACTCCCACAAAAAGAGACATGTCTGAATGTGTTCAGGCCAGAGATATTCGACAAAGGCTGCCTAGCAGAAGGACTGCCCACCCCAAGTGCTCTGCCACGTGGGCAGAGGAACCCTCAGGAGATGCCTCACGGACGCCTTGTCCACGCGAGGGCCCCCGCGGTGTCAGGCAGCTGGAACCAGAATGTCAAGAGCACTTCTGCACTCAGTAGAGCCTGATCTTCCCCCTGCTAACCCCCCAAATGCAGGCCTCCTCTGCAAAGGCAGGAGTGTGGAGGGGGGGGACGGACGCTTTTCTGCACCAGCCCCTGCAGGCCCAAGGCAAACGGCTGGAAGCCTGGCTCGGGAACTAACACGAACAAGCCTCCCAGGCAGAGGCGGATCTAAGGGGGGGGGGAAATCTGTAAGTTTTGCAAGAAGCCTCACCTTGCAGTGGACATCACTCCTCTCCTGCACTGTTCTAGCCAATCCTCACAGGGAACAGCAACATCTTGGCATTGCTTACTGGAAGGGAGAGGAGGGATTTACATGGCAGGGTAAGGCTTCTTGCAAAACTTACAGATTTGCCCCCACTTAGATCCGCCTCTGCTCCCAGGATGGCAAAATGCGGCAGCCAAGTCCTCTGGCTCCTCTGCAGTAACAGAGCTAATGAATGAAAGAACGTCAGTTCCAGAGAAAAACGACACGCCTGGCAGCACCCCAAGTCCTCCAGATCCGCAGGGAAACACCAGGCGCTGCTCTGCCTTCCAGCTGCCGCAGACTGAAGCCCAGCGAGCCTTCCAGGCCCATCTCCGGCGTTGCTAAGAGCGGCTGTCTGTGTCCTGCTTCTCCAGGGCTTGTGCTGACCTGGGGCTGCCCAAACGGCGGACTACAGAAAGGCAAAATGGCTTGTTCGGTTGCACCCGTGCAGGCTTTTCCGTTTCCCAGGTGAGGAGTTTGGTGGGACTCCAAAACCTGCACATGTTCCTGTAGCCTACACCTGATGCAACAGAGCACTCCCATTTCCCAGTGTTTTGGTTTAGAATCAGAGTGGACTTCATTCTGGTGGCTGTTTTCCGCCAAAGATGACGGTCTCTGCCTGGGGTCCGATTTCCTGGGAACTTTGGGGACACTTAGCAGAGCAAGCCACGGCCACCCTCTTCGAATCTGCAACTAGTTCCTCCACCCCGCGGAGCAGTTATGCTGCCTGAGCCAGAGCCAAGTCTGAGGTGTGTACAGAGGGTTGTACCCAGTGGTATCATTCAAATGATTTAGGAACAGGAACTCACTTTTGATTGGCACTTGTCGGGAAATCCGGAACGCCCGTTCTGGTCCATTCCCCCTGAATGACATCACTGCCTTCGCCCCCCTAGGAATCCGGAGTCGCTCCCTTTAACCCTCTGAGTGCCGGCCAACCAAGAAGAAAAGCTCTTTGCAGAGGAATTGGGAGGGGGGAGGAGGAAGAGAGTCAGCACTAATTTGAACTAGTGGAACTGAGTTCCCCCGCATTCCCCCTGCATGAAATCACTGGTTGTACCCTCACGTCTGGGTCAACTGCACCAGTTTCCCACCTTGCAGCGCCAGCTGACTCCTCTTGAGGAGCATTTGGGCTGGGATTCGGGGCCCCCTTTGGGCCTGCACACATGCGGTTTGCTTCCTGGATGTTTGCCACACTTGTTAGGTTCCCAGGGCTGGCCCAAGACCTCCAGGGAAGCCTGGAGGAGGAGAGTGGTGGGCTAGAGTGTCTCCAACACTCTAGCCCTGAGCAAAGGCCCAGATGACACCCATCACAGTGGAGAGGGGGAATCAAAGCTCCCCCCCCCCCGCGCCTTTCCAGCCCTCTCTGAGCACAACTGTCAGGACTCGGCCCCAGGAAGGGGGACCCCACTGCTGTCTCCGGCGGCTGCGAGTTCAAGTTCATGTGCTCGGTGGTGCCTCCAAGGCACTGCCGTTGACCTTCCTGCCACTCGGCTGCTCCGGCGTCGGCAGGAGCGGCTGGGTCAGGCTGACCTGGGCCTTGCCGAAGGAGGCGACCCTCCCGCTGCCGCCAATCTGGATGTTGACCGTGGTGGAGTAGCTGGCCCTCTGCTGGCCCTTCTCTGCGCACGGCGAGTCCAGCTGGGGGGCGGCCTCTCCCTCCGGCTCCCTCCTCGGGGGGCCGGGCCTCTGCTGCTCCCCCCCCAGGTACTTCGAGCACAGGCCCGGCACGTTTGGCCACTGGATGCTGCCCAGTTCGTGCGAGCGGAGGCCCCCCGCGGGCGGGGAGCCGGGGCTGCTGCGGCCGGGCCTGACGGCGCCCTCCGATGCCAGCCGGTCCCGGCTTGAGTCCTGGCCTGCTGTCGGCCCGCTGCTGGGCAGGCTGTGGCCCCGCGGCCTCCGGCCAGGTCTTGGCACGGGGGCTACGACGTGTCCTGGTGGCTGCCCGTGAGGGGGGGCGCACAGGGGGGTGAAGGTGCAGGCCTGGGGCCCGGCTGGGAGTGGGGAGCAGCCCCTGGCCCTTGCCGGGGAGGGCGACTGGGCCCGGGAGTTCGGCTCCGAGGCGGAGGAGAAGGGCAGGCGCTGCTCGAAGGCCTGGGCTGCGGCGCTCAGGGCCCGGCGGCGCGAGGGGGGGAGAGGCCCCGGGCTGAGGCACAGTGGAGGGGGGCCGGCCTGGGAAGCGTCTCTCGGGGGCAAGGCTGTGGCCTTCCCCACGCTGCCGTGGGCCTTGGGCGCCCCCTTGGGGAGCAGAGCCAGGGGGTTTGCCGGGGGTCTCGGGACGGCCCAGCTGGAGGGGGGCGGCCTGCCGGGGGCCGGCGGCTCCTGGGGCGGAGGGGCGCCACTCTTCCGGGCCAGGCTCTGGCTGATGCAGGAGGCGGCGATGTACCGGGAGACGGCCGCGGCGCTGGAGGAGAGGCACCGGCGGACTGGGGAGGGGGGCAGGAGCCTGGGCAGGGGGGCGGGCAGGGGCCGAGCCTGGGCGGAGGAGGCTGGAGGCTCTGCTGCCGCTGGGGGCGAAGGGGACGCCCAGACCGCTGCCCCCACGCCCGAGGGTGACGGGGCCGAGGCGTCGCACGGCAGCGAAGTCTCCCGCGTCCCAGAGCTGGCCAGAGGAAGGGCGACTGCGCCCACGGGAGAGGCCGGATCGGGGCCAGCACGCGGCGCCCCCTGGCCAGAGGTCCCCAGCAGAGGCTTGGAAGCGCCGGCAACGTGCCCAGACGCCTCTCCGCCCCCTTCCCTGGTCTCCACGCTCTCCAAGGAAGGAGGGGCGTCTTTTCCCTGTGGAGGGCCTCCGGGGGGCTGCTGGGGACCTGCGCTGGGGAGGGGCGGGCCCCCTTCCTGCCTCTGTGGCGAGGCCTGGCCTCCTTGGTGCGTGGCTGAGGAGCTGGACACGGGGGGCTTGGGCTCCTCTCGGGGGCCGGGAGAGGGGGAAGGCTCTCCGTCCTCGGGCTGCAGCTCCAGGGGGAGGCCTGGCTCCGCTTCCTCCCCAGGAACCTCTGGCTGGTCGCGGGGCATGCAGGGGGGCGGCGGGGCCTCCTCGCCTGCCCTGCCCGGCTCCAAACCCTGCCCAGTCTCCTCTGCGTCTGTGGCTTCCAACGTGGTCTTGGCCAAGGGGTTGGGGCACGCACGAGAAGGGTCTCCCCTGCCGCGGTCCTTCTGCGTGGGGGCCCCTGGGGCCCAAGAGCCCCCGTTGCACACGGGTGATGGGGACCCCTGCGCAGGACGTCCTGGTGCTTCGCCGTCCCAGTCGCCAGCCTGTGGCCACGCCTCTGGCGGAACGCGCGGCAGGTGGGGTGCGAGGCGGGGCAGGTCCTGCACGAGGGGGCCCAGCAGGTCTGGAGACAGGAGGGGGCGCCTGCCGCACAGCTCCAGCGCCACCCCCCGGGTGGCCGCGGCGAGGGGCATCGTCTCCTGGACACCCACCACATGCTGGAGGGGCTCGTGGATGAGGACGTGGCCGTAGATCCGGGGCTCACCTGGAGGAGGCAAGAAGGGCGGGAGGCAGCATGAGAGCCCCGTTTCCAGACCAACCAACCAACCAACCCCCCCCCCAACCAGCCCTGCTGTCTGCTTGCACCGAAATATGAACCACTGAAGCAGGGGGTGGATGAATGAGTCTGCAGGGGCAACTCCAGTGGGGCAGGGGAAGCCAAAGGTCCCCTGTGCAGGAAGGAATGCATAGCAAACCCCAGAAACAGTCTTTAAGTGGGGGGGGGGGCCCCCGCCTATTACTTCCCCCCAAAGCTAAAAAACAGCCCCCCCCTCAAGACCTGGGGGGGGGGGCGGTGAAGCACGGCTGCGAAAATTTAATCGATTTGAAGGCACCGCATCAATCCTGAAAACAACACTCCTTCTACTGTGCTGAGTGCCAGTTTGGCCCCAGGGTCGGCCAGCCGCCAATAGGCCCCCCTCCCACATTTGCAGCCTCTACAGATAGGCTGCCTCCAATACTGGAACAAGGGGGGCAGGAGGGGGCAGGGGAGACCTCCAAGTGGGACTGGAGAGAGAGAGAGAGAGAGAGAGAGAGAGAGAGAGAGAGAGAGACGGACGGGTGACATCAGAACCGAGGGTGCTTCCACAAGGGAACGGACTGTTGTTCAGGGCTTAAGGGTCTCCGAGCATCCCTCCTGACCCTCCCCGACCAGACCGTGCTTTCGAGGGCCCTGCTCTCCGGCGAGCGCTTCCTCCCACTCCCCGGCAGCCTCCCCCACACGCACACCCAGGCCTCCCACGTCTAAATTGCCGTCTGGCTCTCAGGAGAACCTGCAGCGCCTAATCGGGTTGCGCAAGCGCAGGGCTGCAGAGGCGCTGCAGGCACATGGAAGAAACAGTGGGGGGGGGCCTGGCGGGGGGTGGAGGCTGTCTTAGAGGCGTTGCTGGGCTGTAGCGGCAGGAAGGCGTTTTCCCTGCGGGCGCAATCCTAACAGTTGGGCCAGCAAAGTTAGGCCGGCACACGAGCCACTGGGCTTGGGGTTACCTGCATGATGGGTTAAGAAGCGACAACTCCCCCCCCCCCCAAAAAAAACCCCACCGGGGGCAGGGAAGAGAAGGGCCAGCTCCCCCCGCCCCCGCCCAGCCAAGCGCCTGCATCGCTCTCAAATTCACTCACAGTGGGGGGCGCCGGCTGCTTCGCCCCCCTCCTGCTCCCCCGCCAGGTTCCTGCTGGGGGTCTTCCGGTGGGGGCCCCGAGGCCGTTCCAGCCCCCTCCGCTGGGCCTTCAGCCCGCTGATCTTCTCGCTGTACATCTTGGCGAGGGCCTGCACCTTGCTGAGGATCCGCTCCGAGTTCTCCAGGAGGCAAGGGTCCCCGCTGCTCTCGTAGAGGTCCAGCGAGGGCAGGTAGCCGGGGGCTCCGGGGGCAGCGGGAGGGTCCTGCCTCTCCGTGGCCTCCGCCCTGCGGGCTGCGCCCTCTGGGCCCCTGCTGGAGGCTGAAGGAGCGTCCTCCAGGTCCGAGTCCTCCACAATGTGCAAGGGCTCCGTGTAGGCCGGCGCTTCAGGGCCGGCGCAGGACCCCCTTGCTGCCACCCTGCCCCCTTTCTGTGGCGCACCGATCGCGCTCCGCTCCTTCTCCTGCCAGGCCTTCCGGATCTCCGCGCAGGACTTGAACTCGGGCTCTCCGGGTTCCTCTTCTGAGCCACACCCGCTCCTGGACCCCGGAAGGCTCGGTTCTTTCCCGTTTGATTGGGCGCTGCCGGACTGGCCCCGCCCCTTGCGGGAGCCGTCGCAGCAGGCCTGCCCTGAATGGACCTTGCCGCTCCCAGGGTGCTGGCAGGAATCTGGCGAGGGGGGGGCCGTCGGAATGGCTCCACCCCCTCCCGGAAGGTCCTGGGCCCGTGGGCAGCTGGCCCCGCCCCTCCTCCGCACCATGATGGCAAGAGGGCGGCTGGGCGCTGCACGACTGGCTTCGGCCCCTGCCGGAACGTTCGTGGCTGGGGGGCGGGTGGAGGGGCCTCACCTTGGCCCCGCCCACTTCCCCATCCTGGGCGTGGCTCTGCCTCCAGATGCTGTTGAAGTGCAGGACGGACTCCCGGACCACTCCGGCGGGCACGGCCGGGGCCCAGTCCTTCTTGGCCAGCCCCGGCACCTTGCTGACGGCCTCCACCCCCTCGTAGTAGCTCTTGATCTTCTCGATCAGCAGCCAGTCCTCCTTGGAGAGGGTCAGGTCCCGCCTGGGCCCCCCCTCCGCCTCGACCCTCCTTCCGTCTCCGTTCAAGCGCGGGAGGCAGGAGGTGGGCTGGCCGGGGCAGGCAGTGCCCTCGGGCGGTGGGCTCTCCTCCTCAGGGGCCCCCCGCTCCAGGCAGGCAGCCTCCCCTCCCTCCGCCAGCTTGCTGCAGGCCTCCTCCGGAGCCAGGTCCTCCAGGACGTGGAGAGGAGACGGACCGCCGGACCCTTCCAGGCGCTCCTCCTCGGAAGAGTCGCTGGCGAAGGAGGGGCCGGGCGCTGGAGGCGGCAGCGGCTCCTGGGGGGAGCTGCTGGGGGGCAAAGCGTGGGGGGTGCTGAAGAGGCCCCCGTCCCGGAACCTGCTTCCTCCCGGCTCTTCCTCCGCTTCCTCCTCCAGCTCCTCTAAAGCGTCACTTTGGAGGGCCTGATCCTGAAGGAGTACAAACAGCAGCGTTAAAAAGGCCGGGCCAAAAAACTCAGCATGCAGCAGCACCCAAACGGACCATCAGTAGCCCCCCAAAAACAACTTTTCTGGGATCTTATCCAGCTTTCTTTGTAGCTTGCATTTATTATTATTATTATTATTATTATTATTATTATTATTATTATTATTATTATTATTATTA